>JASCZW010003150.1:0-318708 GCA_034211315.2 Aedes japonicus | reverse complement strand
AACATAACGTGTCAACATTCATCCTTCTTCATGTTTAATTTGTTGAATATCGAATTTTAAATTTTAAATATGATGCTGATGAACTTCGGAGATGATGCAGATGCAGAGAAAAATCAAAAAGAATCCAACAAAATGAAGCAACTATCAGGTTTGTCCTCCTATGTTCTACTAAATCAGTTCTCTGTTGAAACTGAACACAATTCCTCATCCAACTTCACAGCTTTTCCCTTCAGCATGGTAGCCGTAGTGGCGCAACAGCGTTTCCTGTTCGTATACATATTTTCCAAGATCTCTACAAACGAAGTGAAGTGATTAAATTTCCACAAGAAACGCTACAAACAATGCTGATGCAGATGGCAGACTGTCACTAGAGCACATCTCGTTACCGGGAATGTGGTGAAAAGTTTATTTCAATTTCCTGGTGGGGTGCCCTTTGATGGGTTGGTAATCCGAGAGCTCTGCCGTGGAGGGATTGTTGTTGTTGAGCTGGAGCAGTGGACGAACACAACTTGTGCAGGGAAGTTTCTTTCAAAGACCGTACAAAACACTTCTTGATTTCAATATACCTTTATTGATTTGGAAGTTTTAAATGATCTTCACTAGTTTGACACCTAGATTTTTATTATTGAAATTTCAATCTCAATATCTCACAGTATATTACACATGACACTCAGCTTCGCAATGAGCACAATAAATAGAATTCTGCATCTATTAGTATCCTACAGCTTTTATTTACTCCAAACTTTTGTCATTAATTTCCTAGTTATATTATTAGTTTCTCTTTCATTTTCTTTCGTTGGCACTTTCCTTCCAGGAAAATCTCTCATCTCTCTTAAAAACTACTTTTAACTATTGAACCGTAAAAAGCTCGATTGACTATAAATACCGATATGATATGAATAACCTTCCATCGTTCACTACTAAACTGGAGATTTTTAGTTAATTGAGAACTATTTTGCACAGTAAGAGTTAAATCTGAAAAAGACGAAACCTCTCAGTTTCCCCTTTTCTACTCTGCCATTTTCTGCTGGCCTCGTTTGATTACTAGAACTAATCGTCTTTCTTCTTTGTTAGCATTTCCCTTTTCGATTTGTTTGGTTGCTTGCTTGCTTGCTAACAATTACAATTTAATATCACATTCATGAGGTTTCATTGTGTGTGTGTGTGTGTGTGTGTTTTTGTGTATGTTTCGTCCGTTTTCTTCTTCTTTATTTGTCATATCGCAATTCTGTACCGGTTGTTTTCATCCCCTCCAGTTGTAATGCATCTGAGTGAGACGAGCTTGCTAACTTAAACGAAGAGATAGGCGCTTATCGATCGAGACGTAAGTGCGGTTGAAAGCGATGATAGCGACTCTACGACAGACAGTGACACTATAGTTTTGTTTTAAGATTTGACAGCTTGATAGATTTAGTTTTGTTTATTGGTTGTTGTGTTTTTATCTCTAAGGGATTTTCTTGTTTAACTACGCATGGAATAGGTATTTGAGAAACTACATTTGCATACTAAGGTAGGGTTTTGACTTCCCGTAAAGTAAAAGCTCATTTCAAGGTTGCACCAGTTTGACGTTGGATGGTTTCATGGGGTGGTGTTGTCTGTGGGGATAAATAGATTTTTTGCCGGTTAGGATTCCTCGAAGAAAGTGGGCTCGAGCTTTCTACGAAGAAGCTATTGTTTATTATGCGCTTTGATTAAAGGTACTGAGAGTTGGTTGCGTTATTGTTTGTGATTGCTTAAAGCAGATGTTTGACCTGGGTGGTTGCCAGAAGAGAATGATTTTGCGTCATATATCCTAGTCCTTCATCGTGTTTGTGAACATTTTTGCCTTCGTAGGTTGTGATAAAAAACAGTAACTTTTTGCTGTGATTTCTCATCCGAACTTTTTTTTGAGAACTGTTTTGCTTTTTTCAGGCCTATCGAGTGAAAGTCTTCGCACGACTCTTCAGCCCAAGAGCTGCAACATTTTAACTGTTTCCAATATCAACTTAACGAAAGTAGCCAAAAAGTTTTTCATTGCTTGAAGAAACCACTTACAAGCTACCCATTCTCCAACAAGTACTTTAAGTAATTCGAAATTCTATTAAACTTCCATGGAAGACTCGTCAGCAACAATTGAGATACACAAGAGTTCTATGATTTTCTCTTACAAACTACAAAGTACTGTAACAGTTTTTCGTAAGCTTTCAAACAGCCTTAAAGTTAATAAGAAGCTCCGGTGGTAGCCTCCCTGAAAAAATTGCGTCAGAGATATGAACACAAATTTCGAAAAAATCTTAATTTTTTGCAACACAATACGGTAAGTTGCAACACCATGGATGAACAGTAAACTACACATTCTGGATTCGAAACTTTGCATTCTACTTTCAGTCAGCGAGAAACAACAACAGAAAGAATACAGTCGCGTTTTCTTATTTTGATGCTTTAATCAATTCCTTAAAATTATTTTGTAGATTCCTTGAAAAAGGCACAAATGGGTCCAATACGTCGGATGAAATCGTCGGATGATTCTCCCATTTTAGCCATAAGTTCTGAACACCATATTATACGCGTATAGCATGTTCTTCTTTTTTATGAAATAAGATGGCTTTCAGTCGTAGGCTGGCTCATCGTCAGAGGGAAGCACCTCCACCCTAAATATCGCACTCGCAACACATGAGCTGGGACCAACGAATTAGCTTCCCTTCCGAAGGAAGGCGTGACCAGAGATTTTTTTCGCCTCAGAAAAATCTCATCGGCTTTGGCTGGGCTTGCAACCAGACACACTGGGTGCCAAGTAGCAATCATGCTTACCACTAGACCGCAGGCACCAGCCCCAGATATGTTCTCCCAATGATCCATAGGTCCCGATTTGAGTTCGACGGATTCTCTTGGTCCGAGGTTATAGTGAGAATTCTTAGAAAGAATCTTGGAGAATCCCTCAGAATTGTCTGAGCATTCTTGTGAATAGAGAAGACTATTTGGAAACCTTTAGTACAGTTTCGGAGTATTGGCGATTTTTAGGATATATTGTATATTTTGGTTGGGAAGGTATTTTAAGAGTTGAGCGTTTTCCAAGAACTTTGTGGATTCCTGCCAAATTCCGATAAACTCTCGAAATTCCGAGAAAATTGTCCAGATAAATTCTAAGCACTTCGTGAATTTACCTGATTTTCTGATTATCCGAAAACTTTCCTAAAATTTTCGACAGCTTCACGAGAGCAGCCTGAACATCCCTAGAAATTTTATTTTTAAGTTTCGCAACTATCTCTCTGTTTATTCCGGGTATTATTCCAAAATTACGTGGAAAATCAAGAAGATATGCGGGATATTTTGAGCACCTCCTAAACATTTCCGGAGTCTTTCAGAATACTTGCTGAATTTTCCAAGAATCTCGAGAATATTTCGAAATCTTCCTGAGTTTTTCTAAATCCTTCTGAATTAAACTCAAACAATTTGAGAGTCTTCCGAATTTTGCGAAATTTACTGAAAAACCATCTGATCAAAAATCTGAATGATCCCTGAATATTACATAAGCTTCTAGGAACATTCAGAAAGCTTGCCAAATTTTTGGAGAGCTTCCAAAATATCCCGAAATCTATCTCAAGAAAATTCCAAGGATTTTTTCGATATTCCGAAAATTTCCAGAATATTTTACCTCCTAAATATGATGTGAAATCTGTGTGTATTTCTAGAATTCAGCGGAAATTACTGGAATATAATGTTAAAATATCCGGACTATTCTGCGGATCCAAAATTTCTTGGATAATTCTGATATCATTCTTGCTGTCTCATATAAATTATGTGAACTTTCCAAACATCGCGAAAACCCACTTACTATTTTTGGATTGGATTGGATTTCTATGTTTGAGAGACAAGTTGGCAACTTACACCATTTTTGAAAATTCCTGGACTGATACAACCTGAAATGACTTGGTGCTTTCAAAACGCGTTCCACTAGACTTAAGACTTCCTGAATGCTCCTGAGTGGCTTAAGAACGTACTGAACATGGTGATTAGAAGTGTTGAATGAATTTCTGATATAATTTTGAGTTTTCCAGAACCATCCACAACGTATCTTCATTTTTCAGAATACACCAAGACTGTTTCTTAAATTCCGAGACCTTCCTATGCTCTGGAAATTGCGTGGATATGGCTGAATTTCAAAAAAAAACTCTTGAACCTTCTAAGAACATCCTCCTAAATCTACCAGAAAATTCTTGAATTCTGGATTCCTTCCCAAACATCTGGAAACGTCTAAAATATTTCTAGAATTCCAAAATATTCCCTTTATTTTCCGAACAGTTTTCAGAAAATTGCGAGAACTTGTTGAATAATGTAAGAATCTTCTGAGAATTGAGGGAAGGCTGATGGTATTTAATTTTTTGAAAACATTCTGAAAGTGCCGAGAACATCCCGAGTATTTTCTGTATCTGAGTTCATTCTGATAATTTTGATATTTTCCTGAATACATTCCTACTAGTGTAAAGCTACCCGATTATACCGAGAGACCTTGAAACATGCGGAACACCTTGAGAATCACTTGAATACTCGAATAAATCTTGAAACATTTCAAGGACTTCCAAAATATTACATATTATTCCTGGATTCCTTCCAAACAATCTGGAAACAATTAAAATATTCCAAGAATTTTCCAACTATTCTTGCCACTTTCGAGATTTTTCTGAATATTTCGAAATATTTTGAATAAACATGTTTCCTGTTATTGCTGAAATTTTTAATTAAAACATTTCATAATTCATATTAAATATTGAACTATCTAAACATTTCTAAATTTTCTAAACAATTTTGTGTACAGAAAACTTGGAAATTTCAGAAATATTTCTAGGATTTCTGAAAATTTTCAAGCTATTCTGAGTTATCCAGGGAGCCTCACCGAATATGGTCTAAATTTCTTAATGTTTAGGGGATTAATTCGAGCATTTTCTGATAATTCTAAAAAGAACCTTAATATCTCAAAATATTTTTGCGTTTTATTAACCTTCAGCATATTTATTCATTTTCAAACTATGTGAAGAAATCCGAGAACTTCCGGATTTTTCGACAATTTTCAGAAAATTATGAAAACTTCCTGAATAATATCAGTGTGCTTTGAGTATTGCGGAAGTCATAAAGAAGTTAATAATTTAAAAAAATTCAAAAAATGAATGTTCAAAAATATATTCTAAAGTTTGCAAAGTTTTCAAGGAAATTCCTGAATTTCTCGAACAAGTTTCAGAAAATTGCGACAACTTTTTGAATAATGTCAGAATTTTCTGAGTATTGAGGAAATTCTGATGGTACCTTATATTTTGAAAACTTTCAGAATATGCCGAGAACATCCCAAGTATTTTTGTTATCTGAGATCATCATGATAGACATTATAATTAGACAATAGATAGATTAGAATTGGATATAGATAATTTCTTGAATGTATTCCTTCAAATGAGACGCTTCTCAAATATACCGAAATGTCCTAAAATATGGGGAATATTCCGAGAACTGCTGGAATATTCAAATCAATTTCGAAACAATCTAAGGATTTCCAAAATATTCCAAAAACTTCTAGAATATTTCAAGAATTTCCTCAATTTTCCTGACATTTAAGAGACCATTTTAAACATATCGAAACATTTTGAATATCCCTTAAACTATTTTATTATTCCAAGGAATTCCTGAGTTTCTCGTTCCGAGAAATAAAAAAGAAAATCGCGGAACATTTCAAGCGTTTCCAGAATATTTCAAGTTTAGGAATATTTTGAGTACTTTCTCAAGACTCCAAAAATTTCTTGATTGCTCTTCAGATTATTTTTCCGAACAATCCGATGAGTAATAAAAACCAATTTGCCAATAGAAAGTTTATAAATTATGAGAACTTCTTAAAATTATCTGAATAACCCAAGAGCTTCCAGAATGTTCTGAGTTTGAGAAGTGAACTTCAAGATTTATACCAACACGTCAATACAGAAAAGGGCTCTTTTTCTTATGAGTCTCGCCTCACTGCCTTTTAGGTCCTTCCACAAATTTCAGGAATCCTGTGCTGTTTAGCAATCAACTGCGCATTGGAGATGATTTCCAACATACGCGCCGACCATTACTTCATCTTCTCGGATAGGCTCAGTTTGAATGAGGCTACTTGGTCGATAAAACCTACCAAATGCTCGTGTTATTTCCTTTCACAACTAAGGGAATATATGAGTGTGCTGGTCAAAAGATCATGATCGATAACCTTTGTATGACCTCGCTCGCAAAGGTGGCCCACGAAGGAAATTTCTATGAAATTTCAAATTTCACACGATGAATTTAGTACCGTCCATTTAGTACGTCTAGGAATTCCTGAGCTTGGAGAAAGCATGATTCTGAGCTTCTGGAATGTTTAAGATTCTGAACTTCAGGAAAGCACTCTAGCACTTATTAGTTGTTCCAACTAAACTTTTGGGGAACTTTCCTTCGGAACTTCTAGATAGTCTTGTTTTGAACTTTAGAGAAGTTTCCTAAAATTTTAAACAAATTCTTTCTTGGACTTGTAGGTAGTGCCTTCTCTGGTAAGTTTCTTGCTGAAATAATGGGAAGTTCTTTCCTGAGCTTATTCTATCTAAACATTTGATAAGTCCCACCCTGACCTCCGAGGGAAATTTCACCGAAACTCTCTAGAATTTTGAGGAAAATTCTCTTAAATTTGTTGTTGTCTTCCTGAACATCTAAGAAGTCCTCTTCTGAACGTTTGGGAATTTTTCTCCTGAACTTCGAAGAACTTTGCTCCTAAATTTCTGAGAAAATCTTGCTTAAACTACTAGGAAGTAACTAGGAAGTACTAAGAAGTACCCACTATTTTTCTGGAGAATTTATCTCTGTTCTCTTAAGAGGTTTCTTCGATAACTTTGAGAACAGCATGTTGGGAAAGCTCTATAGTTTTCGGAGAAGTTCCAACTAAAGTTTTGGCAAATTTCTTCTAAAACTTCTGAGAAGTCCTTCAAAGCAGTTCTCTCCTGAATTTCAAGGACGTATCGTTCTGAGCTTTGTGGAAGTTTGTTCCTGAATTTTTGTGAAATTTCGGTAGTGCCCTCCCTAGTTAGTTTCTCTCTGAAACGGGAAAGTGTTTTTCCTAGACTTCTGGAAAGTATGATCTTGAATTTCGAGGATGTTTGGTCCTGAATTTTTCGGGGTATTCCTGCATGAACTACTAAGAAGTTTTCTTTCTATACTTAAAGTTGTTAGTGTTTTCATAAACCACTTAACTCGTCCTAGTCCAGTGGTCGAACGCGGCTAGAGGGTCTTCCAGCAACCTCTACTGATCAATCGAGCTTTCATCCATCTGAGATAACGAGGCAAACCGTTACGCCGGAAACTGCAATTCCCATGACTGCCCCCCCTCGAGGACCAAGACAAGCTGCAGCTGCTACTGTTGGTGGGATCAACAGTTCTCTAGCGGAGTATCAATTGGCCCTTAGTGATGGTTGCTATGACACTTACGCTCTCACCGAGACTTGGATTAACAAGACTTCTATGACGAATCAACTCTTTGACGATTCCTACACCGTTTATCGACAAAATCGGCCAACTTCTAACAGCAACAAGAGTATCGGTGGCAGTATTCTGCTAGCTGTTCATTCTAGATTCAAATCCCGTTCGGTCAATCGGCAGAACAAATACGGGCTTCATTTTTGCATCGCTCTACGTTTGCGTGATTTACTTTCCTCCCGACCGAGTAAATGACGTAGGTCTGATCGAAAAGCTGGGTTGTTTCGCAGTTGAATCCAAGGGACAAGGTGATCATTCTCGGCTCGATTACTTGGCAGCAAAGTTCTCTTCGTCACTACTTTCCTATCGTTTCTCAATCTACGATTGGCATGACATCACGAGAACTGCTTGGTGCGTACAGTACTGCTCAACTCAGACAGCTGACTGGCGTTCAAAACGAGAATAATCACATGCTTGATCTGTGCTTTGTTAGTGACGATTTGTTTGAGGATTGCACAGTTATTAAAGCACCAGCACCGCTAGTTAAAATCTGTCAGCATCATTCAGCATTAGTTTTGAAACTTGCGGTAAATGCATTGTGTCGCTTCTGTGATTCCTATGAAAGTGTTTTCTATGATTTCAGTAAGGCTGATTCCAGTGGAATCAACGATTTCTTGGGACTCGTTGACTGGGACGTTATTCTCGATGTATCTGTACTGCTGTATGCCCTTGATCAGTTTGTTCCAGTGATGATGAAACTTGAATCAACTTAACCAACTTGGTTGAATTCCGCTCTCAAGCGCCACAAAAGAGTGACGCATGCCGCTCTGAGACGACGCAACAAATATCGCACGGATTCTACAAAATCGTGTTACATGGAAGCAAATACTGAGTACAAGCAATGAAACGATTATCTCTATAACGCTTATCAAAACCGTCTACAAAAAAGCCTTAAGTACAAACCCTAAAAGCTTTTGGCGTCACGTCAATGATCAGCGGAAGGAAATCGGCATTAATTGCGGTATCCAAGTTGTTGGAGATGATAATTCTTCAGAAGCTAGTGCAGAGCTACGCGCACTATATTTCGCCGGATCAGCATAGATTTATTCCCAAACGTTCGACATTCACTAATTTGATGTGATCCACCTCTTTCTTTGTCAAGCAACTTGATCAAGTAGATGCTATTTACACGGATCTTTCCACTGCGTTCGATAAAATGAACCACCAGATAGCAATAGCCAAGTTTGATAAGTTAGGCATTAGCAACAACTTGCTTATCTGGCTGCGACCCAGAATCGGTGATCACGTTTCGTCACCATTTCCAGTTTTGTCTGGCCTGGATGTAAACGTGAACTCTACCAATTCAGTTATGCTTTGGCAGGATTTGAGCTGCAGCGCGAAACGACGGACGGTTAAGGACTTGAAAATTTTCAAAGTGACTTTCAAAGACCACGTACGTCGTGTCTAAGGCATCCCCGAAGTTAAGCTTCCTGTTCCTGTACCTGTTAAGGATGTTTACTGCCCTGTTTTTTTGACGATCTCCTGCAAGGGAACCTTGATGCCAAGCATCCCCATGCGGAGTAGGTCAAGGCAGGAACGATTGCACCACCTTGACCACCTTCCAGTCTTGATCTACTCCGCATGGGGATGCTTGGCAAAAGATTGTGTGCTTGTTTCGAAATACTACCTCACAAATGCCCTCCGCTAAATTTTAAACTACTTCTATTCAATTTTCACAGCCGTGCTCTCAAACAACATCATAGAAGGAAATTGTTTTTCTGTTTATTCACCTGTAAAAAAATAATGGTTTAATGTTTTTCTTACCTTGCTCAGCAAACAACCACTAACCAACGAAAAACGCTCATCAAAACAAATTCTAACTTAAAGAAATGTGACAGACCAGTCACTAGTTTCCGAGCAGTCGATTGAGTCAACCAACTCGACAAAATTTCGTCGATCTTGACATCCGTAATAGCCCAAAAGACATGTCGAGCAAAGTGACGATCGACTCGACTCGACTTATGTCACGCAAAAAAGGGACGTTTTAGACCCCCCCCCTTGTTACGTTTTTTGTATGGGCCTTCCAATACTTTTGTCGCGTTCGCCACCAACCCTCCACCTCCCTTACTGCGTTACATAAAGGGTGTTTCGATCAAAATTTGGTCGACTTATACTTGACGCATTTCCTTGCATCGTGCATACAATTTTTTTGAAGATGTGTGCGTGTAGGATCATGCCTTTATTCTGATTTTGAGATTAGCACTTCAAAATGTCGTTGAAGGAAGAGAAGCAATGCATCAAAATTTTGCTACAACAAACTATTCTCACGCCAAGTTGGCGAAATTGTTGAATGTGGCTAAATCAACTGTTACCAATGTAATAAAAGTGTTCGGTGAACGTTTGTCGAGATATTCGTCCGAGATGTCACAAAGAAACTGGGAGTGGCGCCTTCAACCGTGGATAGAGCTAAAAATGAGCTGGACTGTCAACTTACAAGAATGTGGTGACTTCAAATCGCGACAAACAAAACACGTCGGCCAAAGCACGATCGCGAAAGTTGTACACGACGATGCTGACGAAGTTTGATTGCGAGGTACAGGACGATGAAACTCACGTCAAGGCAGACTTTAAACAGCTTCCTGGACAAGAATTTTATATGACAACCGGACGGGTAAAGGTGGCAGATAATTTCAAACGCATTAAACTGTCAAAGTTCGCGAAGAAATATCTGGTGTGGCAGGCCATCTGTACCTGTGGCTTGAAGGGCAACGATTACATTGCGACCGGAATCGTCAACCAGAAAATGTATCCAAGTGAGTGCCTACAAAAACCTCTACTGCCTTTCGTGAAGCGACACAATTGTTCCGTTCTATTTTGGCCGGATTCGGCATCTTGCCATTGCGGAAAAAAAGGCTATGGAGTGGTATGCTACCAACAACGTTCAAGCTCCGCCCAATTGAACACTATTGGGCCATCGTCAAGCGGAACCTTAAAAAGACTTTAAAAGCTGTCATGAGCGAGAAACTGGCATTCTGTGGCGAATAAATTGGACAAGGAGACTGTACAAAATCTTATGGCAGGTGTTAAACGAATGACCCAGCAATTTGAAATTCGGTAAGAAAGAAGCTTAGCTGAATATTTCTCCTGTATTCTGTATTACTTGAAAAAGAAAAATAGTTTGACTAATTAATAAAAACTTTGATCGAATCACACACATTACTGTTTGGCCAAATTTTGATCGGAACACCCTCTAATTATTGGACCCTCCCTTATTGAAATACGATGAATAATTGGCTCCGTAAAGCTAACCCGATTGAATCTCGCAAATAAACAAACTAGATAAAAAAACGAACATTCCAGAATCGTGACGATTCAACCGAAAACTGAGGATGGAAGCGTAAATCGAATTTCCCTAGAATTTTCATTCAGCCACCCTCGCTGTCAATAGGATCCATAGTTTATTAGTAGCTTTCCCGACGCAAATAGTGTCGAAGCGAGACCGTGAAGATTAGTTCCATTCTGATTTCATCTGTAGTGTTGACAACCTTAATGGAACGGTTGATTGGAATAACAACATTGCGGGTGTACTGCACTAGTGTCGATTTTCCCGAGCACGTGGGCTGACGTGGGATTTGACGCAAATCGTCACAGTGCCTGAATCTGACAACTCGCGTCACAGTGATGAAGAGGCAAGCGAAAATACTTCTGGCAATCAGTTAGCAGACACGGAGAACACGACGCGTAATTATTCAAGCCTGACAAACAACAGATCTGGTGCGGATTCTGTCAATGAATCTGGGTGCAACTTTGGGATTTTCGTTTTTGTAAACTAATTTCAGCATTAGCGTTCGTCGTCGGTCAGATTTGCCCTTCTCACCTTTCCCCTGTTTTTTTTGTTTGTTTCCAACGGCATTTGCGGTTCGTATTACTTAACATCTACGGCATTTCGATACCCTCAAAAATTTCAAGTTTATGACTAGTTTAAAATAACCACTTCCTACTAACGGATACTAACGGCTGGCATTGCATCTTAATCTCTATGCACTCGTCACAAAGAATTCGTTAAGGCCTACTCGAACACCCACCTCCTCGTGCTCCTTCGTTACACCAGATTGGACCGGAACGTGTTCGATTTGATGAGAATCGACTTCCCGCTACTGATCACAGATAGTTCAAAGTCCGACCGCAGCAATTTCTTGGCACCACCGGTAACCGTCGAGCGTGGCGTTTCACGAACAACTGACCGAGTTCAGCATCGTCTGTACCTGGGTTGGCCGTTCCGTGTCGTCGCCATTGCTGGTACTGCGTTCCACGGCCGTCGGTTGGCGTGAATTGTTGTTGTTGCTGCTGTTGGATTTTAGCTTAACTTTCAGCCGCTTCTTTCGGCAAAAGTCGAAGCTGCACTCCACAATCTCCTTGCTGGTGTCTTTGGTTATGTCCTTCTGGTTCGTTGTCGTGTTATTGTCGAGGGATTCGTTGTTCCGAACTCGGTTGAAGGCTGCCCGGAACTGCGTATTCATGCCGACGTAGATGATCGGATTGTAGCAGATGCTCGATTTGGCTATCAGGGCTGGCAGGACGCCCATGGCCGGACTAATGATTTCCGTTGGACCGAACTGTTCGATTAGCGCAAACACGGAGTACGGTGTCCAGGCGATCATGAAGGAGATCACCATCACGAATACCATGCGGGTGACGCGCTTCTCCGCTCGATTGATACGACCCACGCGGGCAGCGTTCTATGGGGGAGGGAAACATTCATTCAAACCGTTCATAACTTCAACAGAGAAAGCTAAAACCGGCACTCACCTTTTTCATATTGACGACTATGTTCGAATAGCTATAGATAATCACCACCAGCGGCACCACCAAGCCGAATACGAACAGGAATATGATGTACGATGTGGCATTCGTTGTTTGGGACTCCCAATTGACGGAACAGCTGGAAGGAAGAGAAATTGTCTTCGATTAATTAAAACTGGAAATCGCCTTACTTTCCATTAATAGCACACGCAAGAGTCATTTACGAGGAAAAGCAAATTTGATAGCCTATCATCACCATCTTCCATCGCAGATACAGAACGGGTTGTATCATCAAAATTAGTTGGTGGAAAATTCGTATTTTCATGACAACATGACGTAGAATGTTTCGAAATTGGAAAACTGTTACGTTAGAGTTACGTTAGACCGTAAACAATTTGGAATTTCGTTAATAACACCCCCACCAGGGTTTAGCTTTCAATGAATGTGGAATTTTATGAAGGTTGACGTGCGTCAAGCAAACTTTTAGGCATGCGGGAAGTAATTGGAAATTCGATCTTCAGATTTAGCAGAACCCATTTAGGATTTTCTCGCGAAAAGCCGTTCTATCTCGATGGAACAAAGTTTGAGTGTATAATTAATATGCCGGCGGTGTGCAGCCCCCCGGGTAATGATGGAAAGCAAAACGAAGCCAATAACAAAACGAATAATGGCGAATTCGTAATTCGCCGGGGCTCGCGTCGTGTTTTCAAATACTGAGAATGTTGCGACACTCAATTATAAAGCTAAACTTACACAAAGCTGCGTTAAAGTCAGCGTCGGCATCGACTCTGAAATCGAGCAAAATTTAAAGACTGACGAAACGTCGATGTGAAGTCGACAAGTGGGATGTTGGTGGAATACGAATAGCAATGCGACAATGACGAAGCTTTGTTCCAATTTTTAATTAAAGGGTGTCCCACATTAAATTGCATCACAAAAAAAAGCTATAGAAAATTACCCTAAGGGGGAACGCTAAAAAATTGGTCAAACATGATAAAGTGCACACTGATTAGTTTATTATATAAATTATCAATCTTTATTTCTTAATGAAGTTCATCGTCTACCAAACACAGGAAAATTATTCGATTAGGCTTCCGATTTTTCAAACGCGAACTGTCGGGCTTTACGTTTCACACCTTTCTTCAAGTTTTGTACCGCTGTTATATCCACCTTATTTGATGCTGAACGCCAATTCGCCTTGAAATGTTGTTCACTTCCAACTGTTTTTTGGAATTCTGGAATTCTTTTTAGGTTTCTCTTTACGATTGCCCAATATTTTTCAATTGGGCGCAGTTCCGGCGAGTTTGTAGGGTTTTCCTTGGGTACGATTTGCACACTATTTGCGGTATACCATTCATGAGCCATTTTTCCGTATGGGCAAGAAGTGAGGTTTGGCCAAAACAGCACGGAATAACTATGTTTCTTAAAGAAAGGTAATAAGCGTTTTGGAAAGCATTCCTTTAAATAAGTATCTCGGTTGACAGTGCCAGTTATCTTGAAACTTTAACTTTTTAGCCCACAAGTGCAAATTGCCTGCCAAACCAAGTATTCTTTCGGAGACCGTAACATTTTGTAACGGGTACACCAAGCGTACGTTGCATTAACGCACTGTAAATAGTTAGTTAATAATAATATGTAGATAGTAAATGTATTGGTACTTGTTTCTTTATAATATACTAGCTGACCCGGCGAACTTTGATCCGCGTTAATCGATTTTAGGATTCAAATATTTCCGCATATTCATGATAATTTTATTTTTAAGTTACTTTAAGCCAGACTTGGCTTGCTTATCACCTCAATTTTTTTTTATCGTTCATTCGCGATCGATAACAGATTACGAAACTTGAATTTTAGATATTGATGGAATGAAACACTTTTCGAATTTGTTTGAATTAATATGCTTTATTTACATGATTGTAGAGGTTGACAGAATCTTGCGCTTGTTTGATTCAGTGCTGTGTGGTAGACTTCATTCTTTGTTCCATTATCCGGCCCGTAAAGATTAATAAACAACAATGCCAGAAGCATGGGCATTCGAGATTAGTCCCACACTCTTCCAAAGAATGACTTTGTGATTTATTGATTGTCATGGCGAATTACATGCGAACCGGAAATTGTATTTGTTTGAGGTATGGGTAACAACAGGTGAATCGTTTGAAATAAGTAGAATTCCTGGGCACTTCCTCGCCCTTGAACTTTCCTTTGAGTACCATTGCTTGAATGACATTATTCTTGAGTTGCTTAACGACTAATCTTGTTCCACCACACAATTTCGGTTGATTGAGATTCTGTAGCATGCTGATAACAGATCCAATCTTTAGTCGTAAATTATATTGTGTTAATCCTGGTAAATTGAATGAATTCAGGAATTTTGTTGCATAATTGGTTACTTCGTCCGGATTAGTCACACAATCAATTAAGTTGAATGAATGCAATTGTCCAGGAATTACATTTTGAATTATGAAATTCAAATTCCCGGCATCCTTCGTCAATCGTGGTTCTCATAATTCTGGCTGGTGTTTGTAAAACACTCGTAATGAGTTCCTCTTTCGTCGTTGTGAAATGGCAGACATTCAGCGGGAACGAAATCAATCCATTGCCAATCGCCAACAATTAATTCGAAAAAATCTCGGCACACGGATCGGTTTTGCAAGGTAACTCACATATTTCTCGCCAACTGTCGCTTCTTTACGTATCGCCCCAAATACGAAAGCTTAAGGCTTGTGAAATGAGAGGCAGTGTTTGTCGAAAATCACCTGGCAACAAAATCATTCCGCCTCCAAAAGGTCTCGAGTTACTGCGCAGATCTTGCATAGTTCGATCGAAAGCCTCCTATGCTCGTTTGTGTCCCATGATGCATTCGTCCCAGATGAGGATCTTACAACACTGCAACACTTTCGTCCCTGCCGAATTTTTCGAAATGTTGCATGTCGGTTCGTCTGTCAGTTGGAGATTCAACGGCAGCCTAGGGGTGAGACAGGCCTACTCTGAGTTACTTCCATGCAGCGTGTTACTCGCGAGTAACTCGATGTGCCTCGAAATTTAATCGATGTTCATCGATTTTTTTGCTTTTCGTTACTCTCTTTTGTTACACCTCCTGTCGTCAGTTTTATTTGTAAACAAAGAAGTTTTATGTGACGCTGGATTGTCTTTTCGGTCATAGTGGTTATATTAGACGAGAAGAACTCGAGATGGCTCTTTTCCAGCGATGAGAAATTCAAATGAAGCAATGGATATTGCTGGATAGCTCTGTATATGCTCTCTAGAAT
This sequence comes from Aedes japonicus, assembly GCA_034211315.2. Classification (NCBI taxonomy): domain Eukaryota; kingdom Metazoa; phylum Arthropoda; class Insecta; order Diptera; family Culicidae; genus Aedes; species Aedes japonicus. The sequence continues at coordinate 303,199 of JASCZW010003150.1, read as the reverse complement.
GTGGGTTCGTTTCTTTCAGTTTATTATGCATGGTAGTTCTCTTATAAGGATTGGATCATTTTGTCTCGTGTCTATTCCAAGAACACTTTGTTCTGAAATAGTAAAAAATGGATTGATATTAACAATTTTATTTTGCTTTTATTACTACTCAAACCATCCTGAAAAACTGTGACGATGGCTTGAACCTTCCAACAGATCATAGCCTTGCCTTTCTGAACACTGAAGGTCTCGTTTGCTGGACTGGCTTTCAGTCTGAACCGAGTTCTCACCACTTTCTACATTCTGAAAGCGATAGTGGGATGCTAAGTTTTTGTATGATTTCGGAAAGCTTCGTGTTCTTCTGAATAATCCAGTATTCCACATTCGTATTCAGCGACATCATCAATTTCTTGGAATTGGTATGCTAGTGGATCAATCGCGCCTTCTTGTGCGTCAGATGTTTCTATGCGTAAATTCATTTTACGAATCCGTTTTCTGGAACGTCCATCTGCATCTGGAGTCAAACACGGTGTACTATAACTATAAAATCGTGCGTAAGATGGTTGCGCCATCTGCTGCCATCCAGTACTTCAACTTGAAAACATTGTGCTAGTGTGAGTATTGAAATGGCGAGTAGAATTGAAAATAGGCCAATTTCTTGTGGCCTGCTTCAACACTTTAATCTCCTTTACCTTCTTGAGTTGCTTACATGCTGGGCGCGTGATATAGGCGAATATCTTTCCTCCTGATGCTTTGGCAAAATTGATGTCCATTTGCTCGAAGAATTTTGCTAGCTCTCATTTTACCGGATCAACACTATATTTACAAAAAAAACATGATTAATTAAATAATTTAAAAAACACTATTCTGTTTACCATTACGAAAACTGAAGCTGCAACCGAGCAATTAGAACGGCTCGTTCTCCTACTAGATCGATTTGCATGTTTGAGGATCTCGACTACTAGTAACATGAGTTACTCGAGGTGCCTCAAAAGCAAATCCGAAAACATTCGTCCGGGTGATTTGGCAATATTTAGTTATTTTGAAAAGTTGGCGTGGGAATAATTTGGATTTTGTTTATGTGCGTGCAAAATTTTGAAACGCTCCTCTTCTTGCTTGGACGCCATTTTGACAACTGAATAGAAAATGAGAAAAAAAAAAATAGATTCAACATTCCGTATGCATGTACCTACAAAATGAGGGGTGTTCACGTTTTTTAAATGCACGATTAAAACAACTACGTCATATATTTAGGTCGACCAAATTTTGACCGTTCCACCCTTTATTTTCTCTGGAAAATTTGGGTAGGGGTAGTTTAGAGTGTTTTTTGTTGTTGTATTTTTATGACAGCGATACAATTTTCGAAAATTGGAAATAATGGCGTCAATCTAAAAGCAACGTTGTGATTTGATTTTGCGCAAGCACCTCGACAATCCTCAACTCTCTCATCGGGACATTGGAAAATAACTCGAAATCGTGCAGTCAGCGGTGAGTCGTGTGATTAAATGTTACTACGAAACTCTGAGCATCGAACGGAAGGAGAAACGCGGTCAGAATGGATGTTCTATTAGTGATCAGGATCACAAGCGTGTCGTGAAAGCGTTCAAGCGGAATCCCAATGCTTTGGTCAGGGATGTGGCCAAAAAGTTGAATCTGTTTAATCTTTCGTTCAGAGAGCCACGGACTGGGATGGACTGCATTCGAACCGAAGTGCAAAAGGTTCCAAATCGTGACGAACGGCAAAATATGATGGGAACGTCACGGGCCCGGAAACTATAAGCCTAGTTGTCTCATCATGGATGATGCGACTTACGTCAATGCTTCTGGGGCTACTGTTCTTCACCGCCCAGCACAAGTTTGATGTTCCGGAGGAAGTAAGAAAGCAGAAACTTTCAAAGTTTGCCAAGAAATACATGATTTGGCAAGCGATCTGCTCATGTGGCAAACGGAGTGCGCCGTTCATGACTACCGGGACTGTAAACGGGGAGATCTACCTCAAAGAGTGTCTACAGAAGCGTTTGCTTCCTCTGTTGAAGCAACACGAGGGCCCTCCAATCTTCTGGCCGGATCTAGCTTCGTGCCACTATTCAAATGTTGTCCTGGAGTGGTACGAAGCCAACGGGGTCACTTTCGTACCCAAGGGCATGAACCCCTTCAACGCATCGGAACTAAGGTCCATTGAAAAATACTGGTCTATTATGAAGCAGGCACTAGTATCCCAAGCAGGTCAAATCTAAAACCCCGTTCGCACTACAACCTATATTACGTGATATGGAGTATCTTGATATCAAATGCCATGTACATTATTTCCAGTGAAAACTAGATGTATAGATGCTGATATCAAGATAGCCTATATCAAGTGATATCGGCTGTAGTCTGAACGGGGTGTAAGAAAGGCATGAAGAAAAAGTGGGTTTCCGTACATAAGAAACTGCATCCAGATGTCTTAACTAGCCGACTTGACGTGCCGCAAGGGCTCATTAGGGATTCTTGGTCAAGACCCGAAGCTAAGAGTCAGTTCAATTGTGGTTATATCACATAAAAAAGTTTTTCCACAGTATTTACCTACACATTGGTGATAACTCTTAAACTAATTATTCGATTAATCTGAATCTTATAGGATTTCTTCATCATAGTATTATCTTCTATATGAATTAAAAATTATTGTAATATTTTATTATTAAATATGGAAAAATGTGTTAAATGGCGGATTAAATGTGGATTTTTTCAAAAAAGTTACGCCAAAAGTGCAATTTTTTTTTTAACTTTACTTTTTAAATGAATTAAAATGTACTGTAAATGTAATTAATGTATTTTTTTGGGTTTCAGATCAAAACTGCGACCAGCAGAGCCGGCACAAGCAAATCACAACGACTTTTTCAACGCACTCTAACGGCCGCCATTTTGCTAAAAAAAAATTGAAAAAACTATTTTTGTATCTATAAATTAGAAGAAAAATTAGTAATCTCCATTTAATTCCAACTACCTTTGCTTATCTTCGACAGATACGCGTATTTCGTCTACAATGTGCAGTTATTTGAGTGTCTCGTACTAATAACTCGACTTTTGTATACTACATGGATCTACCTATATAATTGTAAAAAGTTTTGATTGATTTGAGTTTTCTCGCTTTAACTGATGCTGCTTGTAAGGTGGAGCCCCTTTAAATTGGAACATGACTATTGCGCATATTTTGATATATATTAACGAAATAGTATTCTGTCTTAACATAAACGTTCGACTTTATGTGATCTTAAGAGGAAAAATACAAAAAAAAATCATCTCGATTTCAAAGAAATTTGCGGACTTTTTCCGGAATAACGACTGTTCCAGAAAGCATAAGCACACCTTATTTTAACGGTCACTTTGAATATAATGAAATAGGGTAGATGTACCAATTATAGCTATAGTACCAGTTATGGCTATAGTAAAGGCATTTTACGATTTTTTTTCGAATGATCTTCGTATAATCAATCAGATAAAGGACACTATGTATTCTCTGATGTTAATTACACGTTAATTACTGAAGAAAATATATAATTGCATTAAAATCTTTTCAAAACATGCTTGAAATATGCACCTACATGCGTAACAAGTTTTTGTTAACAAATTGCTAAGAAACAGTCAACTTAAGTTTTGATTTGTTACTGTAGTTTAAAAATTTTGTAACATTTTTTTGTGCAAAATAGTCGTGGACATGTTGAATTTTCATGATATTACCTCAAAACGTTTTGTTTTTACAATAAAAATATGATTTTTAAGTATGACTATAATTGGAACATTTTTACTTGGTGTACCAATTATCGCTACAGGCGAAACGACACGCAGCAACCCGTTCATTTTAGCCATAGTGCAATGTTTACATCGGCGGTTTTTCAGTTTTCAGTTTCAGTTTTCAGTTGATTTCACGTGATTTCTTCTGTTATTCGAGCTTTCAAATCTCAGGTAATAATAACTATTGAATTTTCTGGGGTTAAAACATAATGATCTCTTTCCTAACTTGTAGAATGCCGAAAAATTCGTTCTCAACACCGTACACTGAAGAGGCTATCAGAATCAGGCCTCCAAACTATAAAGGGCGGCAAATCAATTTATGCAGGATGTGAGGAGTTCGGGATACCGATTTCCACCATCCGGTACAGGCTTAGCGGCAAGTGGCAACAAAAAGCCAAACCTGGACCGCACTCAGTGTTAACGCCAGCAGAAGAGAAGCAGATTGTCGATTGGCTTGGTGGGATGCAGGACCGCGGCTTTCCTGTTACGCGTGGAGCGTTAATGTACAAAGTTAACGAATTTCTAACGGAAAACTCACGTGAAAACCCGTTCAAAAACAATCAGCCAGGTATTTTTGTATAATAAGATCAATGAACTCTGAAATAATGAACTTTCGATGATGTAGGACGAAAATGGTTCAAGGGTTTCATGCGGCGTAACCCAGGATTTTCCCTACGAACACCGGAGAAAGTAACAACGGCAAGCGGGAGAGTTACCGAAACTGACCTTCGAGGTTGGTTCGAGACAGTGGCCAGCTGGTTGATGAAGAACAATCTTCTTGACGTGCTGGATGATCCGAAACGTGTTTACAACGGTGATGAAACATCGTTTTACCTTCACCCTAGTACAATGGAGGTAATTGCACGCACTGGCTCACGTAACGTGTACGAAATTGAACAGGCGGGTGGGAAACAAAATGTAACCGTGATGTTTTCTTTCGGAGCATCTGGAGTTGTCGTAAGTCCGCATGTGATTGTCCCGGGAAAACGCATCCGAAAAGAAGTGGCACAGGGTTTCCCTGCGGATTGGGGTTTGGGTCAGAGTGAACGTGGGTGGATGGACACGCACAACTTCCGCGATTACATCCTTAAAATTTTCCATCCGTTTCTCGTGAAACATGGTGTGACATTTCCCATAATTTATTTTGTCGATGGTCATTCATCGCACAAAGCGGTGGAAGTAGCACATTTGTGCCAAACCTTGGGGATCGTGCTTATTTCGCTCTATCCGAATACGACGCATATCACGCAGCCGGCTGATGTTGCCGTCTTCAGACCGCTGAAAAATGAATGGAGAAAGGTTGTTGATGAATGGAGAATGGAACATCAGGGCGAGTCTCTAACATTGCGACACTTCGGTGGAGTGCTGAGTACAACCGTTTCAAGGGCAATTAAACGCAGTACGATCCAGAATGGCTTTCGAGTGTGTGGGCTGCAACCCTTTGATGCAAATGCAGTTGATTACACTAAGTGCATCGCAAAAGTATCTTCGTCATCGACCAATGAATTACCTTCTAGCTCTCTTCAAGAACCTGTTTTGCCAACTGTTCTAGAACCAACGCACGAACCAGTCCCATCAGAATCAGGAACTGCTACATATTATATGACAACACCGGAACAATTGCCAGTTTTAAACGAATTTTCAGAGCAATCATCAGAGTATGTGAGCATCCACATTGACAAAATTATAGAAGCATATGACTTGATTGGTTACGATACTATGGCAAAGATTGAAGGTGATGTGAACAAGCTCACACGTGAAGAACGTGTAATTCGGTTTTTCTATCGAGAGTTTGTCCGGCCTTACGTAAAATTTACTGACTTGTCTGCATCAAAAAGAAATTATAACCCGCCCTCGGTACAGCTTGATTATGACGAGTCGCATGATATCGAGTTGCATGAAAATCCTCGTTTTCCACCTTCAATATCTGCAGACGCTGATTTCACCGAATGTCAAACTATAAATGATGAACCTATTTTAATAGAAATAAGAGCAGAGCCCAATGAAGAAGACATACATGTCATGCATGTACCTGAGTTTACAATAGATTCCACAACGCAATCAGTGGAAAATACGATTGTGGAGCAATCATCAGACGGTGGCCATGGTATTCAATAGCAATATAAAAATAATGCAAAATTTATTTTTAAAAGTATTATTTTATCTTACAGAAGATATTCACATTGATGACCAAGACGAACCAACTGTTACAGAAACATCAGACGCTGAAACTTGCCTGCAAATGAACGCTGAAGGTAAACACGGTTTCCATTGGAAGAATATCATATTATGCAATAATTTAATTTATTACTCAGATACAACAAAAACCTGCGCGGATCTAGGCAATATTCAAAAAGATTCTACACGTTGTGTCACTTCTAAGCGTAGGCTATCGGAGATATTGAAGCTTCCACCAACACCTCGACGCAATCCAAAACATCGGAATTATTCAATGCAGTATACACCCGTTCTCACAGCCGGGGAACGTCTTGAAGCGATTCAGAAGAAAGAAGCAGAGAAAATGGAAATTGAACAGACAAAGAAAAGGAAAGCTCTTGAACGAAAAGACATAAAGTTAAAAGAGAGGAAGCAAAAAGGCTAGAATGGAGGAACGTGAGCGAAAAAAAGGAACAAAAACAGAAGAAATTTAATCGGAAAACCAAGAAATAATTCTTTTTTTCTGAAATAAGCCATTGATGTACTTATTATACTTAAAATACCTAATACAATATATGATGAATTAATAATATGATGCAAAAACAAAAGATTTGTTTATTTTTATGAGAATGAATAAATCGATCGCCTTAATTAATAAGCTCATCTACATTGTCTTCAAAATTTGATAGCCTTTCAATGTTTCTTGACAAGAGTCTTCAATCATAACGTATTATTGTGTACATTGAATAATTTTTCCGATATTTTGTTAATCAACAATGGTGCCCGATTTTGTTAATCAACAATGGTGGCGCTCTCAACTTTTTTGTTCTTGCTTGTCGTTTGCTCAATATCGCCAACTAACACCAAATTATAGTTTTTGAAATGTTCAATAAATCACGTCTGTTTATCTGTGTCACAATAGTAAATAATAAATTAATATATAATTCTTATTTACCATTCAATAAATCTATTCTCAACAGTCTATTTCACTATAACCATAATAGGAACACATGTATGACGAACAAAGGAACCATATGGCTATAATAGGAACCCGGAATAAGCATATTTATTTATATTATAATTTAGTTAGGTTCATTAATTCCTAAAGTTTGATAAGTTTATCTTAACAATAAGACATTAAGCCTTAGTTTTTAGTATATTATATGTAGTATCACGAAGACATGCGTACAACGATGACAAATATATGACTGGAAGCGACAAACTATAGTCATAATTGGTACATCCACCCTATTTCAACATGTTTTGCCTGCGTCCTTTTGTTTGCACATTTCTGAATGACATAGCATAAAAAAAGTGCTCGGTTTTGTGTTACCTATCAAAATGCGCGGTCTTACTCCGGAACAACGAAAAGTATCGTGCACAAATGGTGCACTGTGAGCGGACTCTCCTTGAGAAAATTGGCCAAGGAAGAGGGTGTAAGCGTCGGAGCGGTACAATCTGCGATTCGAAAATATTGAGAACAGTGTAGGTTTGAAGATGCGCCAAAGAGTGGTCGGAAATCCGGTCCTGTTAGTCCGGATATCGATAAAAAGATCAGTGTTGCCTAAAAGCGAAAACCAGCGACTTCCGTTCGGGATGTTGCGAAAAAAAACTAGGGATCTCGTCGAGTAACGTCATGCGTGCCAAAGAAAGGCTTGGGCTAAAAACATACCGAAAGCAGAAAAAACCCAAAAGGAACCCAAAACAGGCCGCGTCCGTGGAACCCGTGTATAATAATGGACGATGAAACGCATGTGAAACTTGATTACAAAACGCTTCCCGGACCACAATTCTATACTGTAAGCGAAGACAAAGATATCCCCGAAACGGAGAAGCATCATTTTGTTGATCTTGAGACACACCAACCAAAGCAATTTGTGAACAACAAGGAAACAATTGGGGAACCAGGGTAAAATAAAATTTTCCTTCAAGTAAAGATAACATTTACAGAAATCATTTCACTCCGAGCTGAGATATAGAATTCTTACGCGCTTTGTGCAATTTTTTTCCCACTGTGCATCGTTTGGAAATCTTATTCCACTTAGTTCTCACTCTTTTGACGACACGGCCTTCAGCTTCCTCTTCATAATAGCTCAAAATCTCTCTATCGGTCTGAGCTGGGGACAGTTTGGTGGGCATAGGCGTAGCCAGATTTGAAGTAGGGGGGGGGGAGCGAGCTTTTTTTCGAGAGAGAAAGAGAGAGAGAGAGAGAGAGAGAGAGAGAGAGAGGGGAAGGGGGAGAATTACATTTGATTTGTTTTGTTTGTTTGTTTCTTTTAATTAAATGCCGGAAATTATTGTACGTACATTCAAACTTCATTCGAATGTCGATGTATGGTACTTCTAGATAAAAATAATAATCAAATAACTGCTTTAAACTGCTAATAATTTACTAAAACCGTTGCGCAATTCACACATTGCCCACTGAATTCCCCTGCAGAGCAACTTTTTCGAAATCAAATTAGGAATGAGAAGTAGTGAACATCGATATAGATAATGTTTGCATTAAAAAAAAATGGACTTTTTTTTCGGATGGTGATAAAGATAAAGCTAAGACAGATAATTGCTTTTGATAAATTTCCCATGAAATGAAATTATTTAAGCGACGCCAAATCTGACCAAAACACCGCGTCTTTGCCCTTATGGTATTTCTTGATGAACGACGCAACATCCGGCAGGCATTTCGTACTATAATTTTCCCCGTTTACGGCCAGTCCGGAGCGAAAGAAAAAATTTTGTCTGCTGACTCATGGGTTACTATGATTAATGCTGCATGGGTTTCGTCAGTGCGTGTGAAGGTAACCCATTACAAATCGGCAATTGATGTCCATTATTTTAATGCTAACGTTAGCAATGATCTGTGCAAATGTTAGCAGAAACCTGTATAGTTCTACCGAAATCCGTAAAATTTGGATTACCAAACCGTTCAGCTGTTGAGAATTCGGTAAAATTTTACAGATTTTTTTACGGCCCTATTCTTTTGTTGATCGAGATTTATTCAGGGGCCTGTAGAATTATTGTACCATAGGCTTTGTGTACAAATTACGTAACGCAAAAAAAACGGGATGCTGGACCCCTCTCCCCCCTAGGTAACAATAAGTAACACGTGACCAGACTCCCCCCTTTAATAATGTAACGCTCACGGACCCTCCCCCCCCGTATGTCTCAATTGTGATAAAATCATCACAATACTGTTATTGTTGTTGTTTTTATATTTAATTCTTATTTGGGTAACTTGCAATTAGTAAAGATTGCAAACGTCAATCAATTAATATCATTTAAGTAACTTCAAGCTATTATAAAGATCACGAAAAACATTGCACTCATTGTACTGCATTTATTCAGGTTACTGGATGTTCTTAAAACTGTTGCTAATATTAGTTCATCAAGTTTATTAAAATGACTTTCAAATATTTAAAGTATCACAAAAAAAAGTTCAAAGTTTTATTCATATCACTTAAATCTAGTTAAAAGATTGCAATAGTATTTTATGCAATGCATAACGTTAACCTATTGCAATTATTGTAATCTAATTATTATTAATTATATTTTTTATATGCTTATCAGAGTTTTTTTTTTTTGATCCTTGCAGTGCATGAACAAAGGCGTGCTGTGTACGACTAGTTCATGACGGCAGAAACATAGAACAATAGACGCAGTAACAAGTGCATTTCTAAACAAAATCGTCAATTGCTTGGTTGCTAACACCTGTATACCCACTACCAACGAAGAGGTAAAAATTTCCTGTATCTGTTTCTGGTGCTATTTTGTTTGTGAGAGCAAGCAGATAGTGTTAGCAGAAATGTTACTTTCGACCTTTTGACTATTTTGTCTAGATTTGATGTAGGCCTGAATTGAACGCAATGATTAGAACTAACATTTCTTGGGTATTAAACCAAACCACACATTGTTTTAGTTCAATGCAATCATATATTTGAAACAATAAAATTTACTTATCTAATCTAATTTTGTTAGGCAATTAATATTTCTAACAGAAATCCTTATTGATTCAACAACATAATTTTGTAGAATCAACGATCAACAAATTAGAAGCTTTAGAATTTAGTCGGAAATCAAAAGATAGAATTAATCCATTTTTCTTAAAATTTCAAATTTCTTACACCATTTGGCCATATATGTGTTTCTATTATGGCCACTCTCATAAGGAACACATGCGATTGGCCATCAAAAGAACCAAAATTTAAAACTATGGCGATAACTGGTGCAGTGCTCCAGTTATTGAAAACGTGATAAATAAAACAAAAACAATGTTTTGGCTCAGTTTCGATATTTTTACTTCAAAATATGAATTGAAAGTTTTCATTTGACGTATTGAAAATAGGGTTTTCCCAGAATTTTTAAACATAGTTATTGACTAGTATAAATTAACCCTTTTCTACTTTCTACTTGTTACTTTGCTTGGCTCACAGGACATTTTAATAATGCAAATTGGTTATTCACTTCTGATTTTTTTTTCCAAATTGGTTATTTTGTAACTGCACGATTAAAATCCTCCTCCTCCCCATATCTCACAATAAGTAACGGTTGCTCAACCCCGCCCCCTTCATGCGTTAAGTAATTTGTGCACATAACCATACATGTAATTCACGATCTTACGTTGGAACTTGAAGGAACCTGCATTTTTACGAAAATTTCCATAAATAAAAGAAACTGCCGGTTTCTAGTCACAGCTAGTGGAACACATCCAGATAGCAAATTGACATTTTTTAAGCGCGTATACTTGGAGAAATTTCAGCAAACTGTTATAAAAATACCTAAATTTTTGTGTACGAGCATTTTTGATAACGGAATTAACGAATTTTGTAGCTAGAGAAGGTTGTGTACATTGGAGGCACTTCTTACGTTCATGAAAAAAACAAAGGATATTTTGACAGCTGCAATACTTCTAATTTACACTCTCACAAAGAAAGCATAGCTTCTGGGTTAAACCTGAAAGTTTCAGCTAAAGATATTAAAAATTGACAAAGTTACAGTATCTTGAACATGGCGTTTTTTTGGTAGCAAAATTTTGCTCGGCTTTTTTTTTGCTACTGAGTGTAGGTCGTCTAAACTTTGCTTTATGAAAACACTTGTCAGTTTAGAGAAAAAGCCCGGGGAGAGCTATGAATAAATTTGTGAATACTACCACTACTATTTGTGAATACTACTAGGGCTACTAGTGATGGGCTGGGCACGTCGTAGGGATGTTCGACGATAACAAGGTGAAAATACTTCCCGAGAACGAATCGGCTGGTAAAAAAGAAAGTAAACCTTCCACAAATTGCGAAGCTAGCTAAATGCATCCATAGACCGTTCTATTTGATGACGACTTCTGTGCAGATGCCCACTGCAAATGGTAAAAGATTCACAAATAGAAATTTAATATCATATAGTATCGATCATAAGTTTCAAGTTTTGAAACTCTGTCTCAGATGCTTCATCGAAACTGCTCAGTTCTATCTCGCTTGTTTGTGAAGATGTGTCCTCGAGATATATTTCTGTTTCAACCCTGCCTGGTTGTGGTTTAGTCTAGTGGTCAACACAAAGCCAATCATCTTTAACTTTACAGTCCAAACACAATCGGTGCCATCAAGCAACCTCCCTCGCCCCAACCAGCAGTCACAGTACATGACGTTGAGGTAAAACCAATTCATCCAACCTTGGTAAGTGTGGATCCCAAAGATGGGACCACATCAAAAACGGCAATTAAATGTTTCGAAAGCTTGGGAAGAGAACTAATCACTGCATCATTCATGAGATCCGATTCCACTGGTTTTAACTGGAGATTAATGTTGCACATGATGGCACTTTGGGGCGTATCTCAACAGCCAACATCCCCAAAGTGGAGCACATGCAGGTATTGATTTTGCTGCTCCGCAAGACCACAGCCAAGCTGCCAGGGTCATTAAAATGCAATTATGCCCCAATGGGCACTTGAAGTAAGCTGCCTTCATCGACGGTGGCAATATAAACAGATCCCCCGCTGGAAGCATAGCAGAACACTAAAGATGCCCATCAAATCCGAAATTGAGAGAGAAAATTAAATTTGCCTCCGTTAAATTTCAAAGTTGGTTGGGAAAATGGTATTACTGAGGTGATTGTTTCTCCATCTTAAAATTCAAGTCTGCCGACGGTTGTTATCCCGCGTGGGACGCAATACCAGAAATGATTATGTTGGAAAACGAATTTTATTTTTCATTTCCGCTCATTTCAGTGCGCCGAGATTTGGGAGGAGGCGGGAAAGTTTCCGGTTTGGTTTGTTATCGAATGACCAGTCGGGTAATTGTACCAGTTATTACCATACGGTCCGTTACTATGAGAAAGCAGGAACATGCGGACATAACTGGTACACTCACCCTAAATAGCCTGAATGCTACTTGTTTTACGTCCCTGTGAAACACGATTTCAAGCTCTTATTGCACCAGCAGTTTAGGGCCTCCCATAGCTCAGTCGATTAAGGCTGGCTTCTCCACAATTATACTGGTGCAAATTAGTTCAGGCATCGATAACTGTGGAAGTGTAGTCTAGAACAGCACAAGTTAAGAGTCGGCTATAAGCTATTTGCAATAAGTTTGAATTGCCAGCTGGGAAGGCAGTGCATAAGCATCGTTAAGCGATTTATATCAGCTCGTGATGCCGTTTATTGGAATCCCGACACGAGAGATTTGTTTTGCGATGCAACGGAGAAGGGGAGACGAAGCTTTCTTTCGCTTCTACAAACTTGTTCCTTCGACAAAAGTGACACGTGCCGGGGGGAATCCGGCGTTGTCAAGAGATTTTCAAACACGAGCAGTCTTCGCGAATTTAATGGTAATATTGTATGATAGGTTTGTTTGCCTATTTATATTCCCAAATAGTGATGTTGCGGCTCGACTCGACCTCAATGGAATTCGATAAAAGTTGCGTTTGAAATAACTTAGAGAATTCACATTTATGGTTGCTCCCGTTATTGATCGGACGTTCATGAATTATGCATTGATGTAGTCGTCTTTCTTCATTCATAGCATTTCAAGCACATTGCTTTCGCCGTTTGTTTATTGCTTGCTCTCAACCAACTGTTGGTGTAATGTAGTTAAACAGTTATAAGTTGGAAGCTTTCGATGCTGGGTAGCATTTTTGGATTAGTATCATTGTGTGGCGAGTATGCATTTAAAAAAATGGACTCATTTCTTTTTGGCCTCGAAGTTGTTGGAGTAGATTCTCCGTTTCAGGTTTGCCCTATTTTTTTTGTCGGTCGCAGCTGGAGGACGTTTGTGGCAGGGTTGCCATATTATTTTTTTTGTTCCCATCTGTAATTTTTGCCAAAAAAAATCTTGTTTATCTGTGTTTAACTTCAGAAAACCTTGGCAACAATCTTTACTTCAAACTTGTGTTGTGAAACCGGAATAAAAACTTTTTAAGTGCCTGAATGCTAATGCTATTCTTTTTATAATTGCTATTGAGTTGCATGCAAAACAAAACCTATAATCATAACTCATTAATTTTGATTAAACGGTCTTGACCAGTTCCAGGCCAAACTGGCCATAAATGTCAAAATTTGACACGAGCCGCTACCCAGCAAACACAGAATCGTATATGGTAGCGGATAAGAGTAACGTGAGGCGGTATACGTACATTTTACACGATGTCAAATGGACGCATGTACGTATATCGCCTCCACTTTGTACTTATATCCGCTATCATATACGATTTTGTGTTTGCTGGGTAGGATTTGGACGAAACTTCGCAAACATAGTCAGTATAACAAAATACGTATTTTGACATGAGGATATATTGTTTGGACTCAAGAGTAACTTTTGAGAAGGGATTATGTGTTTTTGATACAACAGCTTTAGGACCGCAGTAGCTCGGAAATCGTTCATTTTACAGAAAAAGTGTCTGAGAAGAAATGGTAGGGAATCAAATGTTAATGAAAAAATATATACACTGATAAGCATTATTTTAAAGGACGCTATGTTTTTTTTTTTCTTCAAATTTTCCAAGGTAAAATTTTGATAAAAAAAAGTCATTATTTAACACGTGCTTCCCCAACCCCTCTGAGACAGAAAATGTCAAATTTAAAATTGATTTTGATGCGGTCTTTTGCAATAGATCACAAAAGTATCCTAGTTTATAGATCTGCACAGTTATTCCGAAAATTTCCTTAGTTTCGGATTCCAAGGTGGGAGTACTGGGGTAAGTACCTGCCCAGGGATGGTGGACACAATAGTTTTGGTAGCGAAACATGGCATGCGGCATATCAAACTTCATGATTTAGCATAACTAGGTCATTAAAAGACATTTTGAGAATTTGTGGCCATACTGGCCACGAAAACAAGCTCTGCGGGATCCGAGTTCCTTTGGAAAAGTGGCCATATTCAAATCTTTTCCAAAACCTGGCTTGCGACATATCAAACTTCATTATTTTGCAAAACTTTATCTTCGGAGGACATTTGAGGATTCTTGACTATATGGCCACTTAAGAAGCTCTTGCGAGATCCGAGTTCCTACTGGAAACTGGCCATATTCAAATCATTACCGAAACCTGGCTTGCGACATATCAAAATTCATGATTTTGCAAAACATTGGCTTCGGAAGACATTCTTAGGGTGTCTGACCATACTGGCTACTTAGGAAGGCCCTGCCGAGTCCGAGTTCCTCAGGGAAAGAGGTCATATTTAAATCCTTTCCAAAACCTGGCTTGCGACACATCAAACATTAGGATTTTGTAAAACTTTGTCTTCGGAAGACATTCTTAGGGTGTCTGATCATACTGGCTACTTAGGGAGGCCCTGCGGAATTCGAGTTCCTCCGGGAAAAAGGCCATATTTACATCCTTTCCAAAACCTGGCTTGCGACACATCAAACTTTAGGATTTCGTAAAACTTTGTCTTCGGAAGACATTCTTAGGGTGTCTGACCATACTGGCTACTTATTCAAGTTCCTCCGGGAAAGAGGCCATATTCAAATCGTTACTGAAACCTGACTTGCGACATATGAAAATTCAAGTCAGGAATCCTCAAAATATCCTCCGAAGATAAAGCTTTACAAAATCCTGAAGTTTGAAGTGCCGTAAGCCAGGTTTTGGAAAAGATTTGAATATGGCCACTTTCCCAGAGAAACTCGGATCCCGCAAGGCCTCCATAGATGGCCAGTATGGTCAAACACCTCAGAATGTCTTCCGAGGACCTAGATTTGCAATATCATGAAGTTTGTTATGTCGCAAGCCAGGTTTTAGAAAGAATTTGAAATGGCCTGTTGAAGTGGCGGACTTGTCCGTGCTTTGCTCTACTCCCCAGTGGGATGTTAGGCAAAATTTGACGTCTTTGGTTCGACTAGCACTGTACACATACCCTTCGCTCAATTTTCCAAAAACATATCTGTTCTATTTCCAACCTGCCGCACACTGACGGAACTTTCAGCACTTTCTCTTCATATCTTTCATTCTAGCAAAAACATTGATGTTCACTCTTGGTGCCTCATGGTGATGAGCGAACATCTCCTTCTACATCATAATCGTTACTCCACGCACGGAGAATACATAACATAACAATTAAACTATTGTGACCGTCACGAAAAGTGGTCAATATCCAAACGAATATTATCCAAACATTTTCACAATGTTTGCCCCAATCGATCGTAAATATTTTTACTCGTCGATTACAATATTGAAAACTATTGATTTTCTACATTAAACTATTGAAAATAACGTTATTTCGTTCAAGCTATGAGCCAGGTAGCTAGTGGCACTACCGCCTTTGGCTAGGCCACCGTTGATTGGCAGCCATTGATTATGCAGTCGGTTAACCAAGCCAGTGGTGAACTTGTAGCCAGCCGACTTAAGCGAAATAAGTGTGATCTAGTGGGTAGCCATCTTTCTGTAACGCGGTTGAGTGGTATGAACGGTATAAACCAGCCACCATGTTCATCGCTAATGTGTGTAGAAACTGCATTAGCTATCAACATAAGATCAATATCATTTACTGGTAATTAGCCACTGTTGTAAATATTGCGCTAGTATTGCTGGCCAATGAATTGTCGCACGATAGTAGTAAATGTGTAAATGGGTCATACGACATATCCAAAGAACATCGATCAAACATTTAAACGGTCTCTGTAATATTATGATACGCTAATATGAAGCAAGCTTATGCCAAAAGCAGCATGCCAAATAGAAATTTTTCATAAAATTTTGAAACAAATGATTATGACATTCATTAAACATAGCTACGTAGTCATTCGTCACCTATGCGTACAACCTCATTGGGCTGTCCCTTGTAGTTTTTTCATGTTGCATCGTACCTACAAGTGAGTGTAAAGGGTGTCCACGATGAAATTGCCACACTATGAAATTGCTCTAACTTTTTAACCGTTGGGTAGAATTTAATGAAAATTTGGGTGGATTTAGTTGGATGCAAGTTTTAAAGTCCTGTGATCAAAACTCGTGGAAATGGAGTCGAAAGAACAGCTCGTGCGTGATAAAATCTTGCGCATTCATCACGAGAACAAGGATCTCTTGCATCATTCCATCGCTAAAACGTTGGGAATCGCGAATTCCACGGTGTCACGAGTGATTAAGCGGTTCGAGGAATGGTTGACCACCGATCGGAAGCCCAGAAGTGAAGGAAAAAGTATTCCGTACAACACCAAAAATCACAACCGCGTAGTTGGGGCCTTCAACCGAAATCCGAACGCCTCCGTTCGGGATGTGGCTAAGAAGCTGCAGCTAAGCCGAAGTTTTGTCCAGATGGCCAAAACTAAGGCTGGGCTTCGAACGTTCAAGGTTCAAAAGGCCCCTAATCGCGACGAGAAGCAGAACAAGTCCGCCAAAATCCGTGCCAGGAAGTTGTACCTCAACATGCTGACGAAAGTTAAATGCTGCATCATGGACGACGAAACATATGTGAAGGCCGACTTCAAACAGATCCCCGGCAACCTGTTTTTCACGGCCAAGGATAAGTTCAGCGTTTCGGAGCATGTCCGCACTCAGAAGATGTCCAAATTTGCGAAGAAATTCCTGGTTTGGCAAGCCATCTGCACGTGCGGGAAGCGGAGTGCACCTTTCGTGACCCAGGACACGATGAACGGACAGGTGTACATAAAAGAGTGCCTCCAGAAGCGGCTGCTTCCTGTCCTGAAGGCCCACAACGTCCCAACAATCTTCTGGCCGGATTTGGCCACATGCCACTACTCCAAGGACGTGCTGAATTGGTATGCGGACAATAAGGTCAATTTCGTGCCGAAAATGTTCAACCCTCCCAACACTCTGGAGCTCCGCCCCATCGAGAAGTACTGGGCGATTATGAAGCAGCACCTTCTTAAACGACCTAAGGTAGTGAAGACAGTCGAGGAACTGAAGAAAGTATGGGTTTACATGCAAAAAACGGTTGATTCACAGGTTGTGCAGAATCTTATGGCCGGGGTTAAGGCCAAGGTGCGGGCATTTGCGTATGGACTGTAAATAAAATACGAGTAAAATGGTAAAATGAAGTTTAATAGTTATTTCTCAATCCCTGAAAATTTGATGGCAATCGGATGAAAACTCGAATTTTGCGAATCAATTTTGTGTGTGGCAATTTCATCGTGGACACCCTTTAATATCTACGAGTCCAAGTTGTAACTTATATCACTTGTCCGTAGGAAATGACGTTTCAATAAACTAAAACAGTGAATTGAAGAGTATCTAACAATGAGACGTAAGTTTCAGTGTCTGGTGTTAGTATGTGAGACCATGTGCCAGATAAATCACCAATAAATTGTACAGTTATGCATAGCATAGCATAGCATTTTACGACCATACATAAGCATGGGTTGGCTGTTGCAGAGACGATGGAATCGCCAGAAGAGCTGCCTTGGGTGTGACAGACTCTTCACCCATCGATCTCTTTGCGCAATACCTGGCCAGATCCTTATGATCAGCTAGGGATGGGAGGGCTACTTAAGAAGATGCTAAGAACTCATGCAACCTTCATAGACATCTAGAGTTGGAAGTTGTATGGGATTGTGCGGGAGGCTTTCCTTGGCGAGAAAGTAGAAGTATATTTGAATGTATATAGGTCATTGGGAGTGCCGTAGCTAAGAAAGTTAATGTTGTCCGCTTTTCTGGATTGGAACACGAGCGTGTACTACTTGTATCCAGGCTCTTCTTGTGTGAGAGCTTGTCTGTAGGTTGGGACATGAGCACTAACTCTTGTCTTAGCCCTTTATGGCTTATGGATATAGCGCCATAACTCGCCATACACTCAGACCCACACATAAACAATCACCCCCCCCACCCCCACACACACAGCAGATCGATTGGATGTATATACGCAAAAACCTATTCCTAATCACACCATGTCCTCTCCTCACAATCAGCTCCATCCGAGCAACAAAACATCCCAACCCTTTCTTCTTTCACTCAATTCGAAACGAATATATTCGTAGACCAACATTCAAAGCAGAGGTGTAAGGGCATCTTCAGCGGTGGTCTATTTTTGGAACAACTTTATACCTGATTTGCATCAGCAAAACCTAAATAGAACCATATTTTACTTACTTAAAATTGTTTTTATTTGCATTATATTTTGACAAAACATCCCATTTTTACATTTTAATTAATTTAGCCCTGAGGGCTCTACAGCTTTTGATAATATTTAATGTTTGATTTTAGTTTAGTTATTTTACTCTGAAGTTCATTCGTAAATCAGCCCTTGGGGCATTGTTAGTTTTGCCTAAATAGAACCAAGAATAGATCAACTTGACGTTCCCCGCACCGGTGTTGTATTTCTTGTTATTAAACCCGCCTACACCTGTCAATAATTTTACATCTGAGATTAGAAGCTTTTTTTTCAGAGATCGTAGATTTTTCGCAAACTTTTTGCCATGGATTGGTTTTACCAAATAAACATTACTGCTAGTAGTGCGTCGTTAGCAGACAACAAGGATTACTTGCTCTTTCGTTTGGCTGGAGGTTTAACATTTCACTGAAATTCCACAAACTTATTAAAAAATTTGCAAATCGACCAATTTCCTAGAATTTGTTTTTGAAGAGAAAAAATATTCGCGCGAACAACATTTCCTCTGGTTCCGGGGGTGGATCACCAAAGAAACGGGAGAAAAACCATGGCAGCACAATCCAGGAAAAAAAGACGACCATCACACATTAAGGGGAGGATTCACTTCCAAGCACTATCGGTTCACGTTTTTGATTTAAGTATTATGTATCGAAGGCTGAACAAATTGTTTCAATTGACGGAGCAAAAAAAAAAGATTGGTTTGTCCTTAGTCAAGTGAAAAGTTTAACACTAACATCTTTTTATCAATGGCCTAACATCCAAAACATAAATTATATCCGCATAATAATTCACAGCAAAATTATGTTTAAATAAGACAGATTCCACGCCAAATGACTGATCGACCAATTTTCATGGTTGTTGACTGGAATGAGATTTCGCTTTCGGTGTTGCTTCTCGAGTAGGTTTTGAAAAGGTCGTAAGTGTTTTGGCATAAGTTTTATTCAAACAATTTCAACTCGAAAATTGTTGATTGTATGAAAAAAAAATGTCTGAGAAGGAATTGTAGGGAACTAATAGGGACTTATGAAGAAATTATTAGACTGGTCAAAAAAAAAGCATGTTCCATAGAAAAAACTGGATAATAAACCTATAATAAGAGCAGTAGAGGTTAACACCCATGACTCTCACGCTAAAGTCACGAGTTCGAATCTCACCCCCGGACAAGTTACGAAAATACCCAAAAGGTATTTTAGTGACTACGACGGGAGATGAACCAGACCAGGGCTGAAAATTTCAATAACCACGGAACTAAAAATTTATTGATGTTGAATCAAATAAACTTTTAATAAAATAAAATGGAAGTAATGCATTAACAGTGTTAATACTGCAACTTTTTTATTATAAAAAAACATCTTAATGTTCATTGTGTAGGGTCGGTTTGATTGGAGTTTTTATTCTAAATGTAAATAACTTACATCTGAACAATTTTCAAAATATGTATCCCTTTATATGAAATAATACTTTAAAATCATCATAAATGCTCAACGTATCATCATTTTAAAACAGTTTAGCATTTATTCTATTCTCTGGAAAGGGAACAAAAGGGTGATTTATTTGTGAACCGCTAATAATCTTAGCCTATTGACAGGTATTGCTCCATTCTTATTCCTTGTTCATATTCTTCTTGTGATATATAACAACCGATATTTTTGTCAAATAATCATTATTTTTTTGGTTGGCCCAATTATTTAGCTCCTCTGCACTTTAGATTGGAAGGTCAAGTTCTAACGATAGATTCACATTTCCAGCCATTCGTTTCAATGTGCCAACAATCGCATCACAGGGTCTTTTCCATGGGATGTGGCAGAAGAATGCTTTTCATTATCAATGTTATATTTGGATTTATATCTACAAAGGCTTGCATTTTTTCTATATTCGTATTGCGATGTATCTGACATAGATAGAGCTCCTTACACTGAATAATAAATGACAAACGGATGAATTGTAACCTTATTGCGCAGCATCTTGAAGCACAATGATTAATTTTCAGAAAGGTCACGCACTACCAGTGATGGGAAAAATCACATCAAATAACGTTCAATTTGAAATCACTTGCGATCACGCTCTTAAAAATATTTCGATCTCAGTGCTCTTCACGGTTAATCTGAAGAATGCAAATATGACTTCAATGCAGGCACTTTGCATGAAGACTGGAATTATGCATAAAATGCCTAAAGAGGTTTTATGCAAAAATGCATAAAAAGGTTATATGTCAAAGAATGAATAAATTCTAAGCATTTTGCAGCATGTGAAAGAGAATAGAAACTATGCATTTTTTTTAATGATTGTATTTAGAAACTAGTCACTTTATGAAATGAAGATGAGATAATAAAATTAGCACCAATGTCTCAAAAGTACGGATCTGCTGTTATCTTCTTCTGATAAACAACATTTCGTATCAATTTATCTCAAAAACCCGCACAAGCAAATAAAATACACCATGTAAAAACATGTTTTTTCTTGCAGGGATAGTTGATTTTCAGGAGAAAGTTTTCATTTCCGAGATAGCAAAGGTTATTGTATCAATAACTGTAGATCAATCTTAATGATCTAATTAGCGCCTCGTAGCCTGTCCATGATACTGCATTCAGGTATTGCTTGCAAGAACCCATTCTTGTTATTTTCACTTTTTTTCGGCAAAGTCAATCAACTAGAACAAATGGATGTTTCCACTTTGATGATAGCCTTGTTTTAATGCATTTTTTCTATCACACTGGAATAAAAAGAGGACTTAAAAGTATTCATTTTTTGGGATTGAAAAGTATGCATTTTTTGACGTATGGAGTATGTTCATTGAAATGCATAGAATGTAGTCAAAAAATGACTACCTTAGAATCACCGTGTTCGGCCCACACATCGGAGTGAACGAAGGAGAGAGAGAGAGAGAAAAATAAGAAAAATATGACAGCAGTCACGTATGTTTTTGTTCATGCGTTGATTTATTCCAACAATGCATTAATTGTTCTATGAATAACAGATAAAAGAATCGTTTGTGAATGCATTCATTGATTCACGAAGATTGTATAACACACAATCGCTTCGATGGTGCAAAAGTTGGCTATTGTTATTACGGTGTTGTGTCGTGCTTTTCGGTGCTGTTGCTGTTGTTGGTGGTGAAGCGAAAAAATCTAAAAGAATTCAGTTGACTTTTATACCACTCTACAAGCAGATCCATGAAGGTAATCTTGCATTCATATTGCTTTAAAATTTAGATTCATGGATAATTCTCTAGCAGGCTAAGGGAACGTCTATTAATTACGACACGCAAAAATTGACTTTTTATAACCCCCACCCCTTGTCACGTTTTTTGTATGGACCTTCACATTTTTTTGTTTGGATCGTCACGTTTTCTCAACCGCCCCCCCTCTACCCTACTGCGTGACGTTATTTATGGACCTTCCCTAATAGATGATTCACATTATTCAAAATGAATGTGGATAATGCGTGGGTCGCTTTGATTGAATCATTTAATTCATGGCCAGGTAACCAATATGCATTACCATTTGCAGTAAATCAAACCTAAATCTGCTTTACAAGTATTATATTAGCATTATATTAGCATCTTGAATGCTATATACTGTAAAGTTGAATTTTAAATGCTATGTCAATGCTTGTAGCCTGTAATAAGCATTTCGAATGTAAAATAGCATTAATGAAGCATTGTCATAGCATTGCAGTAAAGCAGCCGTATATTGGGCGAAAAGTGGCATTTATGTTGCATTTAAGGTGGCATAATTGCTTTATAGACTGTTGTTAAGACGTTTTGGAACTGCTTATTGGTTCATTGGTATCTTGTTATAAACAATTTTTCATTGGTTCACTGGTATAAACAATCAGTAGAGTTCTTTTGAAATATTTCCACGCGACTGTGAATGATCGAAAAATGAACGACAGAGCAGAACACGGAATCAGCTTAAATCGTGCACGCGAGTGACTTTTTCATAATAGATTTTGTTTGCCATAAAAATTAGACTATTGAAGTTTTATATAATTGTGGGTTACCAACTTTTCCAACTTAGCACAAAAGTAAAATACATACTCATCAACCTGTTGAATAAGCGTTTGATGATTGCAACAATCTGTTGAGATCTATTGCTCGAAAGTTATATCAGATAAGGTACGGTACGGAAGAGCGTGGCATTTTGCTAGAATCAACAGCAGGATATACACCGCAGCACAACGGCGGAGCTGGACGATTCAACCGGAAGATTATTGAAAAGATGCGTCCAATGCTGACTACATCTAGAACATCGAAGCATTTGTGGGGTGAAGTAGTGTTAAATGCGGCTTACGTAACAAATGAAAGTCCTACTGAAGCCCTTAATAATAGTAAGGTTTCTGCTGAAATGTGGCATAAAGAGAAACCGGATATCCAGAAATTGCGTGGTTTTGGAAGTACAGTATATTCCTTGATTCCAAACCAAAAGCTAGAAAAGCTGGACCAAATGGAAAGCGGTGCATCACGCGGGTATGCTCCAAATGGATACCGGCTTTGGAATCAAGAAAGCAAAAAGCAGTTAGTGGCACGAGATATAAAATTCAATGAACTGGCACTCCCATTCAAAGACAAGCAGAACGAAGAGTATACACAAGAGCAGACCATCCCTGTGGTTATTCCTCGATCACCTGAGCAGAAATAGCAATTACAAATCAAGAGGAGCTGCTCGTAGTGCTGATGATTTCGATGTTCAAGAAGACATTGTGGCTCAACCGATTGAAGCTGATCTGATGACGTCAGGTGATTCTGCGGCTGAAGAAGCATCCGCACTCTCGCCTTAACTTGATAAGAGTAACACTCCGAATGAGCTTGCTTCTAGGTCTAGTGGTAAGGAGTGCAAGAAACCAAGTTGGTTCCGAGACTTTATAACATCGTATGGCTCAACTTCTGCTGTAGAAACTCTCGCTCAGGTTATCATTTGTTATGCTGATATCTAAAGAAATCCACATGATGACAAGCAGTTAACGACGAATTCAGGTCGCTGGAGCGTAACCAGACCTGGAAGATCGTGGATCGACCTGCTGCCCTTGTACCAGTTCTATGCAAATGGGTGTTCACGTTGATAACTGATGCAGAAGTTAAGTTATTAGTACGAGACACTGAAGAAGTCTGTTTGACATTGTAGACATTGTAGACGAAATACGCGTATCTGTCGAAGATAAGCAAAGGTATGTAGTTGGAATTAAATGGAGAATACTAATTTTTCTTCTAATTTCTAGTGATGCAGATGGTGAACCTGCGCGTTTTAAAGCCAGATTCATGGCAAAAGGATTCATGCAGAGGAAACACATTGATTATGAAGAAACCTTTGCACCAGTAGCAAGACTGAAGTAATTTAGAGATTCATCAAATGGATGTCCGAAACAGTCTGTATGGATATCCAAGAAGGGGTTCCTTCGAAGCCCACAATGGTTTTCCAGTTAAGGGAATGCCCATTAATTATGTCACGCAGTAAGAGGGGATGGGGGGGGGGGGGTTGAGAAAACGTGACAAATAAATTTGAAGGTCCATACAAAAAACGCGACAAGGGGGGGTGGGGGGTTATAAAAAGTCATTTTTTGCGTGACGTAATTAATGGACGTTCCCTAACTCGTTCTCTCGAAGGACTGAAGCAATCTCCCCGTTGTTGGAGTAGTTGCTTTAACAACTTTATGGAGAAGAAAGTATGTGTACGATCAGTATATAGTAGTAAAATTGTATTTTATTTGTCCGTTTTTTTGTCTTATATACTAGGTTTTACAAGTTAAGTGTTTAGCCCATTGGGCTCTTCAGCTTTGTTTAGTGTTTTATGTGTTTTATGTGTTAAGTGTGTTTTGTGTTCAAATAGTTTTTTTCAGTTCGGTCCTTGGGACATTGTTAGTTTTAAAATTTGATAACCTAACTATAAACTAATCTAAATCTACAATTTGAAAATCCTAGGGGTGGGGAACCAGATTCCGAATGATCTGGTGATCCGATGTTAGGCAGCGTGCCCTGTACCGATTGATAGACTCACTAAAACGATCGCCGAGGCATTTTTATCTCGGCAGACAGTGGACCTCAGATGTTCTTGTCCTCGGAGGGGTGTTCATTATCATCTGAGGAACTTGTTTTGTACTCTCTGAAGTTTCAGGAGATGTGTTTTTGCACAACTCTCCCAGATTGGCATTGCATACTCGATGACCGGAAGTATAATTTGCTTGTAGACAGCAAGCTTATTTTTAAGGGATAATGTAGACCTTCTGTTGATCAATGGGTACAGTAGTTTCAACAGAGTATTACATTTTGTGGCAGTTTTGTCAACCTGCTCCCTGAAAATAAGCTTGCTGTCTAAGTATTGCACTGAGATAGACAGCTGATTTGGTCCATTCCACCGTTGTGTTGTTCAGACTTATTTTACAATTCTCAGGCAGGACAAGTCTGGGAGAATTAGAATGTGGAAACAGGATGACCTGGGTTTTCGCTGCGTTGATACAAATCTTCCATTCAGTGAAGTATTCTGACAGAACATTCCAGGCTTCGCTGCAGTTTCGCTGGTAAGCGCTCTTATTACCCTACCATTGAGGACGACTGCGGTATCATCGGCGAACAACGACAGAGATCCATTTTCAGGGGCAGGGGTATATCCGAGGTGAATACGATTGAACAGAAGTGGACCTAATATACTTCCTGCGGAACACCGGCGGAGATCTCCTGACTACCGGAAACTGCACCATGCAACGAAACACGGAATGTCCTGTCAGAAGATATGTTCAATAATCTTCACCAGGAAGATTGGAAGATTATGTCAGCTTGAGCTTGTACACAAGCCATCATGCCACACATTATCGAAGGCCTTCTCGATATCGGGAAGGGCCATGGCAGATGTTTTCGAAACAGACTTGTTCCGCCTGAGGATGTTCATGACTCGATTAAGTTGATGGACTGTTGAGCGACCATGCCGGAAACCGAACTGCTCATCCAACGGGATATTGAGCTCGTCAGCAGATGTTAGAAGCCGACGGTAGATCGCTTTCTCAAACAGTTTAGATAGACCTAGAGAAGGCTGATTGGTCTGTAGCTTCTGGAACATGAAGGATCTTTCCCAGGTTTCCGAAATGGGGATGACTTAGCTGACTTCCAGCACGATGGGAGTAGCCAAGACGGAGGCATTGGTTAAACACCACCGCTCAGATAGTTGTAGAAACTGGGGGCTCAGTTGCTTGAGCTCAAGTTAAAAATGTTGTCGAAACCAGAGGCCTTCATGTTCTTAGGAATCTTGATATCAAGTCAGCAATTCGTCAGCTAGAATCTCCAAATCTTCGGAGAGTCGTTAGGACTTGATCGATGTTAGTTATAAGCGCGCTAACGGCAGCTTCGTGTGGACTGACGATGTTTTGACCGAGATTGTGCGAACTGACGAAGTGTTGACTTATCTCATCGGCCTTCTCTGCAGGTGTTATCAACCGATCCCTTGAGTCATTGACGTCTAGTGGGATCAACGGTGGAATGGGCCTTGGCTTAGTTTTTAAAAGTTTTGTCATCTTCCAGAACGGCTTAGCACAATCTGGGAGAGAGCAGATCTGTCAGCGAAATCATTATTCTAAGGTCCACCATTCTGGCCTTAATAATTTTAGACACTCGATTGCAGTGACGTTTTAGAGTTGGCAAACCAGTTCGCTGGTATTGCCTCCGTATGGCGTTGCGTAATGTATCAAATCTTTAGTGGGTCTATCAATGGGTACAGAGTTGCTCACCTGTTCAATCGCTGGAATGTGTTGCTCCGGGCCTGGAGATCGCCTGTTCGATGGACTGCAGCTGCTGATCGATGTCATCGACCGACTCGAGTGCACGTTGAAATCGACGGTGTTGTCGACGTGTTGTCTGAACCTCTCCCATCTGGCGCGATGATAGTTCCGTCTGGTGATTCGATGCCGGTTGACCGAGGACCCAACTTCGACCACCACCGGATAGTGGTCGAACTGAGCTCCTGGTGCACTACCGGCTGGGCGATGTTGTTCCCATGTTGGTGAGGAAGATGTCGATTGTCGAATGGACCCGGATCGGCTCAACCGGGTGGGAGTATCCGGGCCCAGGACGGTGTAATGTCCCTCTTCCAGGTCTTCCTGTAGAATAATTCCGTTCCGATTCCGCCGGGTGTTCCCCCAGGTTTCGTGTTTCGCATTCATGTCGCCGGCGATGATGAACTGCCCCTGCCTCGAGTTAGCTTACGGATGTCGTTCGTAGGGCCGTTATTGTTCCGTTGTTGGTACTGGCTAGCTGGGACAATAGGCCGCGATGATGATGATTGAGCCGACAGCAGTTTCGACTTCGACTCCGATGGCTTCGATATTCTGCAGCTGAAAGCTCGGAAGCAGATGGCAGTTGATGTTGTAGCGCAGGGCAATCGCAACTCCTCCTCCACTAGAGCCGCTACTGATCAGTCGCACAATCCGGTATCCAGGGATGAATATGCTGATTTCCGGTTTGAGGTGTGTCTCGGTGACGATGGCGATGTCGATGGCAGCTTCCTGTTAAGGAAGTCACCGAGCTTCTACTGTTTTGTTCGGATGGAACAAGCGTTCAATTTAGGATGTTTATGGTGTGTTTACGGTCCATGCTCAGTAATGAACGTCATCGTCGCGGATGTGGCGGCTTTGAGCTGTTCCTCACTTGGAGCGGCAGGAACGTAGTTAGCGATAGAGCTCTTGCACGAACTCCACCATTTGCTCCGAGTTGTAGAGCTGTTCATCGACGGGTGGTTAGCGTGAAAGTACTGCGACTCGCATTGCCCCAGCCTGAGGAGGAGTCAGGTTGAGCGCGGCGGCGGCTGCCGCGAAACGATGATGGACGGAAGCTGACGGGCGGTTTGTGGCGGTGATTCAATGGGATCGGTGGTAGGTTTGGCGCCTGATACCGAAGCGACGGAAATTCTCCTCGTTCATCGAGGTGGTGGACGGCGTTGAGCAGGCCGGGACTTGGTAGATGACTTCTTGCGGATCGCCAAAAATTCAGCACGTTTGGGGCAGGATACGATTGCTGCACTCATGGTTTGCGCCACAATTTGCGCACTTCAGTACCGCACCTTCTTCCATCGGGGCACAATCGTTGGTACTGTGGGCTCCGGCACACTTACCACATCGCGGCTTCATGTGGCGGTTGCGAGTTCCATGGCTGAACACCAGAGCAGTTGCCACATTGCGTACGTCGTGCTGTCTCGGACGATACTGGTCCCACTCGACGATGACGTCGAAAGGGCCCGTGTTTTCATCAGCTCCGCCATCGTGACGGATCCCTTCACAAGGTGGACCAGATAGAGTTGGTCCCGGTAGTTTCCATGTTGTTGGCGCCTGATGGAAGCGCCTTTTGAGGTTTCAGTGCTACCGCTTGCGGCTCGGCGAAGATGGCCTCCGGTGTGAGTTCTGGAAGGCCACGCAGAATCACCATCATTGGCTTGCTTCCGGGCGCGTCGTGAGTGTAGAACTCATGTTTCTTCGCGACTAGGTGAGCGCCGACAGCACGGTAGTCAGCCTCCGTCGAGCACATTACCTTAATTCCATTACTGCCACAGCTTGTACAGCGGATGGATTTTGATAGCTGCAAGCTCGGTCCTGAGTGTAGCAATGTCCTTTGACGTCGTGAAGAGCGGGGAACTTCACCTTCTTCGGCACCTCCTGGATCGGAAGCACGGCGAATTGATTGCTCGCTGGTAGACGAGCGTTGCGATCCACTGGATCGGCGTCATCGTGGCGCAGCCGCTGCGGAGCTGCCCGGTTGCGGTAATGTTTCGGAGCGGATGTCACCGTTGGTCGATTTTTTCGACCCATTGCCACAGCAATAGGTCGAGCGGGAAATGTTCCGAACTTTGCAGCACTTTTTTCTGCTTTGCCACCGCCAAAGATGAGCAAGCGCAGGCGATATGTCGCGAACCGAACACGCAATCGCGAGAAAGCAGGCGAGGGGGAAAAACGGGAGAAAAAACTTTTACTGCGAGGGAGCGAAAAACACGACCTATCGTGTCGCTTGGTAAAACTGGAATGATGTGTACGATCACGTTATGATAACTGTCCTTACGTTAAAAATCAAGGACACGAGATTGGGTATGCCATCGTCTACGTGGATGACCTTGATAGCAGCTGGAAGTTCAAAAGTTATTGCATTCATCAAGCGACTATTTTTTGAAGAATTTGAAATGACAGATATGAACTAGCTAGACCACTTCCCAGGTATCATTTTCACTTTTCATTTCCATTTTGCAGCGTTTGGTGGGTCAATGAGAGCGCAAGTCAATCCAAAGCCGAGAATTAGGAAGGGGTAATGGCGAACTAGTCTATGCGGACCACTTGAATACCATGGGAGAGGATAAGGATTAGGTTAGGGCAAGGGGTTTGTAGAGCTCTTGGAATGAGATGTCCGTATTGCTACAAAATGACCTGAAATGTTTAATGTGTTTATGTTAAATTACGTAAGTTCTCTTCGCAAACATGTGTGTTGTTTATAAAATTTCTGCGTTATTTGATTTCTGTTTGATTTCTTATAAACTGACTGATTATACTTCTCTTTGTGTGCAGTCTTTGCATCCTTTTCTTACAAAAACTGCATGTAGGTCATGGTTGGGAAGGTCCTTTGTACTTTTGTCGTTCCATTTCACCGCGATTCTCGGCTACTTAGACCGCGTCCGGTGCTTGATCTTCGCAACCACTCGGGGCCATAGTGGTTGCCAAACCGCCAGCATAGAGTTAGTAGCATAAAAAAAGAAGAGAAAAAAGATGTTAGTGGTATGCAGGGTGAATGTGAGATTATTGGTGATATTTTCACAACGACTCTTCATTTCTTTGTAATTGTAATTGTCATTGTTCAGTGTATAGCCAGTGCTTTCCTGCTAAGATTGCGTACATTTTCGCTTTTCTTATCTGTCAAACTTCGCAATCGAGTTTGACACACACTCGTACCCGATTTAGGGTTTCTCCGTATTACAATGTTTTTTAATCTCTATTAAGAACAGAGAGACATTTTTGAGTGCATTTACATATTAAGTAGCGTATATTTTTTGGAGTGAGTTATATTTATCTAAATCATACTTTGCTCTAGTATTTGATACGAATTTGCTTCGAGTATTTGATACAAAATAAGATCAAGTATTTAGCGTCTTCATTTGCGTCGCAAAGATCGCAGAAGCAGTCGGCCTCTATTTTGATTCTGTATAGTCCGTGTTTCGAGTAGTCATGCCCAGCAAATATTCTGTTTAAAGTGCGTACCTCTCCATTATCCAGTTCTAGTTCATGGTGCCATGGCTTCCTCGGTAAATTGTTCAGTAGGCCTTTACCCTGTTCTTCAGTACCCAGGTAACTAGTAAGCATAAGCATATGCAGAAAATCAACCCTAATTCTGCATGTCATATGCTAAAAGCATTATATAAGCATTATATCAGCATCTTGAATGCTATATGTTGTAAAGTTGAATTTCAAATACTATTCAAATGCTTGTAGCCTGTAACAATTGGGCCAAATGCGGCATTTATGTGAAATTTAAGGTGACTTTATTGCTTGATAGGCTGCCGAAAAGACGCATTGGAACTGCTTATTGGTTACCTGGGTATAGTTGACATACCATTCCTGCGCTCGAAACTCCGTTTACTGACGGAAGTAGTTCACTGCGTTATGCTTCAATATTTTATTGTTTGCCACCAGATCTTGAGCTAGACCTGCTTTGGCCAGTTGATCAGCTACTTCGTTCCCAGCAACATCTACGTACCCTGGAATCCATTGGATACTAGTTGTGGTTTCACCTGCTCTCCGTAGTATTTTTTTAGCCACTTCGTCTCGAAATTTTCCATTCACTGCGTTTTGTAGGAACTCGCGTCCGGCTCTTGAGTCCGTCATTATCACGGCATCCTTGATTTGATTTTTAGAGATGTATTGTAGTGCAATGAATATTACCTTTAGCTCTGCTGACATAATCGTTACCGAGTTCTGTAGTCTCAACGATAGTCGGAAATTCCAATGATGGTGGTAAATGTCCACTTCACAGGTTTCCTCATATTTAGATGCATCTGCATAGATTATCTGTCTTCCAGCATACTTGCCGTGGATGAGTCCTAGTGTCAGCTGTTTCAACACTTTGGTAGATGTGGTTTTTTTGTTCCAGACTTCGTCTAGCAGCATTGTTAGGATTTCTACCGACTCCCAGCTTTCCGATGATGTGCCAAAGTGGACATCTGATGATGTCCTCGTGTTCCATTAACGTTTTTTCCAGGTATGTACTTTTCGTCATATCAGCTTTTCCTTCCAGGTTAGCTTGAAGTTGACGCCACAGCATTGAGTCATTGTACCATTGTAGCTCCTAACCAGCTATCAGGAATCTCCGAATCTGTGGTGGGTCCTGCGCTGCAATCGCTTGAAGTGTACAACCCGTCACTTTACGAAGGTATTGGTTATTGATAGTAACAATACTGCTTAGGTTACTTTGACATGCTATGCTGTAGATCGCCGTTCCGTATTCGAAGAAGTTTCTTACTAATGCTTTGTAGATCAAATCCATCACATTCGGATGGCCTCCTGACCCCGCTTATCACCATATTGAGTAGTTCCGTCGCTCTCTGTTTACTTCTTAGTTTAACTTCTTTAATAGTCTTGCCCTCAATGATGACTCCAAAGTCGTCAGCTCTATAATACCGCCTGTTCTGTTGAATGCGGTTCTAGCTTCCTTTGTTTTGGAGGTAGGCTCGTTCCACTACGTCGTTCCACCAATGTTTTGGATTGTGCTTTTTTTCCGCGTTGCATTTTTTTGTAATTGTTTTCACAGCTGCTTGAAGGTCGCGGATGTTCCCTATATCTCCTACAGGTAGGAGTTTAGGTTAACCTAAGTCTTCTTTAACATTTTTCTTGTTGATGAAGTAGCCAACAGGTGTGCCGGTTTTTCGCATGTAGACCCTTGATAAAGCTAGATGTTGACTGCCTCCTACGCTGTAGTCCAGCACCACCATTAGACCAGGTCAATTGCTGAGGGTTTCTTGGTGACATCCACTGGAACGAATGTAGCCATGATACTCCGCTCTGCGTGTTCGAAAAACCTTCTGTTCAGCTGCACATTGTCTTGCCGATGTTCGATTTATCGTTACTCGGTTGTGTATGGCTGTATTGTTGGATCGGCTTCCGTTGCCGTTGGTTTTCAAACTGCGATGCGAAACGTTCAAAATCTGTTGTGGAATATCTTTTGAACAGAGCGACGCCTGTTTGTTCCTCCGAGTTTTCCGTTTATTTTTGTCCGCGTAGATCGTAACGGTATCTGCGATATTTACATCCTTCATAGCGCGCTTTTGCTTCTGGTCCTTTGGTTTATACATCGCTGATACCATTTGAGCAAAGGTCTCAGCGGGTGTAGGTGATTTTGACACTTCTTTCAACAAATCGTATCGATTCTGTGTGAAGATTGGGTTCATTACCATTGCCTCAAGGTACGTCATGTTGGATTTCACCATGATTTTTTCGATGTTCCGTTGTTTGTTCCATTCCGGACATTTGGGATCTGTAGTTCTGTGCTCCTTCTTGCAATACAAACATAGCTGTTAGTTGCTGCAGTTTCCCTCTTCCGTGTCTTCGTGTTGTTTTGTACAAACTGCGCATCGACCCTTTGACCTGTAGGAATCCGTTTGGTGTCCGTATTGCAGACAATTGCTGCATAGACGGCATGACTCGGTTGTTACAGCAGTACAGCTTGACTTCTGCTGGCAACTTGTTTGTACGGAACGTTACGCTTGTGATCTTCTGATTGTTGACATATCGCTGTAGGTAGTAAACATTCATGACTGGCACATCGCAGGACATGTTTTCCATAATCTCGTCATCAGTCATGTCTGCCGGTACTCCAGCGATGACTCCAGTTACTGACAGGAAACTTTTCGGTACGTAGAATTTTTAGTTGTTTTGTTGCATCTTCTTATCTCCTTGCAGCCGGTTGGCTGTGTTCATGTTCTTCACAATAACTAGCAGTTTCTTCTGTCCCATTGGACGCATGATGATAATATTTTCCTAGTAGTCCTTCGATCCGCTAAGCAGCTTTCCAATGGTCAGCTTGTTCATACTAATTGATCCTTCCTGGTCGTTAATTAGTTCTGCGATCAGTCGATACGGCCCGGCATCGTCCTTGAGATATTCGTAGACTTCATGCGATTTTTGTTGATTCCTGGCATTACTAGAACCGGGGGGCGTATCCCCTGTCCCCATGGTTGAGGTTATTTCACTCGGTCATCCGCGAAAAACGAGTTTCTCCCTTCTAAATCGATTTTTTGTTACAATAGACCACTATTTCTACTTCTTTTTCCACCGATTAAGATATTTTTCGTATAACACATTCTTGATTCTTTGATAGTTAGTACCTAGCAACCATAGTAACCAGAAGTCCTTAGTTTCCACCATAATAACAACATTCTGCCTAAAATAGCGAAAACCCGGTACGTTATTAGTTATGAATAAACCGTTAACCTGATCACAACTCGTCTTTAAAATATTCCAAAAATAAAAACTAAAAGGCATTTAAGAGTCACCCAAAATTGACAGAAAATGTATTAGGTTCTCGCCGAGCGAGAAGCGAGCAGCCTAGCGTGCTGCTTTACACGTATAGGATCGATTTGTTTATTGTTTTCAACCACGAGATCAACTGTCAAAATGTTCAAATTGACAACGGTTTGTTTTTTATTTTCGACCAGCAAAATTATTGTATTAGTGGAGCTGCTTACTAATAGAATTTTGCACGATGACGTCACTAGTGAACATGTGGTTCATCTTGATGAATGGAATTCAGTTTTGACAGGAGTCTGTGGTTTGTTTGTTTTCGAATTCGAACAGATGAAATAAACTAACCACGGAAAAAAAATGCATCCGATTCATTTTGCGAGGTTATGTTAGGTTGGTGTAAAACTCAATACCAACGGTGGCGGAGAAGTCTATGGGAAAACTCTAGAATAACATTTAAAAAGGGCGGAAGAGCCAAAATGTAAACAAATCATATCTATCTATCTATATATATAAAAATGAAATGCTGTCCGTTCGTGACAGCATAACTCACGAACGACACGATGGAATTACATGATTTCTTTTTCATTTGATTCGTCTTGAATCCCAACAGGTTTTTGAAATAAAAAATTTACGAATTTTTTTCGGGAAAGTAAAAAAAATCATTTAAATTAAATTTTCACTTTGTATGGAAATATCATAATAGAAAACAACAAGACCATCCATTGAGTTGGAAGGAGAAACCGTTGGAAAATTTTACAATGGCGTCTTAATTAACAAAAAAAAAGGACGAGAGAGGAGCAAATCTCTCATTGTTATTTAGGACTTTTTGAAAAATTATGCGAAAAACGATAATACACTGGAGTCGTTTATTATGCGAGTTTTTTTTTACGTGGTGTTCAGAATTCACGCGAGGAGATACTGTTCACTTAGATTTTGTCATTAACGCGTTTAAAAAATCACTTTTGTTGCTTTTTACGAGGTTTTCGTAAATTACGGGTTTGTACGTGCATTCTAGGAGTTACTCAGTTGTTTTTAAGTATTTTTTTTCCGGCGCGCTCATTCCTGCGTAAAAAGCAACCTCACCCAAGTAGTATTGCCAAAACCATCCAGCTTTACTAAGTTTTACTAAAGTTTTATGAAAGCCACCAGAAATCAATTCGGTTTTATTATGGCAGCAAGAGCTGCCAATAGGTTTCAAATTTTAGTCAGGTTTATAAGAACCTACACAGCTTCTTTACAACAATCTTAAAACCTTGACTTCTAAAATTCCTTTTATCCCTATCAAAGGTTTTATTTTGACTTTGTAAAATCATAAAATGCTGTTTTGAAATACCGTTTTAGGACTCATTCATATTATCTTATAATGGTCAGTTGAAAAAGCATTTTAAAACCATTTTGCCTCCAATAAATGCATTAAACGGCTAATTGGTATTTTGAAAAGCTACCAAGCGACCAGATAGTTTTATAGTAACCATTGCTAAGATAAATTGGCTCATTGGCAAAACTGTGATTTATTGCAATCGCCATATTGGAATGTATGAACTAATTGAAATGTGGAAAAATAAATACACCAAATTTTAAATGTCATACAATTGAACTGTAGATCTGAGGCAAATTTCGGTATTCGTTCAGATAACCTTATTGAATTCCATCAATTTTTAGAAGTTTCTTGAGTAATTTATCGAATATATTTCTTTCAATTTTGTTTTTGTTGTTGTAAACTCGCATAATTTCCGAGGCGCATTAATTTTCAGCTCTTATCATGCCAATATTCACCATAAAATTAAATGCGCATATGATTTGGAGCATGATATGCTAATCAAAAAAACTCAATTTGTTTCATATAATTTTGCTTTCAAACATAATTTCCCGCAACACTTGAGCTTTTTTCTCAGCCCTTATTTACTGTTGAATGAATCAGAAGAGCAGAGAATCGAACATAGCAGAACAACAAAAACCAACCACGGTATTGCCATGAAGTTTGACAGCTGTGGCCATTCGGCATTATCTTTCATAATAACATCTTTCACTAGAACATTTTCAAAACCTTTATGGTCTTGGGAAGGTTTTATTAATTTGTTTTCACAACCGTCAGAGGAGGTGTTGGTGGACAAAACAGTTTTGAATGTAGTTTCATCAACAAAGCCGGGAGGAGTGCTATACGGCTGGAATAGAACTGAAATTGTTACTTGGGCAGTGTTAACGTGTAGGTTCACGTATAAATTGAAACGTTTGTATTGGTGATATCTCGCAGCGAGATGTTAACAGGAGTGAAGTTCGATGGAGAATGAGAGTATTAGTTTTTGTATTCTATGTTGAACTGACAGGTGTATAATAACATTTTTATTTATATTAGTATCGTTCACTGTGTGATTAATAGTGCATCAGGAAAGTGAAAACGAACATATTACTAGAAATTTAAAAGAAACTAATTATATTACAATTTCAATTTCAATTAGTATTATTGTGCAATGCCTCCTACTAGACGAAGTTATATTGGTCGCTGCAGCCGCACGACTGTTAGTGTAGCAAAATCTTGAATGAGACGTTCAGCATGCAACTCAAAATGACTTGGATGTTGACCGATGTTGGGTCAAGAAGAGAAAGCAGGTCGAAATACAAGCGATAGAGTTAGAAAGAAGCGTAATCGGGAAGTATCAGAAAGATCTGGTGACAATCGTACCCAAAATAACATCACTAAACGACTACGACAGCAAACCTATATTCTGCAAAATCTTCAACGTGCTGCATTTCAATATGATCCTTTGGTTAATTTCAGTGCGGATATATCAGTCGCCATTGAATCAATGAGTGAAGTTTGTTTTCATTGTAATGCATTGTAGCTCCCAAATGAAACACCAAATGAATTGTGTTGTGCAAGTGGCAAAGTTAAAGTAACGCCACTAAATCCACCACCAAAGCGTTTGCGCTCATTGGTGTCTGGATCAGGAAGTGATTCTAAACATATTCTGCAGAACATCCAGAGTTATAATGGTTGTTTTCAAATGACTTCGTTTGGGGCAACGAACATTATAAGAGAACAGTTCATGCCGACACCTATGGTAATATCTATAATGTTCTATAAGTTTTCTTGGACATTAAACCTTACCTTACAGCAACACATTTTGATAAAATCATCACATAACAGTAAGAAATTATCTCTAAATAAATGGAATTAAAACTTATTGCAAATAACCTTTTTCATTTATAACTCCTTCTCCAATTTTCCATTAAGTAATTTAATTATGGGCAGGACAACGTCTGCCGGGCCAGCTAGTTATATTATATTTAGATTTAACAATTTCAGAACAACTAATTTACCCTGACAATGACATCAAAATCAATTATGCATATTCTTAAACAAGAAGAATAATTTATGGCGTTCTTCCGAATCACACATTGCTTTAGTTATTTAGCTGTTCCGCCACTTGTTTTCAGTTTGCTTCAAATCCTGCTAAAAAGGTCAATATTTTAGGCAAACACTATTCTTATCATCATATACTTATTTCGACTTAAGCTTACAATATATATTTTTGGATTTTATGCGTAAATATAACTCTATTTTTATTAAAACTTAGAAATAACCATTACGCCCTAATCACTGCGCAGAAGTCATTTCGCCGCATATTTTCGACCGTTATAAATTTCAATTGGAATTATGCCGTGGAGATAATGTTGTTGATTTTCATTGAGTGTTGTCACGCCGTCGATAGGTTGCTATGGATAACGTTTCATGGAGCTTGATTTTGCTTCGCACTGAAGAAAACAAGTTCAAATCGGAAAATGCCAAGTTAGTCCTGAGAATATATCAATTAAGTACAGATCAAATGTGTTCCTAACGCGGATATAATTTTTAGAAGCGACAACGGATACAGCGGGTTTTATCGACGGCCGGAGTTCAGCTTGAGTGCATATGAGGTTATAAATGGGAACCCTCATATTCCCTCAACTCCTTCACATGCAGGTCCAACAGGGTCCGAATTTAATTCCTCCGGCAGATGCACCCATTCAAACCACGTAAGGCAGGGTCGTACGCACGGTCGATCCGTTTTTGACGTTCCGTTCGTCGAATCGTATCGTATGGATACACTGCTAGCATCCACTACGGAAGGTAAGAACTTTCAATACAAACCGATCCATTTGTTAAGATTTGTTTTTCAAAATCTCCCCCGACAGAATTCTTCTATACCAGTGCCAATGGTGCTAGCTCATCATCAGAATCCTTCTGTGCAGTTCCGAGAAGAATTCATTCAGCTACATATTCAGCATTCAGCGAACAACGATTTTATGATCTCAGGCCTTTAGATTTGTCACGAATGAATGAATCGGTTGTATCATTTGCTGATGTTCTGTCATCGACGCATATTTCTCAATATGGAGTCCCAAGACCATTAGATTTATTGATGTCTCATATTGGAGAATCTCCTCTTGATTGCTCCATCCGTAACGCAGAAGTCGATCCTTTAAACTTGGTAGTGAGAACATCACAACCAAAAAGTTTTACACCAAAGATAAAACGTACCCTCGACTTCATCTGCCGCCGTTAAATATGTATGTTTTTCCCTAATTAACTCACTTATTACGTTAGTTGTATTAATTTATCTAATTCTTACAGCTGGGCTGACAACACAATCAACATTCCCTGCAAGGGAACAATTTTACCAGTACTCAATGGAAATAAAGGCGTCACCAATTGATGGTATGTTGAGATGTACAATTTATTGAGTGGCAGTTCACTTATTATGTAACGAAAAAAGAAATATTTATCCAGCGATAGATACGAATTATACGTTACTAAATGCAATAAAGATTCAAGGCCTACGGTACACTACAACACGTATCGTATTATTTTTAACGGATTCAATCTTGGCTTTAGAAAGCCAAAAGCTGACACCTGCGGAGAGTGCGATCGCTTAAAAATTCTCATGAAACAGGTGAGCGATGAAGCTGATAAATTGCAGCGCACTATTAGCGACGTTATGTTTAACGCATAGAACAGGAGAAAAATCCTCCATCGTCACCAAAACCGTAATTGATCCAGCCCACAGGTCTCCTCATTTGATATCACAGCTTTGGTTCCATCGCGTTGTCTATGTCCATGACTGTAAAAACATGATTAAGAATCCATAATTCAAATAGTACAATAAGAAAAATATTCATTTGCTAGAATGAACTCCTACCTCTAATTTTCCTAGTAGTACCTAGACTCATCTAATTAGTAAAATTAACTGTTTTAGTATGGTAACACTGGGTCGTAATTCCTCGCCACTTGATTAGTGTTACTGAAGAGCGTAGGCGTAATAACAAATAAGATGCCCGAATGTCATAACTTAACGGCGTATTTCCAGTGATAGCTGTTTAACAGGCGAAAAACCTAAGGCGTAATAACACTCTAAGAATAAACAGGGCGTATTTTGGTTTTTATCCATTTTTAACTCAATAAAACCTATTTTTTTTTTTTTTTTTATCCCCATAGGATTGCAATGATCGGGGTTGGTTTTTGAAAATTCTCAAGTGATTATGCCGGAAGGATTAGTCTATGGTGACCAAATAAACACCGGGCTTTCGAAATCAGCTCACATAATCTTCTTGAAAATTTTTGGGATTCAGTATCAGTCAGTGTATGCGTTTTGTTGTTCAGGTATTTGTTAAAGTTCGTGTTTTTGTACTTTGTCCGTGTCATTACATTGTTAGTGATATTTGTGTCACGTGCGCAATTTAAGGTAGTACAGGTGTGACAATGTAATAGCTATCTCCCTTATTCTACATTCCCAAATGGAACAAAGTATTTGACGTTAGACTCATCGGGAAAATAAGCTGCTCTGTTGGACATGGGTATTTGTAGGCGGTCTTTTAATATATAGTTATGTTTGTATGTATGATGTGTATGTAGTTTTGGAAATATTAACTGATTTACTTACCCACTCTGTTGTTATTACTTTTGATTTGTTGGGAACATACCGCCTTAGATGATACTCGCATGCATGTGCTTCGTCCACGTAGGTCTTTCTTGGGCGGGTACTTGGTCTTGTTCCAACCAGAGGCCGAGATGCCTGACTGTCCATGAGACTCCGGATTGCTTCCACTGTGACCCTACCAGGCTCATTTTGTTTCTTTTTATGTTCTAGAAATATACAAACAAATTCGCTCCTCTGCCAAAAACGGTCAAACCAAATGTAGAATCTGTGTGGTGATGCTTTCCGGAAAATTGCAGACCCATATTAAAACTCAGTAATAATAAAAGTATTTAAATAAATAGACGATTCTTTGAAAAGTAGTAATATTATTGAAATTATACAGATTCTATATTGTATGAAAATGAGGAAAGGTGTCAAATTAAAAGTTAAAATGCTACTACTAGTGGGTTCAAATGCACTTCTGATCCACATCACCTCTGGAAACACTGGTTTGCATCTTTCCCGTTTGGGTAAAGATCCAGATAAGCCCTGGAACCTGGTAGTTTTCAAGCTACCACAAGGTTTTTCCAGTGCCCAGGGATTTTAACTCAATAAAACCTATTTCTGGATAAATTGTGTGAAAAGGTTAAGCACTGCATTATTATACAAAATCTGAGCACACAAAATGGTTCATTGGAGCTTTCTAGGGAAAATAGGATTTGATTTCCGTTTTACAATCTTTGCCTCCAGTTTTCTCGGTTTGGTGATTTTGGAATACCGCCCTTTTCAAATGTTAGTCTAGAACTGCCAAATTCACGTCAACGCATCCGCAACGTATCAATTGTGGGCCAGCCGTTACCGCGCAATGAACACAATGATAACGGAAACGGAACGGAAAACGGCAATTTTGACAGTTGCTGCAAATGACTTCGATATGTCCAATTAGAATCGACTGTTTTCTTTCCGACAAGCAGGTATACTCAGATCGGGCTTTGCCGTTTGCCGTTGCCGTTATCATTGTGTTTGGGCCATTACTCTGAACAAAAAGATTTGTATGTTTTAATAATGTACCTAATTGAGGTTAAGACCTCTCGTGTAACATCTCCCTATCTGAACAAGGCATAAGATATTTGAACTCTTTTCACTGGTAAGCTGAAATGAAAGTAATGCCAAGTTTCACCATTCCAAAACTAAAGAAGCACTTTGCAAAATTCCATAACAAAAACATCTCGCTTGTGAGAATCTATCGCTGTATTGCAATCTGCAGCCAGCCTTTCCTTCCGACGAGAAAATTGTTCACCACTACAGCACCTGCTTAGTAGTAAATAACTAGTGTTGCAAAAGCACCTCGAGCATACCCCCTTCCCTCACCCAACGCACTCACCTGATGTTAGCTGCCTCGTGGACGTATGCCCCCCATCCGAAAAGCGGGGGCGAGGTTAAGGCAAACGAGTAGCTCCATATAAACAAGATGGCAAAAAAGGCTCCCCGCCGGGACAGGTGCCGCGACGAGAATGGAAAGCTGATCAGGCAGAACCGTTCGTACGAGAGCACTGTCAGCGTCGTGATGGAAGTTATTCCTGCGGACACGAGAGGAAGATAGAAACGGGGAAATATGGAATTAGGAAATTTCTTACACTTACACTGATGACATTTGGGACGTGAAAAGCCGGTTGCTATGATGGAAACCAAGCTGGGATGATTTTCGGTTGATGATGGAATGATGGACGGGCAGGTCAATTTCTGAGAAAATTATAACTCTTCTGCTGGGAAACCTTATCTGAGATGAGTGTTTTTATTTATTCGACCTTTACGAAATTGGTGATCAGCCGTTCAATATCGTTTGAGATTATGCATTCAATTTAATTTATAAAAAGCAGGACGATCAAAGACCGGCGTTCGAAATACGTCATGTGTAATTCATGAACGGTTGAATTACTTGTTAATCAGTTGGAAATAATTCTGATATTGTCAGTGCAGAAGCAAACTAAGCTGTGGTGCGACATTATGTATAGCGATTCTCATGCACTCTACTGCGCACTACTCCCGACACTATGTTTAACCTTTAAATTCAGAGTAAAATGGATTCTCGCTCTCACCATAATTAAGATAATTTAAATTTCTCCAGTACTGGCAATATTAACCTAAGGTGACATTTCAAACAGCCTATCGGTTTCCGAGAAATACATTTTTCAATTTTCCGCACAAGCCACGAAAGATGAATCAGAATTCAATTGAAAACTCTTTCCTCCTGGAATACTAATCACGTTTCAATCATCGCCTTTGATCCAAACATTCAAAACCACATCAACACAGTCAGTTCATTCACAGCCATGAATAAATGATAAATGTGCTTCATCCTTCTCCTAAACATCATCGACAGATTTCAACAATCCGTCCCGGACCAGGAGGCAAATAAAAATTATGATCGCCTTTTGATGTCTTCCTTCGCCGGAATCAATCACATCGGCGGCATCATCAGATTGGCCCCTGAAGGGAATAACGCTTATTTCATCCTGTAGCTGTGATGTTATTGTTTATGGAGGTGGAGACGGCCGAATCACATCGTCCCTTTTAGAGGTGAACTTCATTCTAACTTCACATTATCTGTTGCTCAATTTTTCACCTCCTCACAAAGAACGGTGTCTAGACATTTGGGGTCAGGCCATTCTCACCTTCAGGGATGGTCGTGTTCCATGACAAAGCATGCCCCACTTTCCACTTCATGGGATGCTGCTGTGCAGGGAAAATTTCGATTCCGAACACGTCGTATCTGGAGACCGATTTCCCGAGAATCGTTCACCTCCTTAAACACCGACAAGCGTTGGTGAGCTTTTGGATTGGCCAACTTTAAAGTGTGCCATTTTAAATAATTCATATCAATATCTTCACAATACAGCTTTGTCAGCTATTGAGATTTATTAAAATTTATGTTTATTGCTTCTTAGCGTGATTTAAAGGGTGACACCTTTGAAAGTTGGGCGATTCAATTTAGGCATTTTTTTCACTTTATTCGTTAATGTTGTCCGAAGTGTACAGAATGTTTTTGTTTTGACAATTTTCCATTTAGTTATCAAAGAGTGGCGACAAGAACAGTAAGTCAAAATTTTGCTTGCGCATAAGTGAAGTCTTTGTGGATGCCATAATGTTTACTTTCAGCACTGCCGGTTAGACTGCCACGCATATAGATATATGTATAAAGACCGGACAACAATGGTCTTATGCAGCCAAACGACCTGTCAAAAAATGCAGCCAAACGGGCTGTCAACTTTTGATTCACTTTAAAGGAGCAAGTATTGTTTTAACAAAAGCCAATTATGAACAAATAAGGTATTTGCTACTTCCATATTCAGTAAACGTAAGTATTTAAAATGTAACTGGATATATCTGTTATAATCACTAATGGAGAAAAAAAACTATAGTATTTTGTATTTACACTGCACAACCTATGGCTTCCTAGAATATGAAAATCTGCCGAAAGGCCGCAGAATGCAAGCCGTTTCTGCCTTATATTATCTTTCTTTGGAAACCGGAAGAAACCCACAGAGTTCACTTCACATCGCGAGTTATTGCCAAAATTTTGCTCCAAAAAATTAATTTTTTACACGGCATTTTTCACTATGCTTTTTAATGTAAGATTTTCAACGGAGTCAAAACAATCTACCAACATCGAAACCGATTTTTTTAGCCCATTGCGCTGTTTACTTCAAGTTTGTACAAATACAAGTGGTGCCAGATAAATTGCTCAAATTTATGACATTTTTCAGGGTTGGCAGATTGTATGATTTTGCGTTGTCCGGTCTATATACAGTGTCTATAGCCACGCCTCGCTGATTGATTTGTAAGGTAGCATAGAAACCTCGGTTATGGCACCCAAGAAAAAGCATTCCGATACTCCTGGCAGATCAAATAGTCGTGGTAGTCCATGCTTCGTCCTTTTTCGTGTTCCAATCGTAGCAGAGGCAAGACGTGTTTGCTACCCAACCAAAAGGGAATAACAACATCATTTCTAGTTTTGTTATTCAGATTGTTAGAATTTAGATCGCATATGTTGTTAAAATAACAGAAATTGTAACAATAAATCTTATAGAGGTAACCAAATTATAGCAAACTATGATATAGATATAACATAAACAAAACAAACTTTGAAACGGTTTAGTTACGATGTAGTAAAATCATATCAGCTAGTGTTAGAATTCATTTATATATTTACGCAGATTGCACCTCCCAAGGCATTATATCTCAATTTGTTGTAAGTATGTTATACAATTATTCAAAAACGTTTTACACAACTTTATATCATAATCAGTTTGTCGTAACAAGGTTTGTTATAATTATATTATTTTTATGTTATACCCTCCTGGTCGGGTAGTTACAGAGTAGAATGGTCGATTCTTTGCCATCCCACTATTCACAAAGTCAAAGTTTTTTTTTCACCTTGACTTGGCCAAATTGGCAGAAACAAATGTTATAGAAGTGTTTTGGCGATCATCTGATGATTGCTAGGAAGCCAGAATCAGGAGCAGGATTTTAAACGTAACCACAACCTTTCCATTGAAGCTGTTGAAAACAAATCGGGATTATCACGAACAACGAGTCAAAGCAAATAGCCAAAGAAAGAAGTCGAACCATCAACATGAAACCAACTAACTTACCCATGCTGGTCCAATGTTCCATTTGGACCGTATTTGCTTTGAAATGATTTGCCAAGATACTTGGCTGAGGGCAGTTTAGCTCCAGTTTCTCCAATGTCCAATACTTTCAGGATTTTGCCCAACTAGGTCTAACCGTCCGGTTGGCTGAGCACTTGTAGGTCTTGTTCCAGCAGGATTCGAGGCAAACACACTTTTTCGGGAGCCAGCTGCGCCGCTTAAATCAAGCTATTTAGCACTGTATTTGGAGGAAATGCCAACACAATACCCGAGCGTCTATTCTCTATGACAAAACCGACTCAAAACAGTGATTGCTCCCCATGTCAAGGATTCCAGCATGGGACTCTTAATTCGACTGTGCATGAGTCCTCAGGCAATGCAAGCCAGCCAGAAAACTTGCAATCACAGGCACACGAACGCCAACAGCGGAATATGGACCGGAACAGTCGACGACAGAAGCAGAACAAGCGATTGCACGGTACGTGGAACTGCGGATCCCTAAATTTCGACAGAAGCACCCGCATACGTTTGGAGAGCTACCAGAACTGTGACGCACTACGTGAACTGGAAACAGCTTTCATAGTGATGGGAGAAATGCAGACCAACTATCAACCAACGAAAGAGTGTCTGGTTGAGGATCAAGGGTCGGTTCTTCAACTTCAGCATTATCAATGTGAACAGAAGCACTTATGAGAGCTAGTACGTGAATACGACTGCTGCCCAAAAGATGACATGTAGATCATCATAGAAGACTTGAATGCTCAGGTCGGCCAGGAGGAGG
The DNA here is from genome assembly GCA_034211315.2 of Aedes japonicus. Lineage (NCBI taxonomy): Eukaryota > Metazoa > Arthropoda > Insecta > Diptera > Culicidae > Aedes > Aedes japonicus. The sequence goes on along the minus strand of JASCZW010003150.1, from coordinate 258,951 downwards.
AGTTCAGACCGATTAATAGAACGGCGCTCACCAACGGAGTTCGCCGCTTCCAAGAATATGGCCATTCGTAGCACCTACTTTCAGCATAGCCTTCAGGATAAGTACATTTGGAGATCATCGCAGTAAAGGGTGATACGGTCAAAATTTGGTTAAGGGAAAACGCGTGTATATCGGTGAAATCGTTTATTTAAAAAATCAAATTAAATTTCTTTTCAAGTTCAATTAGTATAAAATTCAGGAAAAATATTCAGTTAGGCTTCCGCTTTTCCAAATCCGAATTGCCGGGCCTTACGCTTGACCCCTGCCATCAGATTTTGTACAGCCACCTTGTCCACCTTCTTCGCCGCAGAAAGCCAGTTTGCCTTGAACTGCTGCTCGTCCTTAGCAGTTTTTGGGTCTTCTTTAGGTTCCGCTTGACAATAGCCCAGTATTTCTCAATTGGGCGGAGCTCTGGCGTGTTGGGAGGGTTCTTGTCCTTGGGAACCACCTGCACGTTGTTGGCGGCGTACCACTCCATGGCCTTTTACCGTAATGGCAAGATGCCAAATCCGGCCAAAACAGTACGGAACAACCGTGTTTCTTCAGGAAAGGCAGCAGACGTTTATTCAAACACTCTTTCACGAAAATTTCTTGGTTGACAGTCCCGGAAGCTATGAAAATGCTGCTTTTCGAGCCACAGGTACAGATGGCTTGCCAAACCAGATATTTCTTTGCGAACTTTGACAGTTTCGTGTGCTTGAAAATATCTGCTACCTTTCCCTTCCTTTTGCCGTATAAAACTCCTGTCCCGGAAGCTGCTTGTAGTCGGCTTTGACGTAGGTTTCGTCGTCCATTACCACGCAGTCAAACTTCGTCAGCATCGTCGTGTACAGCCTCCGGGATCGCGCTTTGGCCGTCGTATTTTGTTTATCATCGCGATTTGGAGTCACTACCTTCTTGTAAGTCGATAGTCCGGCTCGTTTTTGGCTCGATGCACGGTTGTAGACGATACACCCAGCTTATTTGCGGCATCTCGGAGAGATAGGTTAGGGTTTCGCTTGAAACTACCGGCAACTCTCTTTGTCGTCTCAGCGGCTTCCGGTTTTCGATTTCCCCGATCCAGACTTCCTGGCTGTCGACAAACGTTCCCCAAACACTTTAATTATATTTGTAACGGTTGATTTGGCAACTTTTAGCGATTTTGCCAACTTTGCGTGCGAGTAGCTCGGATTTTCGCGATGCGCGAGCAAAATTTTGATACGCTGCTCTTCTTGCTTGGACGGCATTTTGACAACTGAAGAGTGAATTCCAAAATCAAAATAGGAGTAACATTCTACACACACACACCTTCAAAATGAGGGGTGCTCAGGTTTTTTAAATGCAAAATTGAAAGAAATACGTCAAGTTGATATTGACCAAATTTTGACCGTATCGCCCTTTAGACAAAATCGCAAATCGTCCACATTCTGATTGATGGACAGCACCTCTCCGACATAATTGACGACAGAATCTACCGTGGCGGTAACATCGACTCCGACCACTACCTGGTGATGGTAAACCGACGACCCTAACTATCCGTCGTTAACAGTGTACGATACCGCCGCCCGCCGCGATACAATTTCGAACAACTGAAGCAACTGGATATCACCACAACCTATGCGCAGAGTATTGAAACAGCGTTGCCAGATGAGCTCGAAAAACCCCCTCTTGAAGACCGCTGGAGGAATATCAAAGCAGCCATCAACAGCGGCAGCTAAGAACGCCGTCGGGTATGTGGAACAAAGCCCATAGAATCATTGGTTTGACGAGGAGAGTAGGGAGGTTTAGGAACGAAAAGGACGCAGCGTGGGTAGTAATGTTGCAGAACGAGACCCGGTAGAAAGTGGATCGTTATAGACAGAAGCAGACCCGGTTATTCCGCGAGAAGAAAATGTCGGCTGGAAGAAGTGGAGTGTGAGGAGATGGAGCAGCTCCATCGCACTCGAAAAACGTAGAGATCAGAAGCTCAACACATCTCTCGTGGCTTTGTGCTACGTGCTCGATCCATAGATGGAAGCAGAACTACAACGAACATCTGTATATTGCAGAGTACGACGAGAACGAACCAGCTCACACGCTGGGAAGAGTTGAGGATACTCTCCAATACCTCAAGATTAACAAGGCGGCTGGCAAGGATGGTAGCAGAGCTGAACTCATCAAGATGCGCCCGGACAAACAATCAATCCGTCTGATTTGGCTGATGGTCTGAATCTGGGAAACCGACCGGCTACTGGAGTAGTGGACGCAAGGAGTTATATGTCCCATCTACAAGCAGGGAGACAAGTTGGAGTGTGGAAGCTATCGAGCGCTCAAAATCCTACTCCGCCTACAAAGTTCCATCCCAGATCAGCTTCCGTCGTCTATCGCCAACAGTAAATGAATTCATGGGAAGATTTTAGGCCGGTTGACGGCAAATCCTCTAAAAAAGCTGCGAATGCAACGTCTCGACACATGCCCTGTTCATCGATTTTGATGCGGCGTATGACACTATCAACCGCACAGAGCTATGGAGGATAATGGACGAGAACGGCTTCCCCGAGAAGCTCACAGGGTCCAGCAATTGACCTGCTATATTACTTCAACAGTCATTATTAAGTTGCCCACGAAACTATATTGGACGACCTCTCGTCACTTTGTTTACATTGTGTCTTGGCTGTCAGTGGATGTATGCGTTACTTTTGTAATCGAGTGTTAACCGAAAAGATGGATCTCGCACAGACACGTAGTGCTGTGGTTGCCTTGTTCCGAGCTGGAAAACGGCAGAAGGACATAGTTCGTGAGTTGTCCGATGTACGTGTGTACAGCAGTTTTGTACACCGTACCGTGAAAAGATCCCTGGAGACCGGGAGCAACAAAAAACGGTATGATGGGGGACGTCGAGCTACTGTGGTGACACCTGGCATGGTGAAGATCACCTCCAGAGAAATTCTCGCTGAAGAGGGCCGAGGAAGTAAGGTCGGAAAGTATCGGTTAACCGACGAGAAACTCTTCATCGTACAGCAGTTCGTGAGTGAGGAGAACAACAGAGTATACTTGTCCCAAAGATCACGAATCTATGCCAACGTGCTGATGGCCACCATGCGACAGAAACCAGGATCGGTGATTGGTTTTGTCAGGAATCACCCATTATGGCCGAGCTCCGCTGGTTTTTGTCCCTGACCCTCAACCAAAATACATATCGGAAACTAGTTCTACAGAACGTCGTCGAACCGTGGACATGTTGTCGTTTTGGTTCCAGGGATTGAGTTTCCCAACGGGACTCGGGGCTGGCTCACAAAGCGAATACAGCCCAACTCTGGATTGCGGAATAAAATCCATGGTTGATTTCCAGCTTGGAGTGGCTGGTGAGTTCGTTGGACCCAAACCTTACGGAATACGCAGTCTGGAGTATATTGTAGGCCGCAGTGGAAGTCAAAGTCGTGCGTATTCTGGGCTCCAGAAGAACTTGCCGGTACAAGAAGACGTTGAGCGCAGAAAGCGAGTTTGGTGGATCAAGTGCACCAAGATCTGACGATTGTGGGTCGTAAGCGAGGTTGGAGACAAGCAGTCAGGAACTTATTACATTGGTGAAATGTCGTAAAGGGTGTCCACGATGAAATTGCCACACACAAAATTGATTCGCAAAATTCGAGTTTTCATCCGATTGCCATCAAATTTTCAGGGATTGAGAAATAACTATTAAACTTCATTTTACCATTTTACACGTATTTTATTTACAGTCCATACGCAAATGCCCGCACCTTGGCCTCAACCCCGGCCATAAGATTCTGCACAACCTGTGAATCAACCGTTTTTTGCATATAAGCCCATACTTTCTTCAGTTCCTCGATTGTCTTCACTACCTTAGGTCGTTTAAGAAGGTGCTGCTTCATAGTCGCCCAGTACTTCTCGATGGGGCGGAGCTCGGAGTGTTGGGAGGGTTGAACATTTTCGGCACGAAATTGACCTTATTGTCCGCATACCACTTCAGCACGTCCTTGGGTAGTGGCATGAGGCCAAATCCGGCCAGAAGATTGTTGGGACGTTGTGGGCCTTCAGGAGAGGAAGCAGTCGCTTCTGGAGGCACTCTTTTATGTACACCTGTCCGTTCATCGTGTCCTGGGTCATGAAAGGTGCACTCCGCTATAACAAAGAGGGTAATACAACTTACCTTAGAAGACCCACAGGGGCTGCCTGCTCTGTCGTCTCGAGAGTTACGTTGGCCCGCGCCGACACTAACTCGATGCAGCGTCGTCGCCGGGGATGAGGATAGTACGGAGGGTTAGTCTTCCTTCGTGATTTCAACTCCGTCACACGCGGAATAGGTTTTTTTTGGTCGGGGCACGCTTTTCGGAGTTCGATTTCGAATTTCGCAGGCACTAGCGGGGCCGTTCTAGCGGCCGGTTCAGGACCGGGATCCACGGCCACACGCCAGGAGCACGAAGGAGGCACAACTTCACACCTTCGGCTACCACGACCGTCGGACACGCGCGTACCACCAATCCCACGCGGTCGAGACACACTATCGGAGGATTGGGACCGGTTCGATGGCAACCAACACTGGCACCCGCGTGAGGGATTCGGGATGATGGTCCCTGAACTTAGATTCTCGCACTTCCGAACCCGGATTTTACTTTGGCCGGCTAGTCGATTAGCCTCTTCCACTGGCCACACTTTACTTGCAAAGCCAATCTATTAATTTTTCACTCGACTAGTTTTTTGTTTCCGCGCGTCCGAACACTTTTATTTCTCATAGACTAAAGACCCCTTACCATGGGGCAGGCGGCCTATTTATCCGCTCGCTCTCTCGCTATCGGCCGAGAGCATTTCCTCTTACCCACGGTGACCAACCCATGAGAATGGGTGGGAGAGGGTGCTCGAGTGCAGTCGAGCAGTTTGGTAGCGGACGGCGCGTGAATGGGTGAATTTTTATAAACAATATAATTCCTAATCCTAACTCCTAACATGCAAACAAATACAATTTTTAGCATAATTAATTTAATGGGACATGGTCTCATGTTACACCGCTTCCCGCACGTGCACGTGGCTTGCCAAACCAGGAGTTTCTCCGCACATTTGGACATCTTCTGAGTGCGGACATGCTCCGGAACGCTGAACTTATCCTTGGCCGTGAAAAACAGGTTGCCGGGGATCTGTTTGAAGTCGGCCTTCACATATGTTTCGTCGTCCATGATGCAGCATTCAACTTTCGTCAGCATGTTGAGGTACAACTTCCTGGCACGGGTTTTGGCGGACTTGTTCTGCTTCTCGTCGCGATTAGGGGCTTTTGTACCTTGATCGTTCGAAGCCCAGCCTTAGTTTTGGCCTTCTGGACAAAACTTCGGCTTAGGTGCAGCTTCTTAGCCACATCCCGAACGGAGGCGTTCGGATTTCGGTTGAAGGCCCCAACTACGCGGTTGTGATTTTTGGTGTTGTACGGAATACTTTTTCCTTCACTTCTGGGCTTCCGATCGGTGGTCAACCGTTCCTCGAACCGTTTAATCACTCGCGACACCGTGGAATTCGCGATTCCCAAAGTTTTAGCGATGGAACGATGCGAGAGATCCTTGTTCTCGTGATGAATGCGCAAGATTTTATCACGCACGAGCTGTTCTTTCGACTCCATTTCCGCGAGTTTTGATCACAGGATTTTAAAACTTACAGGATGTAAATAATGCACTATGAACTAAATCCACCCGAATTTTCATTAAATTCTACTCAACGGTTAAAAAGTTAGAGCAATTTCATAGTGTGGCAATGCAGAATTGTTATAATGCCCATCACAACAAACATCAGTGTTCAATAATCGCTTGTTCTAACGAATTTGGAGAAGTTATTCAGCTTTCTAGAAGAAAAAGCTGAACAATTTGTCCAAATTTGTTTGAAGAAACAGTTATTCAGCATTCATGTTTGTTGGGATTGTACCCGTAACGTTTAAGCGAATTTCAGGATACCGAGTTAGCCATAAAGTTGCGGCAGCTCGTGGTTCGTGCTTATCTTCAATAATCTATTTCCACGTACATCGCCAAGGGTGGTCCTTAGCACACGCTTCAAAGCTCAAGGTGCTAGCAAGTCTCCACGAACATTATCCTGTTCTCATTTCCGTAGACAAATGCCGGTTATATCAGCGTATTGTAAGGAGTGTATCGAAAATAAGCTATCCACAAACTTTCTTTCAAATTATGTTGAAAACCGATATTTTATTCATACAAAAAATTGATCCTTTACTGTACGAGGTTAAACTTGAACATAATGAAGACCGGATGAAATTTAAGCTATTCCTTCACGAATGTTCGAACTTTGGATTGAATGCTCTTCATCAAGTTCCGGACAAGTGTTGCATCGCATTTTGTGGACGCTTGAGCCCAAATTTTTTTGAACCGACCCAGCGCTCGATTCGGAATCAGGCTTTTTGACGTTCAATCACCTTTCCCTTTCTGGCACATGCAGAGGAATGATGGTTTGTGTTCCTCTTAAATATTTTCCTTCTTACTTGCACTCCTTTGATCTAAATGGCGCTATAGTGTGCGTGCGTTAAACATCACAAAGCCTTATGAGCCAAAGCGTATACTCGAAAACAGCATATTCTTTAATGAACTTACTAGTCAATTACAATTGAGTGAAATAATCTTTCAAGTCAAGGGTTGGCTACAAAATGTGATAGTTTTCTGGATTGGGTTCAATGGGAAAAGTTTCATACACTTACATACTCTGATTTTTTGATTTGGTATCACTCATGCGAATTGCTTACAAGTTATTGAATTCTCTTGGGAAGAAAACACTGAAGTTGTTTCATAATCTAAACTCTTACAAACTTCCAAATTTCTCTAAACTATGCGATTTTTGCCGTGCACTACACTCCCACTTCACTTTGCTCAATTTTTTAGTACAATTGTATGCTATCTCTTTTTCTCTCACGGATATGTTACCCAATTTTCGTTAAAAAGTGGATGAACTCAATTAGATCCACTTTTTACGAAAATTGAGTAACATTTCCATGAGAGAAAAAGAGATAGCATACAATTGTACTCAAAATTTGAGTTAAGTGAAGCGGGAGTGTACGGTTTTCTTTATAGAAGTACATTATCTGGGTACACTGGAAATTAAATTTTGATTATAATACGAAACCGAAGGTAGGACTATCAAATCTATTCGTTGTTTTCTGCAACGATGCTGATTTGTATTTCTTAGTAAGCTACCTTCGTATTTGTGCCACAAACGAATCTGTCAAAAGCATTTTTCGAGTACTTTTTCAAACAGACGTATCTGATTTTGTATACAAAGAGGGCAAGTAAAATGCAAACGATAAATTCTTGAAACCCTTAGTACTTTCATGCAAACTAGGGTCATCAGCATAAGGAATAACATGTCCATAACATGATGGTGATGCTATTTTCCGTGAGGGTGCTGAGAGTTTTGCTAAATTTTCGTTTGAATCTTACTTCCCCTCTTTGTTTACAGAATCAGATACGTCTGTTTGAAAAAGTACTCGAGATTTTTGATACAGAGAGAAAATTCGTTCATCGTGCGAAAACAATACAAAGACCTACGAAGATTTTGTTACCCATAAAAGGGAAAACGTCTCTTTGGTGGTTGCTTAAATGACTGACAGATCTACTATATCGACTCAAAATGTCATTGAATAGTATAGCGCGTTGTTGTTCAGCGTTTTTTATGTTTCAGGTTTGATCCTTCATTTTTAGGAAGAGCTTATGGACTTCACTGTCTATGTTCGACGCTGTTATTGAGTCCGTGGTTGATCTCACTAGTGGTTGACTCGTGAGAAGTAACTTAAAAAATGTCTGTGAAGCTCTAAGTCTCGACTCGACAGTGCTCTACCCTAGTAGCACACATCCCTAGTAACAATTTCAGTTCTATTCCAGCCGTATAGCACTCCTCCCGGCTTTGTTGATGAAACTACATTCAAAACTGTTTTGTCCACCAACACCTCCTCTATGCATAAATAAAGCCGAAATGTGTACAAAGTGGCCCACTCTATAGACGGTTGTGAAAACAAATTAATAAAACCTTTCCAAGACCATAAAGATTTTGAAAATGTTCTAGTGAAAGATGTTGACCACTTGAGAACCATCATAAAACCTATTGGCCGCCATCAAACCAGCATAGAGCCGAATGGCCACAGCTGTCAAACTTAACGGCGATATCGTGGTTGGTTTTTGTTGTTCTGCTTTGTTCGTTTCTCTGCTCTGCTTCTGATTTCTGATTCATTCAACAGTAAATAATGTCTAAGAGAAAAGTTCTTGTGTTGCGGGTTATTATGTTTGAAAGCAAAGTTTATAAAACAAATTGAGTTTTTTTTATAGCGCATCATGCTCCAAATCATATGCGCATTTAATTTTAAGGTGAATATTGGCACGGTGAGAGCTGAAAATTAATGCGCCTCGGAAATTATGCGAGTTTACAACAACAAAAACAAAATTAATAGAAATATATTCGATAAATGAATCACGAAACTCCTGAAAATTGATGGAATTCAATAAGGTTATCTAGACGAATACCAAATTTTGTCTCAGATTTACAGTTCAATTGAATTACATTTAAAATTTTGTGTATTTATTTTTCCACATTTCAATTATTTCATATATTTCAATATGGCGATTGCAAGAAATCACAGTTTTGCCAAAAAGCCAATTTATCTTAGCAATGGCTACTATAAAACTATTTGGTCATCTAGTGACTTCCCTCAATGCCAATTTGCCGTTTATTGCATTTACTGGAGGCAAAATGGTTTTAAAATGCTTTTTCAGCTGACCATAATAAGATAATTTGAATGAGTCCTAAAACGGCATTTCAAAACAGCATTTTATGAGTTTATAAAGTCAAAATATAACCTTTGATATGAGTAGAAGGAATTTTTGAAGTCAAGGTTTTAAGATCGTTGTTAAAAAGCTGTGTAGGTTCTTATAAACCTGACTAAAGTTTGAAACCTATTAGCATCTCTTTCTGCCATAATAAAAACGAATTGATTTCTAGTGGCTTTCATAAAACTTTAATAAAACTTAATAAAGCTGGATGGTTTTGGAAATGTTACTTGGGATGATGCCATTAAGTTGAGAAAACATAAATGTACCTTTGTTAGTGTTTCGGGCAGGTCGGGGCTCACCTTGGGGTAACTCGTACTGAAACTATCGGGAACACGAGATCGGGGTTGGTCACTAGAGTTAGGTTTCTTCCGATACACAATACTGCACTATGTGTTTTTAACATGCGGTTTATTTCGTACGCGTCTGTATGGTTCGGTGGCTAGCGTGAAACTGATCTGTGAGTGGTTATCGAGTGATACTCAATACTGATCGATAGCAAAGAGTTGGTGAGTAGGAGATGGAGAAAGTCTCAGCTCGTTATCAAAGTGGTATCGGTTTCTGAACAATAAGGGAAATTACACCGACACAAAACATCGCCGCCACCTTTGAAATTCACTTATTTCAAATCAGAACAAATTGATTACTTTAGCTTAACTTAAATACAGATTTCAGAGTAAATTTCATTTAATTTCTTAGCTTATGTACTACGTGAACGGTCGTGATCGTTGCCGGTCGATTGACCGTGGTTCTCTACACCCTCTCTTTCTGTTGGCAGTAGACAAATTTTCCTTGTAGGTCGAGTGAAGTTGCCCTTGGATGTACGCAAAGGTGACCACACGTACTAAACCATCAGCTCCAGGGTGGACCGCTTCGATTCGGGCGAGAGGCCAACGTGTGGGGGTGTTGGAACTCGTCGATGAGTACAACGGGTCTACCAGGACGAATTTCGTTGTTGGCTTGACATCTGGTGGTATCCCGTTGAGCTCCTGCAGATATTCTCTCCTCCACTGATGCCAAAACTGCTGGAACAGATGCTGCAATCGGTGATGGTGATGCAGATGAGTTATGTTGACGTCGCTGACGTCGATATCGGGTAAAGCATGCATACTCGTCCCGATGAGGAAATGTGCAGGTGTGATGACATTGCAGTCCTCTGGATCCTCAGTCATCGGTACGAGTGGGCGGGAATTCATAGCTGCTTCTATTTCAGCAAGAACCGTTGACTTATCTTCAAATGACAGATGTGACTTCCCTAGTTGGCGATATAACTGCGACTTCGCTACCTTCACGGCAGCTTCCAGAGCCCGCCGAAGTGTGGTGCTTTGGTGGGTTCAGGTGCCAGTTGATTATGTTCTTCCGCGCAGAATCTCTGGATTTTATCGACTTCCTTTTCATCAGCCAATCTGCGATACAACAAGGTGCAGCTCGTTTTTGCTACGATGAAGTTTTTGCCGTTGTCGAATGTATGTGGTTGGACGGCCACGGCGTGCAGACGAATCGGCGGAAAGCGGTGAAAGCTGGTGTCGAAAGGTCACTCTACCAGCTCCAGATGAACTGCTTTCGTGGTAAAGCACACGAAGACAGATATGTAGGCTTTCGTTGGCAATGCACGTTTGGCATCGCTTTTAAATAGATAGGTCCTGCGTAATCAACCCCAGTCACAGTAAAGGGTCTGCTCGGGTTGACTCTCGCTGCTGGAAGTTGGCGATCTGCTGACGAACCGGGACGGGATTCGCTCGGTACATTGGATGCGGTGCCGCGAATGACGTTGCGTACCAGTCGTCGTCCATGGATAGGCCAATACTCTTCTCGCATTGCGGCCAGTGTTAAACGGCCGCCACCGTGGATTAATTTAATATGGAAGTTGGTTGCTATGAGTTTCGCGAGGGGATGGAAACTGGGTAATAAAGCTGGGTGTTTGGATTCGTAAGACCGTTCTGCCAATCTAAGTCGCCCTCCCACCCTCAAGACACCTTGTTGATCAAGAAATGGATTGAGAAGCCGTACAGAAGATTGCCTCTTCAGTGGACAATTTTGCTCAAGATCTCGTAGCTCTTCTTGGAAACCGTCTGCTTGCGCGAGGCGAACTAGTTTTATTCTGGCGTGTGAAAGCTGCTCAACAGATAGCGACAGGCTTGGATTAGGACCAGCAAAAGCGGTAGGATGTGTTCTAATTTTCAACCGAACGTTGTTGGCGAATCGCATGCAGTATGCCATTATACGGGTTAGGCGAGAAAACTGGGAGTATCGGGAGAAGATTGCGTTGTATTTCGGCTCAGCTCGGGAAAAGGCAGCAATCAATGGTTTGCGTTCACTATCTGCTTCGGGCGACACGATCTGCTTCGAAATTCTCCATTCAACTTCAGGACGGGATAACCAGTCAGGTCCTGTTTTCCAGAGTGTACTGTCCAAGAAATCTGCAACTTTCATCCCACGAGACAGCAAATCAGCGGGATTTTGGGAGCCCGCTACATGATTCCATCGCATACCATGCGTAGTTGTCTGAATTTCTGACACTCTATTGGCCACAAATGTCTTCCACGTACTAGAAGGGATTTTAGCCATTGCAGCGTCACCGTGGAATCAGACCAGAGAAAAGATCCAGCGGTTTTCACGTCCAAGGCTTCGATGGTTCGACAATGCAGCTGAGCTGCGATTACGGCGGCACACAGTTCAAGTTTTGGAATTGATAGCCTTTTAAGCGGTGCCACACGAGTTTTTGCAGCCAGCAGTAGGGTTCTAATATTGCCTTCTGAATCCACGGAACGTGCGTAGGTGCAAGCCCCGTAAGCAGCTTCTGATGCATCTGCAAAGGTATGAATTTGTATCTCTGAATTGGGTAGGAAGGCGTAGCGATCAATCCGAAAGCTGGACAAATTCGGAAGTTCATGGTAATACAATTCCCACTTCTGCTTCAAAGTATCTGGGATTTCATCATCCCAGGAACATGATGTCAGCCAGAGCTCCTGCATCAACATTTTTCCTCGTACGACGATGGGTGCTACTAAACCCAATGGGTCAAATAACTGAGCAATGGCTGATAGGATAGATCGCTTGGTTGTGCGAAGAACATTTTGATTGACGTGATAATTGAAACGGAATTGGTCTCGTTCTGGCTCCCAGCAGATGCTTAGGGTCTTGGCAGTTTCGCCTGAATCAAACTGAACACTCGATTGAAGTTCTATGCAATCTGCTTCTAAACCTTCGAGAACCTCCAGCTTGTTCGATGTCCATTTACGAATGGGGAATCCTCCTTTCGCCAGAAGCTCTGTCAACTCGACGCGCAATTGGATGGCTTCTGGAACGGAATCGGCTCCTCCTATAAAGTCGTCGACGTAGAACGATTTTTGTAATGCAGGCCCACCGAGGGAATAGGAATTCCCTTCATCGGCTGCTAGTTGCAGCAGAGTGCGCGTTGCCAGGAACGATGACGGGGCGAGGCCATATGTGACTGTCTGAAGTTCATACACAGAGAGAGGGTCGGTAGAACAAGGTCGCCAGATGATTCTTTGGAGCTGGGCATCGTCGACATGGATTAGTATCTGGCGGTACATCTTGGCGATGTCCGCAATGACTGCTACGAGAAATTTGCGGAACCTGATCACCAAGGTCAGGAGATCATCCTGTATGACTGGTCCCACACACAGTGCATCATTTAAAGAGAACCCAGAAGCTGTCTTGCTGGATCCGTCGAACACGACACGTGTTTTAGTTGTCGTGCTGGCTACTTTTATGACCGGATGATGTGGAAGGTAGAACGCTGGCATATTATAAAGTTCGACTCCTTGGACAAGGCGCATGTGTTCCATGGATGCATACTCCTCCATAAAGTCCACGTAGTCCACCTTCAACTCAGGTTTGCTGGCAAAACGTCCTTCAAGCATAGTGAACCGCCGCAGAGCTGTCTGTTTGGAGTCTCCGATCATGGCATCGAAGTTTTCACGCTTTGGGTAGCGCACCACATAACGTCCTTCTTTGGTTCGGGAAACGGTCGATGCGTAGTAGTCCTCACAAAATTTTTCTTCCATCGAAACTGCAGGTCTGATATTGATCTCCTCAGTCTTCCAAAATCTCTCCATGCTTTCCTCGAGTGATGACATCGAAACAGTTACAGTCTTGCATGACACGGAATACTTGGATAAGGGAACTAAGCGATCTCCACCTGCGACGATCCATCCAAACTCGCTATCTACAAGAACCGGAAGAGAATTAGACAACTGGATTCTGGCGGATGTGGGGAAGAAATCAAAGAAATGCTGCGACCCCAGTATCAGATCCACATTACTAGAACAGTTGAAGCCAGGATCAGCTAGGAAAATATCTTTGGGAAGTTTCCAATGGTCTACTGACACAGTACTGGCAGGAAGACTCGATGTCATCTTCCGTAGGATCAGAAATGACACGTTGCGTGTAAAGTCTCCCTTTCGTGACCGTATTTCGGTAGTTACGGACTCAGTGGCATATTCCGGTTTTTCTCCAATACCTTGAACCTCAACGTTGGATTTTTGGCGTTTTAGTCGCAGTAATTGAGCCAACCGATCCGTCATCAAATTTGGCTGGGATCCGCTGTCAAGCAAAGCACGTGCATAATGCTCCTTGCCATACACATCCACGATTCGAAGGACAACAGTTAGCATGAAAACAGTAGGAACAGGATCTCGAGCAACATTGGCGCATTGTACATCATCAGGTTTGGTGATTGCAGAAGCAGATTGAACTCGGCGTTGGTCGTTGGATGAGGAGTTGTTTGACGACGGCGTACGGTTGGAAATTCCTTGGCCTGCTGTGGAAATGGAATCTTGGATTGATGAATTGGACGCATTAGAGAATGCAGTGTGAAGAAGAGAATGGTGGCGCCTTCTACACACTCGACTTGTGTAATTCGATGAACAATCACGCGCAAAGTGATCTCGCCGGAAGCAATTCACACAAAGGCGTTTAGAATTCACTACACTTAGCCTCTCGAGAGCAGCCATAGCCATGAAGCGAGGACATTTTACAAGCAGATGGTGGCTGTCACAGCGCATAGCACTGGGGAAAGTAGTTTCTGTTACGGCGTGGGATGACATCTTGACGAACGGTTGTTTGCGGAAGTGCGGTCCACTCGGCTGGGATGCGAAAGTATGTTGAACGCCATGATGGTTGGCCGAAATCGATTCAAGTACACGAACTCGTATTTTCAAAAATTCGACCATACAGGAATAGCTTTGATCGTCGACGGATGCTGCATGATCTTCCCAAACTTTAATGGTGTCATCGTGAAGTTTTGAGCATAGCAAATGCTCCAGCAAGGTACTCCATGAATTCGTAGGCTCACCCAACTGCTGAAGGATCTTCACGTGTCGTTGAAATTCATCCAGGGTTGAGTGTAATGTCGCTGCCGTCTCCTTCTTCATGCGTGGAACCTCCATTAGGTCCTGCAGGTGTCGCTTTTTTAGTAGATATTCATTGGAATAACGGCTAATTAACGAATTCCACGCCAATGGATAGTTTGCAGCACTGATTGCAGTCGTCTCGATGAGTTGCGCTGCCTCTCCTTTAAGGGCAGCGCGCAAATAATGAAATTTTTGAATCACGGGCAACTCCTCGTTGTCGTGAACGAGGGCTTGAAACGTGTCATGGAAAGTTAGCCACTGACGGTAATCACTGTCGAATTCTGGGAGCGAAATAGAAGGCAACTTCAAACTAGACAAGGTGGAAGGTAGACGAGAGGGGTTTTCATGAGGGCGACTGGCTTGTAAAGGAATTGGCGGAGGCAGTTTGGCTTTCAGGTTGGCTTTAATGCGGAAAAGCTTCGGTTCAAACGAAGCACGAATATCGAGATTGGCGGTCTTACCCTCACTGGTGGTTTGTAGGTCCTAAATCGAAACTTGCACTTCTTCAATCGATGTCCAAAGCGTGTCCAGGTTTTCCAGGCGTAGTGGTACCTCGAGCTCATCCCGTCCGGCGTCGTATTCCGCCACGAAGCGTTCTGCACGACCCAGTTGAGCCAATAGTGTAATCCTCCGGTTGGTCAGCTGCTGCAAGCTGGATACACTGTTTTCCGTCGGCATCGTATGAATAGAGGGCTGCGTACGTTGAACTCGATGATTCGTTGATGTATCAAAAAACGACCGCCGCCACCAAGCGGAAGTGGAACACTGTTACGGGTTGGTATGTCGACGGGAAATCGGCTTATCCTCAGGGATGCTCGACGGTGCGAATATAATAGGTGGTGTGATCGTCTGGTAGGTATGGTTCGCTAGCAGCACCGATGGCGTAGGATCATGCAAACGAAAAAAAAACATCTAAAAGCACCCACGTATGCGCTTAAGAGTGTTGGACAGGTACATTACCTAGTACCTATTTCAATAGGCCTTTTAATTTGATTTAGCAGCAACGTGAATCAGGAACAATGGCGATATCCAACATGCACTGGACATCTGAACAATGCCGAACGATTGATTGTCTGACAAGCACAATGGCGCTTTCAGCATGCAAAGCGTGGTCTCCGTAAAACGTGATGGCTGCTACGTCGCAGATCTCACTTGGATGAATTGGGAACTTCTCGGTTGGGCGCAGCCCACGATCCTGGTCACGGCACCAAAAAATGTTTCGGGCAGGTCGGGGCTCACCTTGGGGTTAAGGTAACTCGTACTGAAACTATCGGGAACACGAGATCGGGGTTGGTCACTAGAGTTAGGTTTCTTCCGATACACAATACTGCACTATGTGTTTTTAACATGCGGTTTATTTCGTACGCGTCTGCATGGTTCGGTGGCTAGCGTGTAACTGATTTGTGAGTGGTCATCGAGTGATACTCAATACTGATCGATAGCAAAGAGTTGGTGAGTAGGAGATGGAGAAAGTCTCCACTCGTTATCAAAGTGGTATCGGTTTCTGAACAATAAGGGAAATTACACCGACACAAAACAGATGGCGTTAGAGTTTCAACATATTTTCGTTCGAACTTTTGCACACGTTTTTCAATAATAGGTATATGGACATCAATGCATGTTCTCTGTGCTTTTACACTGATCAAGCATGGAATGTGTTCATATATGTAGAGCTTCATGGGACATAATCACAGTGGTGTAGTGGTAAGCATGACCGCTAGCGGCACCCCGGTGGGTCTGGTTTCAACCCCAGTCGAGGTCAGTAGGTTTTTTTTTCCAGACGAGAAAGCATTTGGTACTGTCTTCATACGAAAGAGAACTAAAGCTGTTGGTCCCGGCTCATGTGAATGAGTGCGAGATCTAGGAAGAAGGTGCCTCCCTCTTTAAGGTTAGAAGTCAATAAATAAAGAAAGAACGAGGAAGTATTCTACAACATCTAGGATGTCCCTAACTGCCATTGAATTCAGATGTCAAGATTCTATACTAGCAACAGGATATCTCAAAAGAATTTTTGATATAGAAGCGCCTCATGGGACATTATAATACCATTATATACATTTTACAGGCTTTTGTTAAAAATCTGCGATGCTCCAAATTATCTTTGAATACAGATTTTAAGGTTTAACATGATCAATTGTCTTTATTATGCCTTTTATAGATGGTTTCTCCATCTTGTTTTGTTTGCCGGAAGATTCACATCGCAACTTGCAGACGAGCGCCATGATGAATAAGGACTCTGTAGTTGGTGCTAATGGTGCTGACGAACGACATAAATCCACACGTAGATGTCGTGACTATACATTTCTACGGATGCGAACAATCGCTTTGGCAAACAAATTATGTAACGCGAATTGTAAGAACGTTCTTATATAAATATTCTTATGTAACTTTTGTTCAAAATTAACAAACTTAACGTATAATTTGATATTTAATACAAAATTTTAAATCGATATTTTTTCCAGCGCTCCATAAATGAATATATGGGACCGACTACTGCTCTATCTCAAACATATTATCAATATTTATGTTGTGTTTTCCAAACAAATAGAGTACAACCCTCCTAAGCACCACTGTGCAAACAACGTTCATCATTGAAAGTTATCGACATCCACTATTTTACCAACAAAAACACATTATAATCGTAAATAAACAAGCTTAGTTCATACTTTGACCGTTTATGTGCTCATAATCGAGATATGCCGTAAATTGTTCGTAATTTATCGGTCGCACAATTGCCATACTTTACCAACCCACCCAAAACCACCCCCTTATCGATGTCGTGTGCCATTCTCTGGCAGATGGTGGCAATTGTTACACACCCAGGAACACTTCCAACAAAAGCTACCACTACCGAACATGCCAATAACCGAATGGATTAAGTTGTTAAGCGAATCACGCATGAAGTATAATTGCCAATACTTGCTCAAATATAAATAAATTCATGTTTTCTTCACAACCCCTTCCACCTTCGGCTTCGTGCCAAACAGATGCCATCACCGTATGTGTGCTTCTAGTTCGCATACGTTCAAGCTCAACACACGCTTCATAAAGCTATTGATTTTTCATAATCCAAATTCCCCCGGCAACACAAACAATCTGTGAACTACGGAATACAACGAACCTTGGACAAACTACTGTCCGACGTTGTGGCTTATTGAATTTGGATGGTTGAAAATTTCTTCTGACCGTGTGCCTTCGTTGGACCCCATCCATCCGTGCACGTGCACAGCTATACAATGCAACGGAAGCGCTCCCACTCTTCGATTGGACCATATTTCTCGAATGCCGTGTGCTTTTCTGGCAACGCTTGGGACAGGATATTCCAGGATGTACTCCACAGATTGCCGGTCGATGTTTTCCATCGTGAACGGACGTGGAAAACTAAAACCGCTCGGCATGGGCGCTACTATAAATAGATTCTATTCAGATGGAAATATGCTTCCGTCGGACTCCCGGCCCCCATGCTGTTTTCCACACACCGAAGGACAATGTTTCAGGCTTTGCTCCGTGTCGCACCCCGTCCTTCCATCCAGTCAAAGGGAATTATCGTTCAAATCAACGACGCTTTTAATATATCTCCCCTCGTTTGTTACTTGCCTGATATCACACAACCGGCACCCGAAAAAAGGAAACTCCAAAAGAACCACACTGAGCTTACGAAAGAAACAGGCAAGTCAGGTAAATTCAGACATCCCTGTTACTCAGGGTGTTTCTGGAAGGAAAATCGATGCGTCACATAAGACTAATATGAAAATATGCTAGTCCGCAAATTTCGTCCAAAAATTGATTGTCTAGAACCACGCTCCTACCCGTTTATGAAAATAGTCTTCTTCTAACAGAGACACTGTGCTCTCTTCTTACACGTTTTAAGCACACCATGATTAAACCGACATCACAAAACGGCGTTGCAGCAGGCGTGGAAATTTCACCCAAGGGAGACGGTGCGCACATAAATTTAGGTTCTCATCCTCACAGAGCTGCTTTTCCGCTCATTCGCCGGGGCCCTTCGTGCGGTATGCACTTCCGCTCCACCCATACTTGCGCATACAAGCGGAGGGCTCCTCTTTTTTATTCGTGTCAGAAATACTCTTCACAAGGGCTGAGCGCAAAAAAGAGGGTAATATTTTAACACCTTGTATCGTTTTTCTTGGACTCCTGTGTAGCTGGGAGAGACAGCAGGGTTTTCCTTACAGTTTACCTGGTGCCTGGTTTTTTTTTTGGTTCACGATAGGGTTGAGGATCACAGCAGGCAGGCGGAAGGAGTTTTCTTTTCGCTGTTTTCTTGTATCGATTTGAATGAGAGCGCATTTATTAGCTGTCTCCGGTGGGAGGTGCACTGGAGCTTGAAGTTGATATATTTTTTTTTGTAGCAGACCTTTCCTGGGCAACGGTGAGCAATCTGATGTAGTAATTATTCTGATGACTTTACAATGATGGAAAATGGTTTCGAATTAGTTCTGAAGCACGCGTCAAGAGAAATGTTGGTTTCTAACACCAAAAGAAAAGAACAAAATGTAAAAATCCAAAATTCCTAAAAATTGATCTGGTTGATATCCCGAACAAGATCCCACGGGGAACGCTTTCAGAAGATCAGGAAGATGCAAAGAGATCGAAACTAATTTCACAGTCATTTCTGTGTAGGGAATTTTTTCAAGATTTCTGTTGGAAAAAATTAGGAAGATATAAAATATGTTTTGCGACATGCTTCTACTAGAGGTGTCTTGACTGCAAGTCAGTCTGTTCAGTCATTCAGATGTATCCCAAAAAAAGATTATTTATCAAAAATCAAAGGCAGATTTTTTGTTTGAAATCAATAAACTATTCGAGAAGAGTTCGAGAGTACATATTTTGAACTGCTTTTCAATTTCGTATTATACGGCGCTGATGTAGCTCCACAGGTATTTCAAAACACGCAAAAGTGAACCATCGTGGGAGAAAATGTCATATGACATTTCTGTACCGTTTTCTCCAGGTGACGAAACATTTTAACTGCCACCAACCGATGGTTTAAAAAATATTGCGACATAGATTTATGTCGCTCAGAATTTCGTTGATAACTGGCTAATTACTACATCCCTATGATGTTTATTATATGAAATCAAATCATAAGAATGGATACTAATAACTCATAATAAAAAATTACCAAATAATTGCATTTTAATCAAGCTATCAAATACACATGCCCTTTCTAAACTGTTTGAAACTGTCGTCAGATATAGGGAGACATTTTTCTCTTTCTGTTTTCTATCTCCTGCGTTCGCAAGATCTGTACACATAAACTGGTGGTGGTGTGCGTGCCTTAAGTTTTGCAACAGGACAGTTTTGCAAAACACAAAAAAAAAACATTTACCACCTTTGAGTATAGTCAATCATTGTCGAAACATTCTGCAGTCAATATGATCAGTATTGTTAAGAAAAGGGAAATATATTCAACCATTGCACAGTGGGCATAATCGAAGCTGTAATCGGACTAATTGTACTATTTGTAATATTTGTACATGAACTGATGTTTTTCTATAGGAAAAAACACCAATAAACCGATTGCCACTAATTTCATCCTTTCCTCAGCATTGGAAGTGGCTCATTTTGCCCCATTTCACCCTAATTCGGTGTGTTCGTTCAGTTTTTACTCTACTACATTCCATATGAGAAATCAATAGACCAATAGACAACGCTGCTCTTCTTGCTTCGACGAAATTTTGACAGCTGAATAGAAAATGGAATGGTCTCACGAAGTTCTACTAAAAGGTGGAACGGTCAAAAATTGGTCAAACATGAATAAGTGCACACTGATTAGTTTATTAAATAAATGAACAATCTTTATTTCTTTTCAAAGTTCATCGTCTACAAAATACAGGAAAATTATTTGATTAGGCTTCCGATTTTTCAAATACCAACTGTCGGGATTACCGTTTCACACCTTTCATCAAGTTTTGTACCGCTACTATATCCACATTATTTGATGCCGAACGCCAATAACCCTTAAGCTATTTTCCACTTCCAACTGTTTCTTGAGTTTTCTTGAGGTTTCTCTTTACGATTGCCCAACATTTTTCGCAGTTCCGGCGAGTTTTGAGGGTTTTTCTCCTTGGGCGATTTGCACACTATTGCCTTCCTTTACCATAACCATTCCTGAGCCATTTTTCCGTAGTGGAATACAGCACAGAACAACTCGCCAAGAAAAGGCTTATTGCAAGCATTCCTTTTCACAAATATCTTGCTTGACAATGCCAGTTGTCACGAAACTTTCACTTTTTAGCCCACAGGTGGAAGTCGCCTGCGAAACCAAGTATTTTTTCGGAAACTTTGACATTTTTTCTGCTCAAACTCATCTTGAACCTTTCCCCTTCCGGTAGCCGTATAAAACTCTTGACTTAGGAGGTGCCTGAAATCAGCCTTGTTTCATCGTCCATTACGACGTAATCAAAGTTGGTCAACAAACTCGCGGACAACTTGCGCGCTTTCCCTTTGGATGTTGTGTTTTGCTTATCATCTCGATTTCCGATATCTCTGATTGAAGGTTGGGACTGCTTGAAAATGCTGGCCACTATTCTTCCGGCCGCTGCGGCTTCCTGGTTTCGGATTTCTCCTGATCCCGACTTCCTGGTAGTCGTCAGACATTCTCCGAACACATGCATAACATTCGCCACGGTTGATTTGGCAATATCAGGCGATTTTGACAAGTCGGCGTGGGAATAATTTGGATTTTGCTTATGCGTGTGCAAAATTTAGATACGCTGCTCTTCTTGCTTCGACGCCATCTTGACAGTTGAATAGAAAATGGCAAAAACAAAATAGATTCAACACGATTCTGTACGCATACACCTGAAATAGATTCTGTACGCATACACCTACAAAATCAGGGGAGTTCAAGTTTTTTAAATGTAAGATTAAAAAAACTACGGCATATATGAGTCAGCCATGTTTTGACTGTTCCATCCTTTATTCGATGAAATTTATTTCATTCACTTTGAAAATCTTGATTCAAAACTTTATGGAACTTCTGAGCTGAGCTGTGAACGCAAAATTCCAATATTTTTTCGGGCAACACTTGTTATTTAACCAAGAACATCATTATGATAAATTCCAAACTTTACCGGGAGAAATAAACCAGTAAACATTAATTTATTCTGATTGAATAAAAATCAACGAGGTATCGATTGTGTAAACTTATGCGATTGACCCTACGACTATAAAATGAAATAATAATATTTACTCAACTAGGCCTCTGTTGGAACATTGATCTGGTTGTGCAGAATGTAGTTTTGTTTACGAGATGCTTTTGGTTCCTACCAATCTTCTAAGAGAGTAAACTAGAAGAAAGAAGGCATCACAAGTATCATTGCCAAAACCATCCAGCTTCATTAAGTTTTATTTAAGTTTTATGGAAGCCCCAGAATTTTTTTTTTCATTTTTAAGTAAGGTTTTTGAGAACAGGCACAGCTTTTTTACAACGATCTTAAATCCATGTTTTATCAAATTCCTTTTATTTCTACCAAAGGTTTTATTTCGACTTTACGGACTCGTAAAATGCTGTTTTGAAATCCCGTTTTAGAACTTTTTCATTTTATGTTCAGGTGAAAAAGCTTTTTAAAACCATTTTGCCTTCAGTAAGTGCATTGGCATTGAAGGAAGTCATATGGTTTTAAAATGTCTGTTTCGGCAAAACTGTGATTTTTCCCAATCGCCATATTGAAATATAAGAAATAACTGAAATGTCGACATATAAAGGCACCAAATTTTAAATGAGGTTCAAATGAACTGTTGATCGGAAGCCAATTTCGGCATTCTTTTAGATAACCTTATTGAATTCCATCAATTTTCTGGAAATTCATGATTAAGGTATCAAATATATTGTTATTAATTTTGTTTTTGTAGTTGTAAACTTGCATAATTTCCGAGGCGCATTAATTTTCGACTCATAGCGTGCTAATATTCACTATCAAATTAAATGCGCATATGATTTGGAGCTGTACGCTGTACGTTCTATATTAGCTTAGTCGGTAAAGACGCAGCTTCAAAGCAACACCATGCTGGTATACGCATTTTTCGGTAAGGAAAATTTTCTCGACTCCCTGGGCATATAGGGTATGATTGTACTTGTCACACAATGATACTAATGCAAAATGATACCTGGCGTCGAAAGCTTTCATTAATAACTGTGGAAGAGCGTTAAGAACACTAAGTTGGGAGCAAGCAATAAGCGAATTGTGAAAACAATAAACTTGAAGTGCTAAAGAAGAAGCACGATGTAAAAAAAAATGATTTGGATATTTTGCTATCAAACAAAATTTCCAGCAACACAAGAACTTTTTTCTTAGCTATTATTTACTGCTGAATCAGAAGAGCAGAGAATCGAACAAAGCAGAACAACAAAAGCCAGCCAAGATATCACAGCAAAGTTTGACAGCTGTGGCCATTTGGCCGTATGCTGGTTTTAATGGCAGCCAATAGGTTTTATGAAGGTTCTCGAGAAGTCACAACATCGTTTACTATAATTTTTTCAAAATGTTCTTATGAGGTCTTATGAAGGATTTATTAGTTTGTTTTCACAACCGTCTATAGAGTGGGCCACTTTGTACAAATTTTGGCTTTAAAGAAGCATAGAGGAGGTGTTGGTAGACAAAATAGTTTTGAATGTAGTTATATTAACAAAGCCGGAAGGAGTGCTATACGGCTGGAATAGATCTAAAATTGTTATTTGGGCTAATTGGATCTGGATGGAGATCTAACGAAGATCCAGAAGAAGTCTTAAGAACCATCTGGAGAACGTTTCCAGACAAAGTAAAAGAAATTCAGTAGATCTAGATGACGTCCATAGGAAACGATCTAGAAGACCAAATCACACAGCACTGAGAGATCTGAGAGAAGTTCTGTTAGTCTTCAGAATTTCAAAGATATTTATTTTAATAGTGTCCATTCAAAGATTTCCTAGCAACTCGGTAGCAAGAAGTAAAATAAACACAGTAGTTTTGCACTATGTTCATACATACGCTTTTAGGTTATGCCCGATTGTTTTCATTCTCCAGCGATGAAGGAGTTTTGTGCTGTGGTGATAAACAAGTTTGTGAAACGTGAGCACCCGGGCGCTATTTTCAGAAATTTGAAAAACCTCGGAGTAAAGCGGGATTTTGTGTACCGAACCATCCGAAAGTACCGTGACTCCTGCTCGTTGGATGACCGGAAGAGATCTGGTCGTACTCGTATGGTGCGGACTGCACGAGTTGTTAAAGTAGTCAGGGAACGGATTAGACGAAAATCACAGCAAAAATCTGTACGTAAAATGGCCGCAGATCTGAATGTTTCGAGATCTTCAATGCACAATATACTGCAAAATGACCTCTTTTGTCGCGGCTTGGTGGGGAAGAATTTATCATTTTAGACGGAAAGTTATTCGTCTTGCAACAATCTCACAATGTCCAGAACGACAGATTGTGGGTTCCCTCTTCAAGAACTGTTCCAGAGAGTGATATGAATATTCCACGGTTCCAAAGTGATGCGTCAGTGATGGTTTGGGGAGGAATTTGCAAGCGAGGCAAATTACCACTGGTTTCCATCGAAAAAGCCGTTAAAGTTAATGCCGTATACTATAAAACGGAAGTTTTGGAGAAAGTTGTCAAGCCATACGTACAAGAGGTGTTTGGAGATGATCACTATGTGTTTCAGCAGGACGGCTGGTGCAGGGCTGGTGCCGAGAAAATTTAGCCGACTTTTTGGACAAGAATTAATGGCCTCCCAGTTCACCAGATCTGAATCCCATGGATTATTTTGTATGGTCATATATGCTGGCGAAGGTAAATGACCACAGGGCGTCTAATATGAACCCATTTAAAGCCGTAATCCAACGAATTTGGAACGAAATGTCGATGGAAGTCGTGCGTGGTGACGGTTTCGAAAAACGTCTGGAGCTTGTCAAGAAGGTTAAAGGCGGTGTTATTCCAAAACATACGCGGTAGTTGATCAGCATGATATTGCAACATGATGGGTAAAGTTATCAATAAAATCTGGATTATCGATTTGAAATAAATAGAGTTTTAATTTGTATGAGAATATATTGGACATGGTGTAAAAAAAAACTAAATAAATCTCCCCGTACTGTCTATTTGCATGAACTTCAATTCTTTCGGAACAGACCTAGCGGTATTGCGTTGCATTCCCAAAATGTTAATTTTTGTGTGATATTGAGATGATAGCCATGTCTTTACGGGTCACTTGACGTTATTCAAGCACAGTTTTTTTTAAATAATTATATACCACGTTTTCGCCGGTATCCGATGTTGAGGGGTTTTTGGAACGACGTAAGTTATCGCTTACTCACTTTTAAACTCTTTATACTATTCGAATGCTATGGTCTTTCTGGAAAATTTTCAACGAATCAAGAAAATTCATTGGAAAAGAAATTTCATTGGAAACACAAAATTTCAAACAAATTCGTTGTTGAACAAAATTGCTCATTAGCATTAGCATTAGCACTGACGTTTGCACACCATGTGGGTAGAGCTACGACGAGGAATAATTCGTTGACATTGGATGCTACCATGAAACGAAACCAGTTATTGATACGTTTCTGCACGCAATAATCTCCACGAAGACACTCCTCGATCGCTCACCTGGCCACGTCCATGCAACCGTTGGTGATAGTGAGGATATGCTTTCTACTTTAGAAGACACGGGAAATCCACATAGCCTTCAGTAGCTTTGATATCTTAAGAAAAAGGAAATGAAAAGTCGGAGAGAATAGTTGAATAGAGTGCCTTGTTTGGTGTACAGAACCTAAATTTATTGAAAAAAAAAAGTCGTTGGGAGCATCTAGTCTAAACAAGTTAAGTGATGCTCCATTTCTCTTTAAACGGTTGGGATTTAAGCATTAACTATACTCCTAGCCCTCTATGGCTTCTGGTTATAGCGTCAATACTCGTTCTCTGAAAAGAGAAGAATGTTAAGAGGTCTTCTGAAAGCTGGAACGTTAGTTCAAGTTCTTCAAATCCTAGAATCAACCAATCTACGACCCGCAACGCTGGTAGATCACCTTTTCGTGGTATCAGACGAGGTATCAGATCTACCACCGAACCCTAGTGCGAATCAATTCAAACTAGGGAACATATTTGTCTTTGCAGTCAAAGGAACGTATAATAGTCCTTATTACATTTTATGTCTTGTGAAAAGCGACAATACTCGGATAACCTACCGAGGATGAACTTGGAATAAGGAAAACATGGTTAGTCTTCATTTATGTGCATTCTCATTATCTATTTGTTGTTCTATGTTCTATAGTTTGAAATGGTCAGGACTAGAGTTCTGATGCTCGGTCAGTATCGGAGTCATTGTTTGTTTTGTGTGCAATGAATCCGGTTTGACTGATAAAGGGGCGCGCCATTGAAGAGTGTTTGAAGAGGTTTAAATAGCGAAAACTTTCGGAAAAACTTGATTCTTTGCCAACAATACAAACAATGACAACTGTAACAACACCGAATACTTCATCATCTCTAAATAGTGATGAAGTTACTCGACATGCACCAAACAAAGGATACGGGACACACTTGAATAGATCAAATTACTGATCTCAGTAGTTTATGCCCCGAACAGATGAAAACAAAATCTAAGGGCCTTCTTGCTTTCGTCAACCAAAAATCGCACAAACACTCTCAGTTCTGAGCTGGTTGTGCTTCTGATGCCGGTTCCATATCCCGTGGTACCATAATTGACTCTACCGAGGAACATTTAGCAAATATAGATCGAGGCGGTCCGTCGCACTTGGTTCCCTTGAAGAATAAATCATATTAATTTAAAAAAGTATATTAGACGTAGAACAACAAAAATTGACAACCGAAACAAAAACACGTCTACTCGCGACCAAAGCTTGCTTCGATGTCTTTGCTCAACAAGATTGCTCATGTGACAAAATACAAAAGTTTGTCGGTTGTAGACAACTGCCAAACAAACCCTAATGCTCGATCACGCTCAAATTTCTGGCAGATGTCAGTTGATGCTGTTCCAACTTGAATAATCGGATCGGTAGAGAGTGGTTTATTTAAATAACAAATCCCCGGTACGTTTTTATGATAGTGTATTTAGTAAATCACCTTTATTATGATCAAAAATTTGGTAAAAATCATTTACATAAACGTCAATAAAGGTGACCTCTTACTTGACCGTCACAACGACTACATTCCATCGAACAATTTATAATCAAATAATCCAATGAATGTTCCTGAAACTGTTCCCTAAATTATTCTACGGATCGAATTCAGATTAAGTTATCCTGCACCCAAAAAAACCACCCTCACACATTCGATTGTTGATCTCACACAGGTGAGTGACGAAACTCAATCACGACCGATAGACGACCACTGCGGTCAAATCGGACAAATAATTGTGATAAATGACATTCGTCATGCACGCGGTCGATGCGCCGCACGGGATATTCCGAAAAGCAAGCTGTGAAATGGATTGACCCCCCCCCCCCCCTCTTCGCTTATTTTCTCTTTTCCCGACCACGATTTTCCGTATCATTTCAACAATGACCCCCTGAAAGTATACCTAGTCATACGCACATTTCGTTTGTGTCGAACTATGTTTCGATTGTGGAGGTGGAGTGACTTTTCCCACCGTTGTTGGCGTTCGTTGTTGGGTTGCTCAATGACAGAACGATGACGATTGGATATTTCGTCCCCATTGCGCCCGTCTAACAGTGGCTGCCATCAGGGGACGAACATTGATTAATGAATATCGACATAATTGAACGAACGTTCGCTATTGTCGCCTTCCATGTCGCTTCCAATGGGAAACCGATGTTATAAAAAGCGATTCTTTAAACAACACGTGTGCTTAATCAGCAATATACATTGTTGGAGCAAGTTTTTCTCCCGCGGCCCCATGACCCACATGAAGTGACCGCTGCGCTGCCAGCTCTTCGTTGCAGTATCTGAAAAGCAATAAACGAAGACAGGGCTGAAAAGTTGGAAAAGCAATAAACTGTATTCCTCGAAACAAGGCTTTTTCCTCGCGTAGAAACTTCATACAAGCAGTACGTGCCATAAAGGGTACGTGGCGTAGGCATAAGTATGGAGCAAGGATAGAAACGTGCCACAAAGTAGTGAACCAAAAAGTAAAATACCGCATTCGAGTATGAAGATTATTCGCCTTTTCACGAAATATCAATCAAAATTCTCCGTCAGTTGGGTGCTGCCCGGGGGCATGAAGTTAAGGATAAAAAAAAGAGCAGCTGGAGTGAACCCCTTAAAGCGTTTCGTTCTCAAAACTATAAATAGGGTCGAAATTGAATTTCATAATCGATTTTGTGCTAGTAGATGTTTATTTATCACGCCCGGGGGTCAATTTTCTCAAATGAGCGAGGTAGTTGGGCTATGGTGCCGAAAAACTTATGTTCCTGCTTCGGAACATGCACTGACAACATCAAACATTCCCAAATATCATATTGTGGAAATAAATTTAATTCCAAATCATTCCCTCCCCTGAGGTTGCCCCGAAGGATTATCCCCGAGGTATCGGAGAGAAGAAGGGGAAAATGTATTTCGGTTGATCCATTTTGCGTCATTGGCGATTCAATTTTCATCAACGATGAAATCCGATTTGAAGACACGCTTTCTTTTCCGAGAAGACTGAAGACTGAATGACTGGCGGGACTCTGAGTCAGTTTTTGGGTTCAAGATTTCCTTTCAAAGTGACGGCATTCGTCGGTGATCCGAAAAGGATCTGTGAAATTGATGAATCGAAATCTGCTAACTGGATGGAGCCGGGAATGGGCTGGGTTTCTCCCTAAACTGAATTGAATGGCAGCGGAGCATGATGGTTGGGTCGAAACAGTCTGTTGCTGCTGCCTTGGGAAGGGCGAACTTTTGCCCAGGGAATCTTCAGTACGATTCAATTGAGAAAGTTGTACTGCAAAGGGAATCACGTTCGCAACATGTATTTTCATATTCATTGCAAATTATATTGCAAAATTTAGACGGAACGGAGAAGTTGGTTAGTTTCTTGCAAAATTATAGGGGAGGGTGCCCTGAACTTGTTGATAATAGATAAAGTTTTAGTTGCGTCATTATGAATAAGACTTGGCTTTTGGTTGGGGGCTTGAAGTTTTGGAAGAACGCGTCTAGTTTTGAGAAGAGATGAAGAAGTGTTTCAATTGCGCAAAACCTTTATTTTCTAATCTTAAAAATATTGAACGGACCGTGGTTTTAGTGTTTTCTTTTCAAATATGAACAGCTAATGAGTGTGTTGATATATTTCCTTCAAATTTCGCTATAATTGCTTATGCTTTGACAGATGCGCTTATTCCATCCACTTCGTGCAGGTTTCCTCGCCACCTTGTAGACACCATTCAAAAGTTTTTCAAAATGGGACTCAGCTAGGAGGTTCGATGAGGTCGGTTTCATTCATATCCCAACACGGAAAAAGCTTCAAATCTGCATTACTCCGTTTAGGCTGCCAGCCTACTGCAAAAGAAAAAAGAAACAAACACGTTACTTTTGTCTGTCAGGATGGCGGATTCGTCCGTGCCTTGATCTACCCCGCAGTGGTATGCAAGACAAAAGTAACGTCCTTGGCTCGAGTACCGCTATATCCAAGCCCTTCGCTTAATTTTCAATACTTCTATTCAATGTTCAACCTGCCGGACAGTGACAGAACTTTGAACACTTTGTTTTCATATCTTTCATTCTAGCAAGCATTACCCGAGCAGGACACAACAACATATGAATACCTAATTTTGATCTTGATAACTGGCCTTGGTATTAAAGAGCTCAGATCAAGAGGTAAAATACCTAAGCAAAATACCATAAAATTGTTCCCACAATGTTATGCGAATACCAAATTGAGGTAATACAATACCAAAATAGTACCTCCAAGGTATACCCAGGTATCCAAAATAACAAGTTTTGTTATTCGAGAGATATTTTGCTTACAATTCTTAGGTATTCTGCTTAGGTATTTTACCTCTTAATCTGAGCTCTTTAATACCAAGGCCAGTTATTAAGATCAAAATTAGCTATTCATATGTTGTTGTCTCCTGCTCGGGTCTTGGTGCCTCATGGTGATGAGCGAACATCTCCTTCTACATCATAACCGTTACTCCACGTACGGAAAATACAGACATAACAATTATAGAAAGGGAAAAATCGTTGATTTCCATACCTATGCATGCGAGTCCACTTTCTCATTGCCCGGTATCGAACACTGAGAAAGGTCATGATAAAAAAAATTTGAAGATAGAGCACTTAAAATACCTTGTATTTACATAAGAATATTCGGAGAGTGCTTTACTGGCATCAAAGAGTGAACAGCCTCGATTGAACTTCCCTGTAAAATATAAGTGCCGATCCAAGGTAAAGGCTATATTTCAGTTACATATACGGAGCAAGGAGCTTGAAATTTATGAGTGACACTATGAATTTAATTGACAACCGGTAGACAACTCCACCAACGAGCTGTCACTGAAGAAGAAACTTGTAGTGGAATCAACTTGGCCAAACTTTGCAGCTCATATCGCCGGATGGAGCACTTTTTTTTTGTTTAAGGAGACTTTACCCAAAAGGGGCATTCGTCTCTATCTGGTGCACTAGGATTCCAAAAAGCTCAAAGTTGCTGTTTGAGGAATTGCCGAAGGCGGAGAATTCATCACGGTTAGGAATATTCAGTGAAGGGTAAACGTCCTGCGTTATGTACAAGTGGTGCAAAGTTATGAAGTGAGCTCGAGGTTTCAACTCAAGAAGCTTCTCACTGTTTTCGATTATCTGGGGGAGTTCATAACAACGAAAACAACGTTTTTTTGCTTTGGTTTCTTTTGCAAAGTTTTTTCATAAATTATTCTCCATATTATAATGATAAAAATTTTGGTGATTTATCTCCCTAGTAGTGTGAAAAAAATTTTTTTTTTTAATTATTGCAAATAAAAATAAACTTTATTCGGCAGAGTTATATCCAATTTAATACAAAACAACTTTGCTGAAGGTCACATATGCCTATCTATTGCTTTTAATGTAAATTTGGGGAGTTTTCTATTGAACATCCCTCTAATTCAGTTTTTTGAATATAACATCTCATGGAGATTTTCTACAAGTATTAATTATTCAACACTTTTGTTAATCATGTAAAAACACACAAATTTGCTTAGAATAGTATAATTTTATCTCTTATAGTTTTTGAGATAATTAGGGTTTTATTTGAAAAAAGGTACTTTGTCAGTGTCAAAAATCATAGCAATCTGCAAATGTCTGCTAGCGAAACTATTTGCATATGAAAGTATGAATCAGTCATTGTCAAACCCAGATACAACTGCTCGTCTCTCGCTGTCCCTTGGGAGCCAAAGCCAATGTTCTTAGAATCACTACATGACTTTAGTAGGACCGACCAGGTTCATTTCTCTTAACATATTCGATAGCATCACGTTTCAAGAGATAGGCAATTGATGGTAATACTACATATAATTAAAAAGAAATTGACCGTGATTAAACTTTAAATAAAGAACTTCTTTTTCTTTTTAGCTGTTTTAGAGGACTTTTAACCGCGGTGGTCATTTGTCCCGGATAATAAAGAGCAGGCGCATAAAATTCAAATCCATTGGTTGCTTTGGCAACGCAGTGTAATCAAGCTTGTTAATTTGTCAAGTAGCACAGTACGATCATAATAAGTTGTAGTAACTTGATTGTGACTTAGCAAGTCATATTTATGCTATCTCAACCAAATCGCAACAAGTGTGCTACTAGGGTTGTATGATTGGTATCCAATGCCAGCATCTGTGCATAAAATTTTACCCACGGCGCCAAAGTGATATCTTCATTTCTTGTTCCTATTGGTCAATTGTCGGAAGAGGCTCAGGAGTCCCGAAACAAAGACATCCGCAGATACCGAGAGGATCATACCAGGAAATTTTCAAGGATATAAACTAATACGGATCTTTTACACCGATTGTTAGAGACATCTGATCCATTGACTTCGTGAATAAGAGGATTCGGAAAGAAAAAAGAAACACCGTTGTCAAGGAATGCGAAAAATCTTTTGGTCAAATCCGATGACAACACCAATGATGAAAGCGATAGTAGTGATGATGACGATCAACAGTAAAATACTTTAATTATATTTAAATGTTTTGAGAAAAATTATATATCACAAAAGGTAGGCTGAACCATTTGTTTTGTACTGTTTTTTTACAATGCTGGGAATCTTTTTCGACGGAAAACAGCTTCAAAATTTTAAAAAATAGCTTAGATGAGGTCATGCAGTTGTTCTAAGAACATTGGATTTGGCTCCCAAGGGACAGCGAGAGACGAGCGGTTGTATCTGGATTTGACAACGACTGATTCAAACTTTCATATGCAAATAGTTTCGCTTGCAGAAATTTGCAGATTACTATGATTTTTGACACTGAAAAAGTACCTTTATTCAAATAAAACCCTAATTATCTCAAAAACTATAAGAGAAAAAATTATACTATTCTAAGCAAATTTGTGTGTTTTTACATGATTAACAAAAGTGTTGAATAATTAATACTTGTAGAAAATCTCCATGAGATGTAATACTCAAAAAACTGAAACGGAAAAATAGGAAAAAAATCATTGAAGGCGGTTTGTCGATCATAAATATCGCCTTCCATAGCGCCCACCTTTGGAAGCGAGTCCGCTTTCTCATTGCCGATTGCGAGATTGAACAATGAGATGGGACCCATACAAAGGTGATGATAAAATAACGCGAAGATAAAGCACTTAGAAGCTCCTGTATTTTCGTGAGAAAATACGAGGAGTGCTCTACCGTCCTCAATGAGCGAATAGCCTCTATAGAAATGAGATTATCCATGAAAATAGAGTACCTATCCGGTATTAGTGAGGCAATTATTTCAAGGGTTACGTGTATTGCCGCAAATTCAGCGACATATACGAAACAAGGAGCTTAAAGGTTACGATTGGCGGTATGAATTTCATGAAATATACCAAAGCCTGCTGACTCCTCTATTAATGATCCGTCAGTGATGAATGACTTGGTGGTACAATGGTACAAAGTCATGGTAAAAAGTCATAAAGCAAATTTTAGGATCAGCGAGCTCAAGATAATGTCTTGTAATTACGTTTTGTATCCTAGTTTCACTTAATGCACAGTATTTTCCTTGAACAAACTCTTTTGTTCGCTCCCTGAATAGTAGAGGCCACCAGCTGCATTAGTTCATTATTCTTGGAGCGGTGAGGACGATGGTTGAGCAGTTAGTGGCCAGGATGTGGCTATCGGAGCCGGTGGCTATAGGAGTCACTTTGGATTTGTAGCATCCGGTTAGGCGAAACACCATGACTGGCTAATATTTCGAGAAAATGAATAAGCCGATCTGGTTACCCTAGCAAAGGAAAATAATAAGCTGATATCATATAAGTAACAAGTTCTGTTATCCCAGTTATGGTTTTGATTTCCGCTGTTATCGCATAAGAAATTTAGTTATCACCATTGGCAAATTTTGTTATCATTTGTTATCATTTTGAACACTCTATTTGTTATGAACGTTATAAATTAAACTATAAATATTTCCAGCGAATTTGAATAAGAAATTTTGCTTTTAATCAAAAAAAAATTTTCAGTTATTAGCATGAGAGTTTTATTTCAAATTGATAACATAATTTGATACTTTTTCAATAAATTTGTTTACAATACAGGATTTGTTATCAAGTTGTTCGCAGTGATAACAAAATAAGTTATTATTATGATATTCAACGAGTATTTTTTTGTTATTTATTCTGTTATTTTGGCTGTTTATTCAGCCTGAATGATAACTTATTCAGTGATCAAAAAATGAGAACCTGGTATTAGAACTTGTTATCAATTCGGTACAATCCTGTGCTCGGGTAGCGTCACATTAGCATGTCAATTATCTGCTGATAACACTCTCCATCTAAATCCGTCCTTTTAAGGACAACAAATTCGATTATCCAACGAAAACAGTTTACTTGATAGGAATTTCTCCAGCTTGCCGTTGCTTAGCAGTTGACAGCCAACTGGAAAGGCGGAACAACGAGGTGTCAATTCAACTGTTGTGAGCGAGTTGGCAGCCTGGTGGATAGGTAGCCTAGGGTGCAACGACACGGTGTTAAATTAACTGCTTCCACGGATGACCAAGACGAAGGCTTACATTCCAGCTCCACATCTATAATCCGGCCTTTTCAGGACGACCAATTTGTTTTTCTAAGCAAAAGAGAGTT
This sequence comes from Aedes japonicus, assembly GCA_034211315.2. Classification (NCBI taxonomy): domain Eukaryota; kingdom Metazoa; phylum Arthropoda; class Insecta; order Diptera; family Culicidae; genus Aedes; species Aedes japonicus. The sequence continues at coordinate 225,558 of JASCZW010003150.1, read as the reverse complement.
CGTTTGATTTGAAATTCTCGTTATCAACTGTAGCATATTCGTGCTAGTTGGTAACCAGCGATGAGTAAGAAATAGTTTCAGTTTCCCCTTCATCCTTCGCAACCCTTAAACCATTTGTACAATTGCAAATGGTCTGAATGTAAGTCGCGGTTTCATTCGTGTGATGTCAAAACTTATGTCCAACACGCTAAACGCACATCTCTACAGAATTAACATCGTCGATAGCAATTTTTGTAGGTGCGGAACCGGTTATGATGACATCGCTCACCCAGTTTGGTATTGCCCGGATAATGATGCCTCCAGAGCACGACTATTGGATACCCTAGTGGCCCGAGGAAGACAACCCTTCCGCGAGGTGAGAGATGTTTGGGCAATGCGTGATCTTCCCTACATGCAAGCGATTTACGAATTCCTTTGTTTGTCTGATCTAAGAGTGTAACGTCATCACCCCCTGCCTTACATTCTAGTAAATTTTATACCATTGTGTTCCAGTTAAACTATCCTTTTGTTTCCGTGCTACTTGTACCTGCCCAGCAAGCTGTGGTCACCCATCTGCGGCTTAGTTCCTGAAAGGGACTACAGGGATCGAGGATTTGGTAGATGCCGCAACCAAAAGCAGCAAATAATGGCTTAAATAAGGCTTGCTTCATTTAGAATTGGAACAAACTTTTGCTCATATTGTGGCGCTCCTGGTGGACGGATTTGGAAGTACTTGGCGCCCACGTGTCGGGAATTTTGTCAGCTTCACGTATGTATTTTTGACATTCCGCAAATCGACTGTACTTTGTAAACAATCAACATGGAAGCCGAAAGAAGGGAAAAAATTGTGCACAGTTATTTGGAAAATCCATTGTGGTCTGCATCTAGGCTAGCTAAACAGCTGAAATTGCCCAGAAATACCGTATGGCGCGTTATCAAACGGTATAAGGAAACATTGACGACGATTCGGAAGCCTCAAGCCAATCGTCGGAGTGGAACTGTCGACCGGAAACTGCGTGGTAAGATTTTGAAGACGATTAAGAGGAATCCCAATCTGTCGGACCGTGATTTGGCCAGAAAATTCGGTGCTGCCCATAGTACCGTGAGGAGAACTCGACTCCGGTAAGGAATCAAGTCGTATCGAGCTAGCAAACAGCCAAATCGGACCATAAAACAGAATAGTGTGGCCAAAATCCGTGCTCGGAAGCTATACGACCAGGTGCTGACCAAGTTCGACGGGTGTCTTCTGATGGACGATGAAACCTATGTCAAGGCTGACTTCGGGCAAATCCCAGGTCAAAAATTTTACTTGGCAACGGCTCGGGGGGATGTTCCAGCCAAATTTAAATTTGTTTTTGCCGACAAATTTGCACGAAAATTCATGATTTGGCAGGGCATTTGCAGCTGTGGCAAAAAAAAACGAAAGTTTTCGTTACAAATAAGACAATGACGTCGGAACTATACCAAAAAGAGTGTCTCCAAAAACGAATTTTGCCGTTCATTTGATCCCACGACCATCCCGTAATGTTTTGGCCAGATCTGGCAAGCTGTCATTACAGCAAAGTCGTTCAAGAATGGTATGCAGAGAAAAGGGTCCAGGTTGTTCCGAAAAACCTTAACCCACCCAACTGCCCCCAGCTCCGCCCTATTGAGAAATACTGGGCAATCATGAAGAGGAGACTCAAGGCAAAGGGAAAGGTTGTCAAAGACATCAATCAAATGAAGACCTGGTGGAATAAGATAGCTCAAACGATGAACGAAGAAGGTGTGCGCCGCCTAATCAGCCGTGTTACAGGAAAAATACGAGAATTCCTTCGAAACCGTGACGAATAATTTTATCCGTATTTTTTCTTAAAAGTATGAAGAAAACGCTACATTTGTATAAAAAAAGATCTTGAATTCAATAATAAATAACTGAAATACAGGCAATTGTTTTTGTTCCAATTCTATCTGAAGCAAGCTTTAAGTTACCTACCTATCCCTTTCCAAGCGATAATGTGACCCATAAACCTCGAGCTAGTAATGAGTAATAGCACCCCACTTTTACTAACATCGAAAAATAAAATTTTTAGAACAAAAATATTGAGTATCGGTTCCGTAAAGTGTTACACACACCTAAGCGTAACAAATAAACGAACTAATTAAAAAAATCCCTCATAACCTTCTGATGTTTGCTTCAATCAGTTGGATTTATTTTTTGCGATTATCAATCGAAATTATGATTGCCCTTTTATAATACCAAAATTCAAACCTTTTCATGAATACCAAATAATTTCTTAAGGACCAATAATAGAATTTTCTAACATTTTTTCTTACTTATGTTACAATGTGCCACTTCCAAATTCGGATTTAGGGTAACCTAAACTAACATGTTCAGGGCTGTTAGCGGTTATATGTTGTTATTCAGGTATACCTCGATAGTACGTACATCAACTTTCTCACTTCTAATTGTAGTTGCATAAAAACTGCTGATTTATCTGAAATCCTATACAACCAAAAGAAAGACCAGAAGATTGCTATTGCTTTTGGTTGTATTAGATTTCAGATACACCCAGTAGTTTTTATGAAATTGCGATTTGAAATGAGAAAGTTGATGTACGTACTATCGAGGTATACCTGTAGTTGTGACTTTAGTGACCAACATGTCGAAAATCGTGACCAAATAGTGACTTTGTGATAGTCTTTTTTTCTCTACAGCTTCATGAACACGATCGGCAGCTCGTTTTTGCGAATACTATTGCTTTTGCACAGTTGACAGTCTCGCAAACATTGCTTGAGTCAGTTCCACTTGCGCCATATTATGGTTCTGAATGGTTTTCATGAGGCGCGTATTTGCTTCCATAAACAATTTTAAATTATAAATAATCGGTTATTATGATCAACACATTTATCAGATCCTACTTTTCAGTAGTTCGCCTTTTCACGTCCTTTTCCTTACGAAGTAACTTTCTTTTCTATCAACAAGTTTAAGTTATTCATTTGTTGCCTATTTTGCCCTGCTTCTTCCTTCCTTGCCAGCTCCTTCCGTTTTCTTCTCTAAGCATCTTGCCAGGTACCAGGTGAGTCTCCACCGATTGCCTGTCGATCTGCAGTCGATAATTCGGAAGTCGTCTGCATTGAGTTATCTCAAATTATAATAATCCGTCCACTATAAAATCGAACATCCTTGCTTTTAGCCGTGGTTGTGATGCTCTTGTGCGCCGACGCACTGGCTTGCAAAAACAAAACTGTTTTTTTCGCCATGTGAGGCCGTTTTGACCTACAGTCTTTTCGAGGTAGTCCACGAAGAGTATGCCATGACAATCCCAGAAAACCGACGCCAAAATCTTTCCGACCCATTGATCCTAGGCCACTTCGGAGCACTCGTGCCGGCTTTAGTCCAATGCCGGCACTCATTCTGTTCGCTGGTGTGTAAACGTGGATCCCGATTTCATCAACAGTTACCAAACGACGTAAAAAATCCATTTTGTTATCTTTTTTGACATTGCCCTCTGTAACCGCTTCGGAGGACCAGTCGCTGCGGACTTGATCGGTAGTGGAGTTGCGGCCACCACAAAACCCTTGAAACCAATATTTAACGGTGTAATCTGATGGAGCATTTGCCCCATAATACTTTTCAAACTTTTTTTTTGTTGCCTTGGCCGTTTTGCCTCTCAAAAATAATGTTCTATGAGAGAACGAAAATCAACACGATGCCAAATACGTCGACAAGGATCAGCTGTCAAAATAAAACTAAGGGCAGTATCGCACTGAAATTTGGCGTGTATGCCTAAATATGAACGGACTACAAGGCACTATAACCTTTTTTGCAGTAGCATCGCATCGTGGTGGTCTTGGAGGTTACTTTTGACCCCACCTAGTATTAGTTATAATACTTTGTAGAATGCAGTTGAAAAATTAAAAGTCCACGAAAAAGAAGAGTTTACTTCGAGCATCGGCTGTGAACGGTTGCGTCGATGCAGTTTTGCGCATGATTTTGCTATCGGGCATGGCGCATTTCGTATTGTCCATTCGCTCGTAATTTGCATGTTCCATTAGAGTTAATACACAATTCTGAACTCAAACGTTACTGTTAACCTGACAAAATATGAAAAACTCAGCAACATGGCATGATTCTCCTTTTTCCTGCGAATGTTTTCACCTTCTATCTTGGTTAAAGAAGTGGTGTGGATCACAAATACAAACATGTATGCAAAACGAGAAGTCAAAATCACCCATCATTACGTTTCCTCTATAAAAGAGGTTGAATCAACAAAACTCTTCGTTGCTACACCGACCATTCAACTGATAACACAACTATTCCAAATCCAAACATGACGCTCCACATAGTCGACCTTTGCAGCGCTACCAAATCGTTACCATTCATAAATGATGGTTCGCATGACTTCATGAAGCAACCCCACCCAAGCGAGTCCTTCTTCCAATCCAATCCAATGGTTGCCGAAGGACTTTCTTTTTTGTCGAATACCGGTGTCTGTCTACCATTTTTTAACCACAGTCAATGCCAAAGATCGAACTCGCGGCTAGTGCACCGGATACATCGAGCTCACCTCCGATTATTTTTTCGTCCTGGTTTTGCCCGAGGTTAGCACGGTGGTAAGGTGATAGAGGTCGATATTTTCGTGACTAATAAAATATAATGTTTCAGGTACAGACGAGCCGCGCATCACAGTCTGGTGGGTGGAGTATGAATCTGACAGCGGTGTTTTTTCTCCGAATCAGCTGCTGCTTCGGCCAGGCGGGAATGGAAATCGAAATGGTGCAAAGGTTATTGATTGATTTGGCTTCGAGGCAGCCCGAGGCGTGGATATAACGAACACAATTAGGACAAGGTTGCCGAGATCATTGTGTGAGTGCAGGGGGGTTTTCGGGCATGACATGGCAGTGTTTTTCAGAATTATATGAATTATTGCTGGAGTAAGACGTGAAGGATCTCGTCATCATTGAAACACATCGCACGTCCGTAACTTCGCTTCGAGGAATTACCGTCATATATTTCGGATCCACGGCAAAGGGGTTGAATTGGGAGAAACGTACACGGTGGAAGGATCATGCTTACTAGCAGGATTTACAGTTGAACTTGCTAGTTGATAACGGTTGGTAGGTTTACATTTTCTGATGTCATTCTAATTAATGTCATGCTTTTTAATGGACCACATATAGATTTAATTATCACTCTTACTTTAACGTAAATCAACGTTTTGAGCCAAAATCTTTATCCTTTATCGAGGTCTCAGAAAAACATCACACGCAATCACACTTACCTTCAAATAAACAACGCACAATTTTAAAGATCAGCTCAAGTTGACAGTCTGGAAATAGAAAGCAGAAAAATAAAACATTAAACTCGATTAGCAAGTACAAACGAGCCTCATCACCGTCGTCTCTCAATTCAAATTACGCCGGAAATCCAGCGGGAAGGAGCAAATCCTCGAAGATTAAACAAACAACCCAAACAACAAAGTGACACTTTGTGCGTCAAACTTTCGACGATTGCCGTCATCGATTAGTGCGTCCTCGAAGAAGAAGAGCAAACATTTCATAAGCAAGGAGGTCGCAAAAGTTTTCCCCGCCCGTTTCGTCATCACTCGCCTGTGGGAGCCGATTGATGTCAGTGGGAAAGTTTTTCCTAATTGAAAACCACATTTTGAAACGAACGAATTTCACGCACCAGAGGGGCGGCGGCGTTCGGGGAAATGTAGGTGGGACCTTTCGGTATTTCGCAGAATATGTCACATCCATACACAAGTTTGTTTACGACGAATTCGAACTGACATGGGATTCCAGGTATCGTCCGGCATAGCCAATCCATCACAATTACCGTACGCTTATTGTGACGGGTAATGGTTCCTGGTAAAGAGGGTGAATGTTGTTGCCAGCCACATATAGGATCATTGTTATTATATGGAGTAGCGTTGAGATTTCGTTATACGACGCAACGGGCACATTGATTTGATTTAATGTGATCAATCGTTCGGTTACTATTAATTGTAAGCGGAGAATTCTGAGTAACCACGGTTTTGTTGAGTGTTTAGCACTGTGTAACATGCGAAATGTTGTGTTAATTCGGAAATTAGGTGGATTGTTATTGTAGCACAAGCTGGAATAATAGTAAGGTTTCTTGATCCGTTACTCTGGTAGAACATCTTCTCATGGTGCGTTAAAGGGCAGATCTACCACCAAACCCGAATTACTTTGAATTACTTCCAACATTTTTGTTTTTGTAGTCATCTGTACGCCTAATTTGAAGTTTCGGTTGTGCTACTAGAAATAACCTAGAAATAACGACTAATTCGGTTTTCTTCTTGAGAAATCAACACTTAGCTGTGGTCCCAAGTAGACATATTCTTCAAAGTATCATGTAATGGTCCTGTCGATTTTTATGCGAAAAGATCATATGTTTCACGTACATTAAAGTGACCAAACAATTATTCATTATAACTGAACCCGGTGCGTGCGCTGCTACGCTTGCAACTAAATGAACCACCATAGAAACATTCTTGCCTTCAAAACCCCCCACAAGCCAAATTTGATTCGATTTGCTTGATTAGTTCTCGAGTTATGAAGAAATTTGTGTCTCATATGTATCAGAGCCCCCCTTCCTGAGAGAGTTGGGGTCTCAAACAATAAAAAACTCCTTCATATAAATTATCACGTTGGTTGGTTCAGAAATTTCCGAGTCTTTAAGGGTCTGACAGGCAGACAGACAGACAGAAATTCATTTTTATGTATACAGAAATCTACCCTCCAAAAACCTCCACACAATTTGGTTCCATTTGCTTGATTTGTTCTCGAGTTTTGCTGAAATTCGTGTTTTATTTGTATAAGAGACCCCTCTTTCAATGAGCGGAGGAGTTTCAAACCACAATAGACACATTTCTTGCCTTCGAAAACCTCCACATGCCAAATTTGGTTCCATTAACCTGATAAGTTCTCGAGTTATTCAGAAATTTGTGTTTCATTTGTATGGAAATCCCCCTCCCGCCCCTTCCAGATAGCGGAGGAGTCTCAAACTTCCATAGAAACATTTATCTCCTCCAAAAACCTCCACATGCCAAATTGGGTTCCATATGCTTGATTAGTTCTCGAGTTACGCACAAATTTGTGTTTCATTTGTATGAGAGCCCCCCTCCTACAGAGGGCGGAGGGGTCTCAATTTACCATAAAAACATTTTTCTCCTTCAGAAAACCCCACATGCCAAATTTGGTTCCATTTGCTTAATTAGCTCTTGAGATATGCAGAAACTTCTGTTTCATTTGTACGAGAGCCTCCCTTTTTAGAGAGGGGAGGGGTTTCTGACTACCATAGAAACATTACTTGCCTCCAAAAACTTCCGCATGCTAAATTTGGGTTCCTTTGCTTGATCAGTTCTCGAGTTATGCAGAAATTTGTGCTTCACTTGTATGGGAGCCCCCCTTTTCAGAAAAGGGAGGGTTTTCAAACCATCATAAGAACCTTCCGGTGTCCAAGACGAATCCAACAAAGCAAAAATCTTGCCAAACGATCCTTCCGCTCGCGAGTTATATCGTGACAAAGGAAACCCCAACACATTTTTATTTACATAGATAGATAAGTGAAATGCCACAACCTTTGAGCTCATCTGATAAAACTTCATAAGATTCTGAACCAAAACTTCCGTTGTTGAGTATGTGAATGTAGCCTCTACTGTACATATATATTCTGTATGAGGCCCCTATGCTTATCAACATCTCACAGGATTGCGATATTAATGAAAATTTAACAATTTTGTGCAATCTGATAATTCTGAGAAAACACAAAAACAAAGCACGAGCTGATTCACGCTCGTAATTCAACGTGCAAATCGATTATCGGGTACGGGACGGGTTTTAAGCAGTTAATTCAGCACCTGAGACATTTTATGAAACTGTAGGTAATCTATAATTAGAACTGCCAATAAAGGGCGATACGGTCAAAATTTGGTCAATATCAACTTGACGTATTTCTTTCAATTTTGCATTTAAAAAACCTGAACACCCCTCATTTTGAAGGTGTGTGTGTGTAGAATGTTGCTCCTATTTTGATTTTGGAATTCACTCTTCAGTTGTCAAAATGCCGTCCAAGCAAGAAGAGCAGCTTATCAAAATTTTGCTCGCGCATCGCGAAAATCCGAGCTACTCGCACGCAAAGTTGGCAAAATCGCTAAAAGTTGCCAAATCAACCGTTACAAATGTAATTAAAGTGTTTGGGGAACGTTTGTCGACAGCCAGGAAGTCTGGATCGGGGGGAAATCGAAAACCGGAAGCCGCTGAGACGACAAAGAGAGTTGCCGGTAGTTTCAAGCGAAACCCTAACCTATCTCTCCGAGATGCCGCAAATAAGCTGGGTGTATCGTCTACAACCGTGCATCGAGCCAAAAACGAGCCGGACTATCGACTTACAAGAAGGTAGTGACTCCAAATCGCGACGATAAACAAAATACGACGGCCAAAGCGCGATCCCGGAGGCTGTACACGACGATGCTGACGAAGTTTGACTGCGTGGTAATGGACGACGAAACCTACGTCAAAGCCGACTACAAGCAGCTTCCGGGACAGGAGTTTTATACGGCAAAAGGAAGGGGAAAGGTAGCAGATATTTTCAAGCACACGAAACTGTCAAAGTTCGCAAAGAAATATCTGGTTTGGCAAGCCATCTGTACCTGTGGCTTGAAAAGCAGCATTTTCATAGCTTCCGGGACTGTCAACCAAGAAATTTACGTGAAAGAGTGTTTGAATAAACGTCTGCTGCCTTTCCTGAAGAAACACGGTTGTTCCGTACTGTTTTGGCCGGATTTGGCATCTTGCCATTACGGTAAAAAGGCCATGGAGTGGTACGCCGCCAACAACGTGCAGGTGGTTCCCAAGGACAAGAACCCTCCCAACACGCCAGAGCTCCGCCCAATTGAGAAATACTGGGCTATTGTCAAGCGGAACCTAAAGAAGACCAAAAAAAACTGCTAAGGACGAGCAGCAGTTCAAGGCAAACTGGCTTTCTGAGGCGAAGAAGGTGGACAAGGTGGTTGTACAAAATCTGATGGCAGGGGTCAAGCGTAATCCGGCAATTCGGATTTGGAAAAGCGGAAGCCTAACTGAATATTTTTCCTGAATTTTATACTAATTGAACTTGAAAAAGAAATTTAATTTGATTTTTTAAATAAACGATTTCACCGATTTACACGCGTTTTCCCTTGACCAAATTTTGACCGTATCACCCTTTATTAGAGTTAATAGAAAATTCCGAATTGCTGGTCGAACCTCCTATCATACACACCGCCACGGTGGGCTGGGCATGTCGTAAGAATGTTGGACGATAGCCCAGTTAAAATGATTCGCGAAAACGAACCGACAGGCACACGAAGAAGAGGCACGAAACGATCAAGATGGATTGAACGAATAGTAAACAGGCGAAATGCAGCCATGGATCGAATAGAATGGAGACAACTTTTGTATGCAGCAGAGGCCACCCCGGCCTTGGATTTTTGTTTGTGAATCTCTACGCTTTCTGCTCCATTTAGTTTGCAAGGATTTGCGATCTGTCTTATTATTTTTATGTTGTTTGAGTTTACAAAAGGTTTTTCGTTGAACATATATTCAGCTACTTCTGATTCAAAATCGTGTATAAATCTTTAGTCAGTCTCTTAGTATGATTTAGTGTCTTCTGAGAAATGCTCTTTGATACGAAATTTTGAGGGTACGTATGTTTTGTCCTATATAATTTTTTTCCACAATGGTCATAAGTTATCGCACATGATAGAGGAAGTCAGAAACCGGGTCGACGGAATCTATGAGTATGGAAAGGCCAGGAACAACGATCACAAGGAAATCAAGGAGATGATTACGCGTGTCAAATCAACCATGATTGCTGCCAAACGTGACCAGGACACATTTAGGATGAGAGTAGAGACTGCCGAAAAGGTTCTGGAGGACACCAAAAACGCAACGATTGAAGCACCTAAACATGTAAGTTAATCAAACTACAACCTAAGATTAATGTTAGTCAAAAACACATAAATATGTTTTATGAACTTCAGATTGCGTACAGCCAATATGTCTCAAATCGGTATATTGGATTATCTACCTCGAGCCCGAAGGGTATCATAAAGCTCAGATCTGACTCCACAAAGCTTTAGAATTAGCATTGGCATTAAGGTTTGCACACCTGGTTTTTGACATAGCATGTCACCATGAAACGGATCCAATAACCGATATGCTTCTACCACGAAGACACTCCACGGTCGCTCACCTAGCTACGTCCATGCAACCGTTGGAGATAGGGAAGATTTGGTATCAATCTTAAGAAGACACGGGGAACCCACGTAGTCTTCAATATTTATGAAAGGAAATGGGAAATGAAAAGTCGGAGTGAATAGTTGAACAGAATGTACAGAACAAGTAAAAAAAATTGATAACAATTGTCGTTTGGAGCATCTAGTCTAATAAGGTTAAGTGATGCTCTGTTTCTCTTCAAACGGATGGGACCTAAGCATTAAGTAAAGTCCTACCCTATATGGCTTATGGTTTTAGCACCATTACTCGCTCTCTGAAAAGAGAAGAATGACTGAAAGTAGAAGAACGGGTGATGAAAGAATACGTAACTGATTTCTTGGATTGCTGCAACAACATTGCGTTACTTTAATATAGCATTTTATTCCATTTTATTGACGTCACTATAAGGGTGTATAACTCCAAGTTACCACTCTTAATTCAAGTACTCAAACCTTAGATAAAACACAAGGGGATAGTTGACTTGGCTTCGCAACACTAGAAGTGAACAGAAATATTTCATCACTGCCCACAGGATTGGAGTAGGGTGGAAAAATTGTTGGCATGTAAGGCTGTAGGAAGAATATGTTATTGACTATGTTAAATCAATTATCTTTTGATTAATTGTAAATGGTATCTCTCAAAATACCTGCTTAGTAGAAATTACTTAATTGTCAGAGACTCTTCCAATGATGTCGTAATGTTTTCGCCCTATTACGTTGGAGTTGAAACAAGTGACTTGGTGAGCTAATTTATTTATAAAATAGCGGCACAAATTCTAGCATGATAAACACGGCAAAAGTCTTACATCTGATAAATGCCGGCAGGTCAGCGTCAAGATCCATACTGCAACTAAGTCTTACAAACGCACATTTCTATTCGGAACTTCCTTATCTTGAGTTCAGCCATAGAATGAAAAACTATTTACTCGTTGATTGAAAAGGGATCGGCTTGCAGAAATCCGTCATCCGATGCTTTCCATTGGGGCAAAAATGGTCAATGATTAGCTCAAAACTGCATTGCAAAGTCATTCAGAGTTATGTGGGAGATGATAGAACGGTTGAAGGTGGTGGTGGTTCAGTATGGAATTACCCAGCCAAAAACTTTTTGTAAAAGATTCTATTGGCTCTCTAGTTGGTCGGCCGAGTTACAGCGAAATTGACGGGATTGATGTAGCTGTTCTAGTTTTTGTCACCACAACAAATATCTGCACATTTTGGAATCGCTCGTCCAACCAAGTTTCGTCAAAACAATCACATCGAACTCACATTTAAATTCGCCAATCATTACAATTGAAAAAAAAAACTTGAGTTGATGAAAGCCCTTCATAGGGGATTGTGGTCCAATATTAAAAGCTAATTCTTTGTAGTTCATTATAAATCCGAGATGTTTATCCGCAAGCCAATGAAACCTTCAATTCACTCTCCACAGCCGAATAAATTCTGCCAGTGACCAATAGCCATCCCGGCCTGGATGGAATTGGTTAGTCTTATATACAGCTGGTTATCTGAAAAAGTTAAATCTACAAACTCGAACAAAGGTCCGGGACGACTGCAGAGAGCACTGGTATGAAGAAATCGACTGTGTTGAGTGAATGAGAAGTCTCCAATAGACGAGATGTATTGCGTGTTTGTGTTTGTGGGCCTGTTTAGTGAAAGAAGTGTGGCCATCTCTTTGATACCTTTGCCTAAATTAATGCCTAAAGCAGTCCAAAAAGGTTACGATCGATTTTAAGCTCTCACTAAACAAGTCTTGCCCGGCCTCAATTGGACTTAATGTGGTAACTCTCACTGTCTGCCAGTTATAGCCAAAATGTTCCTGCAACCATTGTGATTGCATAACACTTTGATCCAAGAGGGAGAGAGGTTACACCTCTTTCGCAACTCTTATAGTCCATTTTTAGAACGCAAGCATTCTGGAGCTATTCTTGTGTACAATAAGTTTCGCTGCAATACATACTCTCTGTTGATATCGTCGAGAGTGAACTAGAACTTTGAATCGAGCAAAGCGGCAATACTTGATCGATGTGGAATTGACTTACCAAATTAATGATTATCATACTACAGGACTTAAGAATCTAAACTGAGCAACGGTGACACTATCAATGATTCCCTCTTTGGAGTCACGAATTTTTCGTAGAAGCAGTATAAAAGTTACAAGCTAATCATTGTGTCTCATTTTTTTCGAGTACAGTCTTTATAATCTGCAATCTCCTTACAAACCACCCAATAGTAGTCTTCATTGTTGAAAAGAAACCCCGAAAATAAGAGAACCACCTCGCTGCGTTGCTAAACCTACCTCCATCGGCCATTCAATTTCAGCAGAGAATAACTTGAAAGGATTTTCTGGTTTATGAAATGAAACAGCGCAGCTTTAGCCTGCCTCCCTTCCTCCCGAAGCCGCGTCCTGTCCCATTTTGTTTTTAGTTTGTAAAACAAAATTCTCGCGAACATGTAAAAAATATATTAAGCGAATTATTCCAGCGGTTGGAAGCTCACCTTTGTATGTATCCTATTCTTCCTTCCCTGTGGAAATTGTTGTGGTGCACTCCATTTCGGAATTACACGGGAATGTATTTCTTTCGTATACTTTTTCCTTATGATGGTAACCATCCAGGCAATGGAAACATTAATAAATCAAGAAGCCAGCCAGTCATTTACGAGTAGGTGGCGTGAGATGAAATTTTGTTGCTTTTTCATGTCGGTTAATTGCTTTCACAACCTTGTGCTTCATCGTATTCAAAGCTCCCACAGCTGATTTCGCTTACGAAGGCCTACGCGTAGGATTTACAAGCAACATTTTCTTTATTCTGTTAAGCTGAAAGCCTCATGCGGGTGTTCAGATTCAGGTTGAGTTTTCGGAAAAGCGAAAAAAATGAAAGATTTTAATCCTGATGAAACTTTTTCGCTTTGAAGCCGCAGCCACAGGACGGAAAAAACTAAGGCAAAACGTGTGGTGCAGCTTTAATACAGCAAAAGCTGTCGACAGAAGCACCCCGCAAAGTCGAAGAATTATGATTATGCCGACAGAATCCAGAAAAGGTGGAAAGCCAGCGCAAAAAAGTTATAATTATGAAAATTAGATTACCCCCTCTTGGCGCGTCGTGTGTTAGGTGGTTTTGCCGTAGTTGCCTCTTAGTTGGAGAATGGAGACGCATGGCAACCCGGAGAGAGAAGGAACCTCCCGCGGCGGACAACCACATGCTATGCAACGAGACTCCCGACTCGCAGTGCTGTGCGGAGGAACCTGCTTCTAAACGTGCAGTCTGTCTAGGATAAATGGCCCATTTCAGACACACGATGCGATGCAGTCGTTCTCAGTCGTCACGAGCACTGCGGGTTCAATAAACATATATGGCGGAGGACGGTGGATTGCGTGTCACATGCACATTTTCCCCTGCCATATGGCGGAAGGGACTCCGCCGGTCTATTGATGGTGAGAAAAAGACGAACAAATCCATCACGAACTCGTTTTTATCGACTGTGGTTGTTCTGTTTGACGGAATGGGCGGTACAGATCTGCATACAATTTGGTTGGGAAATTGTCCTGGTGGTCATCCGAAACTAAGGAATAAGAATTCAAAACACATCAGGACAAATCCACCGAAACCAACTGTTGGGAATGATTTCGGAGCGTGCAAAAGAACTCTAATTCTTGCAGCAGCACGTAATTTAATCAGCTCAACTAAAAAATCAATAAGCATGTTAAGGTAAGATATCTCGGATAGTTTAGGTTACTTACAGAATTTTAGTATTCTTTTGTCCCGTGCACATGTGCTTTCTGAGCAGATGGGGCTTGAACGAGTTTGTAGGCTAGTATTAGATAATAATTGTTAGCATAAGCATTTTAATTTCATTTAGATCATAAGGAACTTACTTCTATTATTATTATACTTTATTATAGACACTTTACCACTTTACTATTGGCATTCGTGTCTAGTTGATAGAAATTACAACAAAACTATTATATTATATTAGTATAATACTTATTGGTATTATTTGTTAAATTTTGCTAAACAGTCTACAATCTTTTTGAAATTTGGTTATTGCTTTTTCAGTTTCAGAATTATATGCAAGAATTTCAGCCAGTGATCCGTTAAAACCGCAGTTTTTCCTATTCTCTTCGAATCCTCTGCATTCCACCAGTATGTGTTGCACTGTGATTTGCACTCCACAGAAGTTGCCTATAGGAGGACCGTTATGATTCATTAGGTGCGCGTGGGTGAGCCTCGTATGTCCTATTCTAATGCGAGTTAAAACAGGTTGTTCAGAAGGACATTTCCGATCCGGGCGTTTTTCAGGTGTTGATTTTATTGAACGTAGGTGGCACCGAGTCTGATGCCATTCTGATTACCATTTTGCCCAGATTCTTGTTTTTATCGCTCGTACAGCGTCTTGAGCAGGTATAGAGATATCCTGAAGCGGTTGGTTTCGTCCTTGTTTAGCTAACTCGTCTGCTTTCTCGTTCCCGACAACACCAGAGTGGCCGGGAATCCAGGTGAGTGTTACAGTGTTAGAAGGACATAATTCTATTTTCTTTTCGATAGTTTGAATCCAGGGGTGCTTATACCGACCTCCACGTAGGGCATCAAGACAACTAGCGGAGTCGGTTATTATAATGACCTTGTCTTGACCGTGCAACTTTGATACGGCCATCAATATAGCAAAGGCTTTGGCAGAAAATACGCTACAGTACCGTGAACTCCCCATATTCTACGCACCTAATGCCCTTATTTTGCGCATTTTAAAACATTCCAAACTAATGTTTAGTTGAATATTCTTTGAATTTAGTTCTACAAGTAAATTGATGTTGTCCTCTTGTGTATGGGATAAAATATAAAGTTTGACAATCCTGCTACTAACTGCAAAATTTTGGCAAAATGCGCATAGTTAGGCGCTGCGCATAATTAGGATACTTCACGGTAATCCGGTAACCGAAAACTGTAGTTAAAGGGCGAACACGAAATTATTGCGACACCGAAAATGTCATGCCAATTTTCTTATAATGTTTAGAATCAAACCAAAATTTTAGGGTAGTTTTATACATATATTTACTTCAAAAATCAAAAGAAAAATTAATCGATGGAGCCTTGAGTGTAAAATTGAACGCATTTTCGCTTGATGCCCTCCATCAAAGTCTTTACAGTGTCATCCGGTACCAGTTTTTCAATTTTTTTTCCATTTTCTTAACATGTCCTTCTCGTCTTTGACTGTCTTCTTGCTCTTCCGAAGTTCCCGCTTCATCATTGCCCAGTACTGCTCCACCGGGCGCAGCTCCGGACAGTTTGGCGGATTCATGTCCTTTGGAACAAAATGGACAGAATTGGCCTCATACCACTCCAGGACACTTTTAGAATAGTGGCATGATGCCAAATCTGGCCAAAATAGCGGAGCTTTGTCGTGCTGCTGCAAGAACGGCAAAAGCCGCTTCTCGAGGCACTCAGATTTGTAGATCTCGCCATTTACTGTGCCCTTTGTCAGGAAAGGCTCACTACTCAGTCCGCAAGAGCAGATGGCCTGCCAAATGAGATATTTGGAGGCGAACTTCGACATTTTCTTCTTCTTAAATTTGTCGTCCACATAGAACTTGCTCTTGCCGGTGAAAAACTCCAACGCCGGAATTTGCTTAAAATCGGCTTTTATATACGTTTCGTCGTCCATCACACAGCAGCCATATTTTGTCAGCATCTTCTCGTAGAGCTTCCGTGCCCGAGTTTTAGCCGTCGATTGTTGCCGCTCATCGCGGTTTGGGAAGTTCTGTACCTTATATGTATGTAGTCCAGCTCTCTTCTTTGCATTCTGGACGTAGCTCTGCGACATGCCGATCTTTTTAGCCAAATCACGGCTTGAGACGTTGGTATTTGCTTTAATCATCCGCTTCACCTTTCCCTCCGTCTTTTTGTTCTCCGGTCCCGGTTTTCTTCCAGCTCCTTTACCGTGGTCCAACGTCAACCGCTCCTGGAACCGCTTCAACACTCTGGAGACGGTTGAATAGTGAATGTTCAACATTTTTCTCAACTGCCAGGTCAGGAAATTCCAGGTGTTTGGAAAGAATTTGTTCTCTCGACTCGCGTTGGTTCACCTCCATTTTCGTTGAATCGAAAAACACGACTTCGAGTTTGACAGCATGTAAACAATACACATCAATGAGAAAGTGTGCAAAATTTGGTTGATTTTTACCCAATGGTAAAAAAGTTATGCCCTGTTGAATGTGTCGCAATAATTTCGTGTTCGCCCTTTACTGCCATTCATGACCACTCAGTCTTTGTCCTTTGACCCATCTGTGTATATTTGTTCGTGCGTACAGTATCGGCTAGTTATAAGTTCCTTAAATCTTGGTAGTATGATGCTCTGGTTCGTTCCTGCTTTTATGCTGCTCCTTAGGTCGTTATCTATTATTGGTGTTGGCGAGTACCATTCTTTATCGGTTGATCTGAGAATTGTGCTTGCGTTCGGACAGGACCATCCAATTGTTTCCAGAAGAAGTTTCGTTGCTCTATGAACCACGGGATAGTCGTTTACTTCTTCGTTTTTCTCGATTAGTCGGACTGCTAACATACCTAAGCGTTGAACCATTGCTAGACGAAAGTGGAGCCAACCAGCCTCAGCCATAATAGAAATAGTTGGGCTGGTTTGGAAGGCACCAGATGCTTGGCGAGCGACGTCGTTGTATATTGGCTCAAACGTTTTTTGCATAGCATCAAAGTTAATGCTAGTGAGTCCTAGTCCGAAATAGAGTTTGGAGATAATAAGGGCTGTTCCTATTTTCAATAAACTAGATCGGCTACTTCTTTTTAGGCGATATCCGAGTATGCGTAGAATGTTCATTCGCTTGTGACAGTTTTGTATGACATACTCAAGGTGTTTCAGAAAGGTGAACTTGTTGTCCAGCAAAACCCCGAGAATTTATATGCATCTTGTTTGTGGGATTGGGATATTATCAATCTTGATAGCTCTACCACGTTTACGGTGCTTTAAGTGGCAAGCATGTAGTAGCTTAGATTTCGTTGGAGCAATACCTACACTAGAGGTCCACCCTATGGCAGCTAAAACCGCTTTTCTAAGCTTCTTGCGTATCTCGACATGGTTTTTACCCTTCACCATAAGGATAACATCATCTGCATATAGTAGGATCTCAGTTTCAGTTGCAATGGCGCCGAAAATTGGTTGCATGGCTACCAGGAACAGCGTCACAAATAGAGTTGAACCTTGTGGAACTCCGTTCTCTGCTCTTCTCAGGCTTGAGAAGGAATCGTTGGCAGCTACTCGAAAGAATCTATCGCAGAGAAAGCTAGACAAGATGTTCATTATTCTCCCTGATATTCTCCAATTTGTCAAAGTGCAGTATTTCCGGTCTGTATGTTGTATCATATGCTTTTGAAATGTCAAGAGATATGATTTCAACATGTTCGTCTTTTTGGAGGCTGATTAAAGATTCCAGTTTGGTAAAGTGAGAGTCTACACCTTTACCGGCACGGAAAGCGTGTTGTCGTGAGTCCAATTTACCAGTGGACTCTAGCTCTGTCAAAAGCCGCCGATTAATGATTCTTTCGAATAGTTTTCCAAAGCAACTCAATAGTGTAATCGGCCTGTATCCTTCGGGTTTACTGCGGTCTGCATCGGGTATTGGAATTGGGATCACGGTACCGATTTTCCACTGCGTTGGGAAGGAACCGCTGTCCCAAATTCTGTTAAACAACTCTAGGAGGGCAACTTTTCCGGAAAAAGGTAATCGTTGAAGTAGTTGATAGCTCACGTTATCATCACCCGTAGATGATCCCCCGCGCCGATCAAGTGCCCACATCAGTTCTTCAAAAGTGAGATCCACGTTGTACCGTTTGTGAAAATTAGGACATTGTGTTTTAGACTTTGTGCGTTTATCAGTTTTGTGTTTCTTCCAGACTTTTTCAGGATAGTGTGCGTCAGATGATTTATGTTGGTATTCATCGGTAAGAGCATTTGCTACTTCTTGTCCATTGCTGGTGTGCCCTGTTGGAAGGTTTAGTGTTATTGAATTGCGTTGTCTTTTTCGTTGAAGCCTGTTGATGTTATTCCAAACTAGGGATGCTGGGGAATCTGGGTTCACACTTTCGACAAACGCATCCCAGCTGTTTTGTTTGGCGTCGCGAATGGTATTTCGGCAGTGTGATCGAACTTCCTGAAATAATTTGCTTCCTCTACTTCCTGATTCCAACACACAACGGATTTCGGTCCTATATTCCCTGACGTTCCCAGCCGCATTTATGATCATGTTCGTGAATTCGTCTACCGATAGTATAGACTTAGAGCGTAAGGATCTGCTTGTTAGGTGTTCGTAGAGTTGCCAATTAGCTTTTTCAAAGCTCCATCTAGTCCGACATTTTGGTTCGTTTTGATTATGAAGAGTATCAATCAGGATGGGTAGATGATCACTACCGGAATAGTCGAGTATAGTCTTCCAGGTGAATTTGGCTGCATGTGAAGTACTGCAAAGAGAGACATCTAGGGCTTGGGAGGTTCCTGTTGCAGGGTCAATGCGCGTATGACAGCCATTGTTCAGGACTATCATGTCGTGTTGTACAACTAGCTCTAAAATAGCTTCTCCTCTCTTTTTTGCTCCATATGATGATTGAGTGCTTGCGGAGTGATGTGCACTGAGGTCGCCCAAAACAAGAAGGAGTCATCTCAGGCAAAGATGGACACATCAGACAGGCTATCGTTCGTACAAAAAGTGGACTATTTCGACGCCCAGTGGTCAAACTTGCTCCAATAGAGATTACAACTGTTGGTAAATCTGTCCCGGAAGTAGACCCTGGACAAGGTTTACGGGTCGGGGAAGTGTTAGACCCACTGTGCAGCAAGTAAGCGGTAAGCTTACCTCGCTAGAAAGTATACCGAACCGCTGCCCGACCAATACGGCATAACAAAAATATATCTCAGTTATATCACCATCTGTTATGAATAACACCCGTTGTTTTAATTTTGTTTTATGCACTTTAAGCTAATGGTGGAAGAAAAATAATCAACACATTGGAAACATAATTATAACACAGTTTGTTAGAATTTACATGATTCGGTTTTTGATTCGGATTTCTTTGTTTAATGGTAATTTTTTGTACTAATTTGTGAGATGATAACAATCTTCAGATAATTTTTCAATTTGATTATTATTGATGTTTTATTACTGTTGAACAACCGTTAATTTTACATTAATCATGTTGTGTTTTAGGTTTACATACGGAAATATAATTTAGTTGACATTCTGCATCACCATTCTTTAAAATTTGAACATTAACACAAACTCGCAGAGAATCGTTAATACGGATTAGTTTTTGATTTCCTGAGTATTCATAAGTATACATATTTTCATACAGCTTTTGCGTAGTGAGTATTTCCCCAATAATATAAACATTTTCCGTAGAATCAAGCAATATACGGTAAATTATCAAAAACATACCATTTAGAAAAACAAATGAATCGTCATATTTGAAATTTTTACATATGTCCTTAGAACAGATTTGAATGCCTTGTATGTAATATTTTCCAATATCACAAAACTCAGCACTTCTATAAATACCATCTGGGTCAATATCATCGGGTAAAAAGCATCGACTGCTTTGACTGTACTTAGCATTGCGGTGTGATGAGTTCCATACTTTCGATATCCAATTTTTAACCTTTAATTCCCTCGTCGCTTCTGAATGATGACATATTTTGTTCAGCATGAATTTATTGGATACCTGAAGAACGGGATGATTTTTCGATGTCTGGAAGCCTATCAGCATGCCATTTCCGTTCTCATAGGGATACAAGGATGAGTTCCATAAGGCTCCTAGATTTCTGACGGTTTGGGCTAAGTGTGTCGTTAAATGTACATTGTACACCATGTTTTTTATTCCATAGTGCTGCTCAAATTCACAAACGAAACGATCTAATTGCTTTCCACAGGAGGTGATAGTGTTTCTGGAAACTTTCATCTCCAACAGCAAAAAAATGCTTGAGCTTAACAACATTATGTGTTCAACATATTTTGTTGGAAGCAAATCATTTAGACAAGGATAAACACAATGGAAGAGCAGAGACTCCCATTCACTTGCCTTAAATTTCGAGTATTCATCTATATCTCTTATTCGCCTTGGAAAGCTGCTAGGTAAGTGAATTGACTGTAGCCTTTGTTGAACCAATTCTTTCTTTTTACCTATGTAATATGGCTGTGATTTGTTTTCAGCATCACCTTCAAATAATAGCTCCCAAATAAGCTTCATGACACCAAGGTTTATGAGGTACATATAGTCTGGTGGTAATCCTTTAATGATGTCAAAATCAGGTATACCGGTTAGAACACTGAGGCCCTTTATTCCAAGTATCGGTTCCTGTGAGTCTGATTTATGAACCTGCCACATAATTTTTCTCGTTGTTTTATCATCTCGAACCTCCGATTGTTGGTACGAGTATCGAATTTGATTGTTCACAGTCTTTCCTGGATGTAGACAAACGGTGCATCCGTATTTACCATTAAACTGTTTCGAGCATAAAACTTCACATCGCCCGACTGAATCTAAGCAGTTCTGAAGAATCAATATTTTATAATTCTCGTTTTTAATAAGGATTCCATCTCGTAACTTTTGAGCTTGCAAAATAATTTTTTTGTGGAAAAGTGCCATATCCGGTTTTCCTTTGTTGAACCAGAGTGCACCAAGAATAAGGTTATTCTTGTCAAATCTTAACTTGGGTGGTAAGTTGTTAATTGTTAAAAACAGAGGATAAAGAGGCTTTTTGGTTGTACTTTTAAACGCTGCAGCGCCGTCTTCATTTGCAGAAAGAGTTAAGAATTTTACCGTTTCACGTGATGTTATTGACTGCGCCAAATATCCCCTGTTTATATCACAAATATCCCTCTCAACGATAAGATTTTCGTATTCTTTTATCTGCTCAGAATATTTCAGAACTGTTTCTCTGATTTGGTGTTCCAACGGAAATACCACGAAAAAATCCTTTTCCGACGAATTGCAGTTAGTAACTGGACAAACATAATTGGATTTTGGAGTACTATCAGACCTAGAAAAATAAAATAAGTTAAGATGTGATATTCATCACTAAATTAATATTAATTATTTTCATTTACCCATAATGGCATTTTGAACAAAAATATATGCGCTCGAAATCATATTCGCGTGGAAACAATCTCATGAAAATAGAAAAGGATTCCGGTAGAACTTTCATCTGACAAAACACATTTAGCATGCGCAATAAGTCTTCCACTCCTTGTTGAGGTAGATTATACTTTAGATAGTAATTTAAAACCATGAATAGCACGTCGTTGATCCGAACGTCATTCCTGAATTTCATGAAGTCAGTCTGATTCTGAAATGGACAAAATATGACCATATGATGCAGTTAACAATCGATATGTGACTACTCCAAATATGTAGTTGTAGAGCATGATTCTAAGCCACTGAAGAGATAGAGATATTATTGCACAGAAAACAGACGCAAGTTTCAGGAATATTTGCTCTATAAAAATATCGGCACGGAACTCACTGGCGACATCTCGAGCTAGTATACAAGTCCAATAGAATGTATAGAAATGTCAAAGTGATTCAACTTAATAGAAAAAGTTACGTCTGTTTGTCTGTGATTATAAAGATTTTTGTTTTATCTATTCGAAAAACAAATAAGTTCCATCATTCTCACCAATTCACTTTCTTCCTCTTCGTAGTATTCGTTCTCGTCCTCGAATTCGGAGTACTCTGATCTCTCCGATGCAGAACTCGAACAGTCAGTATTACTACATATTGGAGCACAATCAATACGATCAGCGCAAATAAATCCTTCATTTTCATCGGTTGGGTAGTGTCCAGAAATGCATGAGGAAGACATATTATCAGAACTGTTGTTCAAAACTTCTATATAAGAACGATAATAAAAACAGTAATGATAGTAGGATTACATAGCTGTTACAAGTATGTAAAAATATATTTTATTACCTGGTTCTATGTTCGCATAACTATTTGTTATGTTTCCTTTATATTCTGAAGACTCATGAACAATTTCCGAAGTGCTCATTTGAGTACGATAAATTTTAATGCGCTTTGAAATAAATTTAATTGAAGTCGTATGGATCTTCAAATTTATGAAATATATACCTTTTTGGTGTATTTTTGATCAAACCATGGCTCCATAAAATTGAAATGACGCGGCCTACGATTGCCACTCATTTGAATAGTTTTGAGCGAATACAGAATGTAAATTTTTGAACTATTTCAGGTAACTAAATGTTAAATTATAATACTTAGATATCTTAACTGTAATCAAAACATAAAACAAACTTCTAATAGTTGCAAGCTCCACCTCGTATTATCCTCGAATTGAATCCGGATCTAAAATGTTCAGCAGCATTGATGTGGATATCAGATTAGTTAACTCTAATGTTGACATGAAACCTGTAGATCGGGATCATCTGGTTGACTGTTTTCTGCTACTAATTGAGCAAAGCAGTGCTACCAGATCAAATCGGCATAAGAGTTTTAAAACTTTTCATGTTATTTGGAACTGTAATTTCAACGATTTCAAAACGATGAATCAACTTTTGTAAAAAAAAACTTAGCAACCGAGCGAAACTCATTTCGAGCTACGCAGCACGCAGATTAAACAATCTACCGAAATGGCGCGAAAGATAACTGAAAAAAAAATTCTCATAAGCTTACAATGAAATGTATTGTAATCATACCATAGAATCTATACCATGTACAATAAATAGTATTGTTCACAACGATAAAATGACAATAGGAGTTATTTTTTCCACAATAAAATCTAATGTAAATTGAGACATCGACAATATGTTGTTACGTATCTTAACCATAAAAAAAATAATTTCCGAACAAATATAAGTCAATTACTAATAATTGTATTATTTCACAATTATTGAAAATCCTAAAATATGGAGTTACCCCCACATGCCAAAATTGTTTCCATTTGCTCGATTAGTTCTCGAGTTATGCAGGCGTGTTTCTTTTATATAAGCGCCATCTCCCCCCCCCCCCCTCCCCCCGAGATGGAAGGGGTAACAAATCACCATAAAAATATTTCTTGCCTTCAAAAATCTCCACATGCCAAATTTGGTTTCATTTGCTTGATTGGTTCTCGACTCAAACTATCATAAAACCTTCTCGGCCTCAAAAACCTCTCCATACAAATTTTCACGCTTAGCGGTTCAGTAGTTTCCGAGTCAGACAGACAGAAATTCATTTTTAGATTAGGAGTAGAACTAATTGTCGGGTGTGGTTTATTCTGGTTTTCAAGCGCGATGTAATATTGATTTCTATGAGTGATCTCTAATGAATGAGTGTTGCTTTTGTGAATCATTTCGAAAAATGTTATTAAAATCGAGCTGGCAACCATTTACCAATCCACCGTTGTGCCATCTTCTACGTATCCCCGTGTGTTTTGTCTAGTAAAAAAGTTATTTTATGCTGTGAAAATCGGAAAAATGGGGAAAACTCGGGCGAGTGCTGCAGCAAAGAAAATTCGTTTTGCCGCCAAATTAAAAAACTTGGAGTTTTTGAGTGAAAATGCGAATTTGAAGCCACAGGTAATATTTGATCCATATAGCAGAAACATAACCTAATTTTCACCATTTCTTTTTCAGCCGTACCTTCTCGGAGCGATAAAGCGTCGCAAATCATTTGTGCAACTTCTGAATCAGCAGCCGGCAGCTAGCGATCAAAAACACTCGCACAAGGAAAGAAAAGGAAAGTTGGCGCATTCGGCAGGACAGAATCCACCTGTCACTGCCAATCCGAGTACCAACAATCCTGCTAACAAAAATACGACGAACGCACCGATTCTTGCTACCACACATCACCTCAAGCAGCGCGAGCAGCAATCCCGTAATGAGCAATCTAAAGCCAGTAAACAAATGGATGTTCGGAAAGACATTAAAGCTCAGTTGACGCACTCGGAAGGACAAAATACATCAGATCCATCAAGCACCTCGGGAATCAACTTTTCAGAACCAGCCAGTATGATCAAGATGAACGCGCTGAGCCTTGCTGTTATGGATTCTGTGACTCACGATGCGCCACAGATCAATGTGCAAGCCAACAACAGTCGACACCAGGTTGGTAACGTTGTAATGGACATTTTGGTGGACTGGAACGAATCCGACACCGAAAGCAATCGCAATCCCGTTGACGGCAGTGTGGCACACGAACCACCGAAGCAGATGGTCAAAACTTACGCCCGCTCGAAATCTGCACGTCAAATTGAACCAGGAACTGAACACTATCTGGCTGCAAACCCTCGACAGATCGATCTGGTGATTTCAGATGCAATTAGTAAGTTGTTTGTGTTTATTTTTCTATTATGAGATGGTCAATTTACCTAGATTGTTATTTCTTTTCTAGCATGTGTGTGTGGACAACAGGGGAAGATAGATGACCTGATGAATCGCAACGAGGAACAGGCAGTTCAAATAGGAAGCTGAAGCACAAAAGTGAGGAAACCAGTCGACGATGCCTCAGGTTGACAGACGCACTGAACGCGAAAATCCTTGGTAATCCTCACGAAGATGTATTTTCGGAAATCGAAGGGTTTGCAAAAAAGGAAAAATTAAAGACATTCTCGGAAGCTGGTCAAAACAGTGATTACGTCTTTGTAAAGCTGCTTATGCATGAGCTGTGGCCAGCAGGGTTCAGTAACAGATCGGTTACTGGACGATCATCCAATAATCCCTTCGGACGAAACGGCGCTCATGGTATCCGACTGGCTGATAAAATCGTATCTGGTTCGACAAAGATACCCCTGGAGTCGAATAAAGTGTCCTACATTGAAGGTAATTATTGAGCTAAAAAGCTCTCCCAAAGTAACGCATTTTTAGTGATGTGACGTGTTAATAACAGATTGATGAACTATTTTATTTATCACTTAGTGGATGCCACGTCAAATCCGCAAGAACGCATTGGTTTGGAGGAGTGTTAAAAATATTGCTTAGTATTAACCCTTGCTCCTTTTTTCAGATCGCTTAGCAGAGCATCGTCTATATCAAGGTGATTCAGGAGCTGTAGCTAGAGTAAAAGCTAAGGAGTGTGGGCGGTTGATGACACGCGTAATCGCATACTATGGAAAGAAAGATGTAATTTCCGCAGACTAAAAAGGATGTCACTAAATCCTTTTGATCTTTTTTTTGAAGGCGAATTTCAAAGAAACAGTAAAATACTATTAATTTTTAGGAGAGGAAAAAGTTTTGTTTCGTATAGTTTGATGCGTTTTTGTTAATTATAATCAGTAGTTATTCTCATTCTAAAAAATGTCAATCAAATCAGGATAACTATTGAAAACGTGAAGTGTAACCGTGCAACATAACTCAAACAAGAAGGTGAATTTTGCTTTTCATGTTGAATTTTATTATACCTTATTATTTGAATTGGCGTTTTTATTTTCTCTTTTTTATTCAAATATATTAAAATGAATAAAATTGTTATTGGCGGATACAATAAAACTGATCATTTGTTGATTAATTGACTTGATACATACGAATTAATTGTATTTTTAGGCAATACGATTCAAACCAAAAGATTAATAACACATTTAGTAACAATTATGTTCTCATCAATAACAGAAATTGTTATGATTTTGTAATTTTATGTCTTATTTTATGGAACTCATTCAGTTTCATTTTTGTTAAAAAGATAACTAGTTGAGTAACAATTTTGTTTGAACGGGTGGAAGTTTTGTTATTAATTTTGTTATTTTAACTACTAACGGTACAGGTTTTATAACAGCTAGTGTTATGATAAATCAGTGTATCAAAATAACATATTCTAGCATAAATCTGTTACTTTCTACTGGTCGGGTGTCATTATGACAATGTAGAACGACTGACAGGCAGAAGAAAAAGGAAGAAGAGACTGAATCGATAGGACAATATTCGATGAAAAGTGCGCAGAAGTGGATTAGCCTTTTTGAAGTTTATTATATTCTTAAATTAGATTGCCTAAATGTACTTTAACTAAATCTATCGCTGAATTTAAATACCTAAAAGTAAGTTCCTTATGATCTAAATGAAATTAAAATGCTTATGCTAACAATTATTATCTAATACTAGCCTACAAACTCGTTCAAGCCCCATCTGCTCAGAAAGCACATGTGCACGGGCGAAAAGAATACTAAAATTCGGTAAGTAACCTAAACTTTCCTAGATATCTTACCTTAACATGCTTATTGATTTTTTAGTTGAGCTGATTAAATTACATGCTGCTGCAAGAATCAGAGTTCTTTTGCACGATCCTTAATCATTCCCAACATTCTCAAAGAATTTTAACCTCAATTCGAGATGCCGGGAACATGTATAAAGTGCGACCAGGCGGATACCTCGGAGATGGTGGCTTGCGACGACTGCAGTGAGTGGCTGCATTTCAGTTGTGCCGGAGCTAGTCCCGGAGTGCAAAATCGGGAGTTTCGATGCGAAAATTGCACCGCGAAACGGGAAAAGAAACGGAAGGGTAAGACCACCACTGAAAATCTACCACCGAAGTGCGTTTCAAAGAAACCCGCTACGCAGAATCTCACCATGCCACTGACCTCCGGAACTGCCTCTGCTGAAGGTGCAGAAACCAGCGACAAGGGTAGTAGTGTTGCTGGTAATCTAAGTGACGGAAAATCATAGATAAATGACGTCGTAACTGCAGAATCAAAGTTGGAAATCGAGTTTCACCGCATGGCGCAGCATCTTCTCAAAATGGAAAGAGAACTTGAAAATGCTATCCGCGAAAGTCAGCTAGAAGTAGAGCAGATTCTTGCTGAGAAACGACTGTTGATGGAATGAGGGCTGCAGGATAAACAACTCGAACAAGAGAAGGTTCTGTTAGAATAGCCATTAGCCGAAGAGGCAGCATTCCTGCAGAAGCAACGTTTGCTTCGAACAAAGTACGAGCGTGAGAAATTCGAGCTTACGACGGATGCTGATGATGAGCATGATGGTGCGGTTGGAGGAAAGCTGGATTACGGAGGTATACTCAAAACTAAACGAATCGAGCCATGCAACAGTCGTGTGACCGACTGGTTGCATGAAGAAAAGCTTCCAAGACATGTCGCTGGGACCGAGGATGCACAAGAGACGCCGAAGCGAATTCCGGAAGCGATCAGACATCAAAGTGAAAGGCATCGTAGTGTACACGAGGAGCAAAGCATACATGGTGATGAGAGTTGCGGAGTACCAGTGGATTTTATTTCTATTGGGCGTCCAGAGAGCAATTCATTGTCGGGCGCAGCATCGCGGTACGCGTCGGGACCTACGCGAGCTCAGCGTTCAGCTCGGCAGATACTTTCAAAGAATCTACCCACATTTACAGGAAAATCTGAGGAATGGCCGCTATTGTATAGCAGTTTCGTGAACTCTACAGAGGCTTGTGGGTTCACAGAAGTCGAGAATCTGGTTAGACTTCAGGAATGCCTTAGGGGTCCGGCTTTAGACGCTGTGCGAAGTCGACTTCTCCTGCCACGAGGAGTACCCCAGGCCATAAATACTCTCCGTATGCTTTACGGTCGCCCTGAGCAGTTGGTTCACACACTTTTGAGTAAAGTTCGGAAAACCGATCCCCCCAGGGCCGACGGTCTCGAAACTTTCATCCCCTTCGGAATGGCCGTTCAGGAATTATGTGATCATCTTGAAGCAGCTGATCTTTGTGACCACCTCGTAAACCCTATCCTAATCCAGGAACTGATTGATAAGCTTCCTGCACCAGCTAAGCGAGAGTGGCTACAGTTCCGAAGAACATCTATGCACGCTACTCTTCGTACGTTTGCCAACTTTATCTCTCGAATTGTCGTCGATGCAAGTGAAGTTACGTTGGACACCAAAATACCGTCCAACGCCAGAATCGATAAGCCAAGGCAAAAAGAAAGAGGAAACATCCACGCACATATCGGTGCGACCGCTGCGGCTCCAAGACCAAACAAACCATGCCTCATTTGCCAGAAACAAGGCCATCGAATTCGAAATTGTGAGGATTTTCGTGCTCTAAGTTTATCTGATCGCGTCAAAGTATGCAAAAGGACTGAATGCACTAACGCTAAAATGGACCAGTAATATCGTTCGCCAGGAGCCGGCTTCGGAGAGTCTAACACTCAAGATATCAGGAGTTGGGAATAAGAAACGCTTCGATCTTACCAACGTACGAACCGTTTAGAAAATGCATATTCTCAAACAAGGAGTTAATTTTCAGGATGTTAGTTGTCAGTATCGCCATTTGAAGGACCTGTATGCCGCGGATCGAGCCAACGAAGGACTGAAGGTGTTGATCGGTCTAAACAACGTTTATTTGCTGGCACCCATCGAGTCCCGGATAGGCAGACCTAACGAGCCAATTGCTGTTCGATCACAAATAGGCTGGACGATTTATGGCCCTCGGGAAATTGTTTCATCAGGAGAATTATTGGGTTTTCACGTCGGTCTTTCAAACGAGGAACTCCATGACAAAATTCGCGAATTTTTCATCGTGGAAGAAGCAAATGTCACCGTACGCTCTCTTGCAGAACCCGATACAGATAGCCGCGCGAAAGAATTATTGCAATCAACCACCGTTCGAGTCGACGGTAGATACGAAACAGGTCTCCTGTGGAATACAGATGATTTCCAGCTCCCGGACAGCAAGAGGATGGCAATCAAACGTCTCGACCACCTAGAACGCCGCCTGAAGAATAATCCAGTCATCGAGCAAAACGTGAGCAAAACAGATTGAAGAATATCAAAGAAAGGGTTATGCCCGCAAAGCGTCACCAGCTGAGTTGGCCTAGGCAGACCCACGGAAAGTTTGGTATTTGCCTCTAAACTACGTGCTTCACCCGAAGAAACCAAACAAGATCCGGCTTGTCTGGGATGCTGCCGCCAAAGTAGATGGTGTCTCACTAAATTCGAGATGTTACTCACTGGTCCCGATTTCACAACATCGCTTCCAGCGGTCATTCAACGGTTTTGTGAGCGTCTGGTAGATTTCGGAGAGATCCAGACGTATTCTTGATGGACTTGATGACGTTTGGCGCGGTATGCTCTCCAGCTCCAACTTCCAGCAATACATAAAGAATTTACGTGCTGCACAGTTTACCGAGCAGTTTCCTGAAGCAGTGAAGGCCATAGTCCGTCGGCGTTATGTTGATGAATATCTTGACCGTGCAGATAGTGTCGGCGAAGCGATTCAGCGAGCGAAACAAGTCAGGTACATCCATTCTCGCGGGATACGAGCTCCACCATTGGGTCTCGAAATCGGATTCGTTCCTATCAGCTCTCGGGGAATCCGGCGTTGAAGAAACATGCACGACAGCAAGGATAGTCAGACAGCAAGAGTTTTGGGCATCATCTGGTGTCCAAAAGAAGACGTGTTCATCATTTGGTCTTCTTTACGTGACGATCTAGTACCCTCCCATATGAGCATAATTCTGTAAGTAACCTAAACTATCCTAGATATCTTACCTTAACATGCTTATTGATTTTTTAGTTGAGCTGATTAAATTACGTGCTGCTGCAAGAATTAGAGTACTTTTGTACGATCCGAAATCATTCCCAACACTAACCTATTTCAGAAGTTTATCACCCCCAAATTATCAGGATATCTAGTAGGGATAGCGTGCAATCGCGGAAACGTCATGCTGCTAATTTGCCAACAGATGAGCATTCCCTACCCGCAGAGTCATCTAGCCGCAGGGCAACAATTAAAATTTGCATCCATCCACTTCGCCTGTCGACATCGAAACGGCATTTACGGCCAGACATGCCTGCCCCCACTTGAAGTGAGCCAATTACCATACTCGAAGATTGGGGACACGAAACGTCCTTTTATCGCCTCCTCCCATGCACCAACGATAACGATTTCGCGTCCGTCAGTTAATATTGTCAATTCAAGGGAACGAACCCACGACAGTCACCCTCGCATCGAGAGCACGTCTGCTGGCGGCTCAAAGTCTACAATCAATGTGAAAGGAAAAATGATTCTTCCGAGCCGGGACAGAGGCGACATGGAGGCTGTCGCAAGTTGATGAGTTTTTCAGGTTCAACGGTAACTGGAATGGCCTTTTACTTAACTTGATCTTGGATGATAATATAATTTGAAAAGTGATTAAACGCTTTCAACATGCTTATTAGAGGGGGGAAACACGGGAAATTGTTTCGATCCAAGCCGACCGATTACGACAAGGTTTGGCTAATTTGGGCATAATTCGATGAACAAATTGCGACTTGAAAAGTCGGGATATCATTCGCTGGTGAAGTCATGATGGAAATTTCGCAATTTACCACAACCACGGGCAACGAGCTACACCGAAGTAACGGTTCAAGTTTTACCCGCCCTACTACTACTGTTTCCAGTTTGGAGGAAAATAACGAAATTCACCGTGCTCTGGAGTATCATCGTCATCGTCATCTTCTGTCGAGCAGGAAAAGTTCAATTTCCCATGGTTCTATTAATATCGGATCGATATTATGAATTATGAGCTTCCCTTAGTTGGTTAACTTTGCACCTTTCGTTGGATTGTGTCGCTTTTTTTTATCTGCGCAGTAAAGTAGAAAACTCCACTCCTACACACGTGACGTGCTAAAACATAGCACCGTGTTTCGAGTATCTTGAAGTACTTTTATTGCTTGTTGTATTCTTTTTGAATCCTGCCAGGTACTTGCTTCAAAAAATGTATGCGTTGTACTATATGGATGTAGGTATGTAGGATCAGAAGAGCCAAGGATGTTGGCAAGGTACTAAGATATAATGGCCTCGAGTTAGAGTATGTGAACGGGGTGCGAAAAACTATTGCACACCTTGCTTTATG
The DNA here is from genome assembly GCA_034211315.2 of Aedes japonicus. Lineage (NCBI taxonomy): Eukaryota > Metazoa > Arthropoda > Insecta > Diptera > Culicidae > Aedes > Aedes japonicus. The sequence goes on along the minus strand of JASCZW010003150.1, from coordinate 194,524 downwards.
TGCCCACGATTTTTCAACCATTATTTTAGATCGCATGATGTGTGTTCAATTTGTTCGAAAATGTAAATTTAGCAATTCCCTACCAAATGAGTTAACGGTTCAACTTGGCCCTCTCCGATTTGGTTGAAACTTTGTACATGGTTCCGGTATGAGAAATCATGTTTTTTCACTAGGTCAAAAACATTTCATGACTCAAGACTAATTTTTCAAAAGCGTGCAAGTGTTTTCATATGTGTAATCTTCAAAACATCACATCTCGAAAAACCGTTGATTATAATGAAAATGTGCCAATGGAGTTTTGACAAAAATAATACTCTAGCAACCTAAAATAACAAACTGATATCAAACAAGTAACAAGTTTTATTATTTCAGATATCATTTTGAACTCACATGCTATCGCATAACAAGTTTAGTTATTAACATTGCATTTTTTTGTTATCATCTGTTATCAATTTTTAAAGACAATTTTTGGTAACGTTACTGAATACTACCAGCATGCTTATGAGTGCTGAATATAACCGGCATTTCATGGATATGAAATTGAGCTTTTTACCAAAAATACTACTTCAGTTATTGGTGTATGAGATTGATATCATGTTTCCTAAGGGAAGGTCCATTAATTATGTCACGCAGTAAGGGGGGAGGGGGGGTTTGGGAAAACGTGACGATCCATACAAAAAAATTTGAAGGTCCATACAAAAAACGTGACAAGGGGGGAAGGGGGGGTTGTAAAAAGTCAATTTTTGCGTGACGTAATTAATGGACGTTCCCTAACATAATTTAAAATCATCTCCAGCAATTTGTGTACATCACAAAACATATTATCAAAATGAACTTAATGATAATAAGTTAATGTTAATGTTAATGATATCCGAAGAATATTAATTTGCTATCTCTTTTGCTATTTTGGCACTTTATTCAGCGTGTATTAACACGTTTAGTGTTTAGTGATCAAACAGCGATAATCGGATATTAAAGAATGTTCCGATCAAAATTTGGTCGAACATATATTTGTGTGAGTCGATCAAAGTTTTTATTAATAAGTCTTATTCTATTTCTTTTTCAAATTCAGTTAATACTATATTCAGGAGATATATTCAGCAAAACTTCCTTTATACCGAATGCAAATTACCGGGTCTTTCGTTTAACACCTACCATAAGATTTTGTACAGCCTTCTTGTCCACTTTATTCGCCGCAGAACGCCAGTTTAACTTGAACTGTTTCTCGCTCACAACATCTTTTTGAGTCTTCCTAAGGTTACGCTTGACGATGGCCCAATATTGTTCGATTGAGCGGAGCTCTGGCGTGTTGGGAGGGTTCTTGTCATTGGGCAACACTTGAACGTTGATGTAGAAGGAGATGTTCGCTCATCACCATGAGGCACCAAGAGTGAACAACAATGTTTTTGGCTAGAATGAAAGATGTGAAGAGAAAGTGTTGAAAGGTCCGTCAGAGTGCGGCAGGTAGGAAAATTAACAGATGTTTTTGAAAATTGAGCGAAAGGGCATGTATCCAATGGTACTCGAACCATGGACGTCAATCTTTGCCTAACATCCCACTGCGGGGTAGGTTGTAGCGACGGAACAAGTCCGCCACTTCAACAAGCAAAAATTGACGCATGGAAAGACGCTCATGTACCACTGTGGCTTGTATAGTTTATTCTTAGCGATCTATTGTATGCACTCTGTTTACTGATGCGCACATGGGAGAGGAACTATACAAGCCACAGTGGTACATGAGCGTCTTTCCATGCGTCAATTTTTGCCTGTTGAAGTGGCGGACTTGTTCCGTCGCTACAACCTACCCCGCAGTGGGATGTTAGGCAAAGATTGACGTCCATGGTTCGAGTACCATTGGATACATGCCCTTTCGCTCAATTTTCAAAAACATCTGTTAATTTTCCTACCTGCCGCACTCTGACGGACCTTTCAACACTTTCTCTTCACATCTTTCATTCTAGCCAAAAACATTGTTGTTCACTCTTGGTGCCTCATGGTGATGAGCGAACATCTCCTTCTACATCATAATCGTTACTCCTCGCACGGAGAATACATAACATAACAATTAATGTATTGACTTTAAGTTAAAATTTCCAAACTCTACGATGGCTTGAGATCCGGGTCAATGACCCTAATGTCTTATGTGTAACTTTTTTTGTTCAACCACCTTAAAATGTTCTCGAAAAAATATGCAAAAATGAAGAATTTTGTACAATAATGAGGATTAAAAAAATTCAGCCCAATTAGTTCAAAAGTAAAAAAAAAAAAGATAGCGTACATTGAAGTTGCGCCATGGGTCAAAAGTGACCCCAATATCTTAGAGAGGTTAATGTGGTTATGTTTTTGTAAATTACTATAGTATTTTCTTATTGTCAATTAATTGCTTCTCATCTTGCTTAACCACTTCTTTTATAGAAACATTTTCGAAAAAAAACCTGAAGTTTATGTTCAAGCTTATCTGCAAATATTCCGGATATCATGGTGGCCATGGTGGCCATCTTTATCCACATTGGTTGGTAGTGTTTGAAATCTTTGATTCCATGTTTATTAACAGAAGGCTTTCGTTTCATCAGAGCCCAATATCTCTCGATTGGCCGTAGATCTGGACAATTTGGAGCACGAGCAATGCTCAATTATAGCATTCCTGGTCTTAACAGAATAGAATACCACCCAATGAACATTGCTGGTTTTATCATGGTTTTATAGCATTCTTGAAGTCTAACTCATGCTCTTCAGAACCCTTATAAAACCAAAATTGTTACTTGGGCAGCCCTGGAAGCTGATTAAAATCTTATAGGACAAAAGTTGCATCGTCTATAACAACACATGAAAACCTCGTCAAAGATTCGCAATACAAATGTCGAGCCCGTGATTTTCCTTAACGTCATGTCATGTTTTTACTTCATACGACTTCAGCTCTAAAGCTGTTTTTATTTTTGGACAAAAAGGTGGACGGTGACAATCTTATTATACGAGCCACCGTAGGAACAGAGAGACTCGGGGTTTCCTGAAATATCCGCTTCACCTTTCGGTCCATGATATGATTAGCACGCCAATGTTTTTATTTTTTCATCATTTCTCGGTTTTCTCTCGACCGTCAAATGTTCCCAAAAATTATTTTAGCACACCGCGAACAGTGGATTTAGGATGATCTATTTTTTTTAAGTTCCCGTATTGACAAGTCAGGATATTGCTTAGGTTCGTGCAAAAATCGTTCGCACACATATTTTTCATTCGCCGCCATCTTGAACACTAACAATGGAATGTAAGCACCAAAGAGTCCCAGCTATAACTCAGCGAAATTTTTCACTCCTACGTGCAATATTTCAAAAAATGCAGTGATTTGAAAGATTCCTAATTAATATGTTTATAGACGTTATCTAACAAAATCAATGTAGATTTTTTACAGAACTCTGTGGAAGATACATTAACGGCATAGAATTCTAAGAAAGCTTCTTGATCCTGAGCAAATTTTGAATGCTGGCACTATATACCGCTGGAGATTTTTTCGAACAATTTTAACTTCACCTATTATGGAAACATTGCGTTGCATTCGAAAAATTTACAGAAAAAAAAGATTAAGACTTGTGCAGTTCTTTAAGGCAATAGTTGATGAAATCCACAAATGTCCTTGGACTTTCATTGCAACTTTGATCACTTCAGTTAATAATTGATTTAACGGAGTAGGCTGTGCAACCAAATTCATTTCGAAAGTGTACCGATTTACATCCAAACGTGTTTGGAGGGATGGATTACAAGCGGGTAGTTCAACCTTTCAAGAGGAGTCCCAACAGTTCGAGATGTGGCGAAGAAACTGAATCTAACCAAAAGTTTCGTGCAAAAGGCGTCTTATCGCGATACACGGCAGAATACGGTAAAACACTTGCACAGAAGCTCTGCACCCAGATGTTGACGAAACCATTGCCTCGTTATGGATGATGAGACGTATGTAAAAGCAGACTTCCGGCAGCTTCCGGGGCTCCAGTTTTTCACTGCTCATCATAAATTCGATGTCTTTGAGGACGTTAGAAAGCAGAAGATGTCAAAGTTTGCCAAAAAAATATGATTTGGAAAGCAATTTGCTCGTGTGGAAAGCGGAGCACCCCATTCGTGACAATGGAACGGTCAATGGGCAGGTGTATCTAAAGGAATGCCTACAAAAGCGTCTACTCCCTCTTCTGAGGTCAAACGATGGTCCTACGATTTTCTGGCCGGATTTAGCCTCGTGCCATTACTCGGAAGAGGTTTTGGATTGGTTCAAGAACTGCAGCCAGTTGAAATGTTTCTGGGCCATTATGAAACAGGCACATCGAAAGCATCTTAAGGAAGTGAAATCGGAGGAAGATATGAAGAAAACATGGAATGCCACGCAAAAAAAGGTTGGTCCAAATGTTGTACAGGACGTACAACATTTGTACATTTGTTCTTTACAAAGTAGTGTAAAGAAAAAGGTTCGTGCATTTGGATATGGAATCGAAATTGAATAAGACAAACATGGGAAAGTATTCATAACATGTTTTATTTTACTCACTGAAAGTTTGAAGATTTTGCCGAATATTTGTGTGTGTCGCAATTTGATTCTGTACACCCTTTAGCAACGTAAATTTATTGTACAGATTGCCTTTATTTCGTCCTGAGTGCATGAAAATAATTAAATAATCGAAAAATTTCATTTTGCAGACCGAACAAGATAGTGATATTCCGGACGCAGCCTTTGGTGAGATCGATCTAATTATTATTGTATTTCCATGAGTTCTGCGAATTGTTCCACCAAAAGTGTGATGTGATGATGCACATGTATCAAATGTGTAGCATCATTAGCGCACGTGACACAGAGAAGTTCAGAATATCTTTTAAATGCCAAGCATAATTTTTTATTCTTTTTTAAATTAAAATTCATGCTAGTAAATATCTTAAACCAGAAAACTTGAATGACTCAACTCCACAAGCAGCATAAAACCCGACCATAATTTCCATTTCAAGAAAACACGCAGCCCATTCCGACGAAAAATAATCAACTCTCAGCAGCCCCACCTTATTTTGAAATTTATTGTGACAACACGCCATAACCGATGCATCCTTTCGAGCCCCCTCCCAAAACGCGCAGCCGCCCACCCTCACTCGACACGGAGAGAGAGCTTTCAATGCTTTCAATGTTGTTATCCTTCCTGAAAAAAAAAATCTGAGTGTGACAAAACAAAATTATTGTGCGGCGCATTCCAGCTCCATTTTGAAAAACCGAGCCAGGAAAAAGTCATTTTTATGTTGATTTTTATGCAATGTCTTTCCTCCTTCCCCACTGTTTTTTTTTCGGTGGAGTTCGGCAGAGCATAGAAAGTGAAGTGTCTCTTAGTGGTTGTTTTGCTCGGATGGAAAATCCTGCATATCAAGTGCTACCATTATCATCCACATCATCAAGGGCGGAATGGTTCGAGGGGTGCGACGTAGTATTGAATGAAGCATAAGTGGGTGGCGGCGTTTGCGGCGTCTTGAAAAAAAGGGGATATCATTTTTCGCTTGGAAGGGCGCGGCGACGAGTAAGTTAAGGGAAAATATTATCATCATTTGAAGATTCCTGTGCGCAATAAAGTGGAAAATAAAGAGCCTCTTCCGTTGGCAGAAAATACTGGGCATGGGAAAGGCAACAGTCCGGAAGTGGACGGAGCAATTTCTATTCCTCGCCGCCGCAGTATGAAATGGCAAAACAGGCCGTTTTGTAGAGTCTAGAAGATACTTTTTAAAGAGCAGTTAAAAAGTGTTATTATTTTTACTCGAGCAAAACTTGTATTTCCCATTGTGTCATACAGAAGCATATTTATACGAATTAAATTGAATGGAAAACCAGTTGGTGCTTCGTACGAGTCACATAACACACAAGCCGGATGGAATCACTTTTAATGAAATTAAATCTTTGTTTATGTGTCTGTCCTCTTGTCTAGTTTCAGTTTTTGTGTCCACATCCCATGGCGGATGAGAGCTTGGTTGGAGCCCATAGGCACCGAAGAAATCGGGTAGGATTGTATTACCAAAGATATCCATTTCGTCCTGCCGAGCGAAGGGAGACCCAGCTGTGATGCTGTGATTTATGACACACCAACGGATGTGCCTACCCGTCCAGGATTGTTTCTTTTCAATTTTCTTTTATACTGGGGAAAAATCGCCGTTTGAGTGATGCTTTATTTTGTTCAAATTCAAACTGCAGGGTGGCCTCAAAATCTTAATATAAAAAATTCCCGCATTTTCCCCAAATTTTCCCCGCATTTTTGCCTTATTTTCCCGACTGTTAAGATAAGTTAATAAAAATTACTCGTAGCTAAATCTCTGAGCTTCCAAACTTTTTCCAGACACTTTCCATGTATTTAAAATACGCCTTTTAGTGCGACAGGATGAGCCCATTTTCAACATATGTTGTCAAATTTGGCAGCTCCTTCTTGGTTCTAGCCAAAATTTGCCCAAACCATTTTCTTTTCTTTGGAATCCGCCAAACAACGTCAGACGGCATTGAGCACAGCTGCCCAAATTCTTCTTTCACCATGTCTTAACACCTTTACAAACGCAATTCACCAAACTTCAAACACATTCGCCACCACATCAAGGATAAGTTCATTTCTGGCCTCACCTGTTACAGCCGTGTAGCCAGATCTTCTAAGGGCATCTTCAACGGTGGTTCAAATCGTGGTTTGGATTTATTTGTTTAGACCAAACGCAAAAACATCGCCGCATCGCTGGTGTTTGTAAATTTTGTTTTATACCGAATCTATTTTGCATGATTTCAGAACTTTTATAAGCTTCTAAACTTCTTACCGAACGCACTCTTTATAAAATTAATTTAATGAACTTCGGAATATCTATGAAGATTGGGTGGAAATATCCATAATGAACACGCCAGAAGTTGATTAAACTTCTCGGCAGTTGAATAAAATAATTGGAAGTTTCCAGATAACCATGAAGTTTGCTCGCTGTCTTTTGAGAAGATAAATGGTGGAACTTTAGAGAAGTTATTTGAATTGCCGAAAAATTATTAACGTTTCTGGAAACTTGGATGAACGTCCAAAAAGTTTGCTGATCATCCAAGGAATAGGAACAACTTTCTGGAAATGATGGGAACTTAGAAAATCAGATTTCACATCCCAGAAGGTGTTTTAACTTCCAGCAGGTACATATTCTGTGATAAAATGCAGAATATCACATATATTTAAATAACTTACGAGAAATTGAAAAAAAAATCTTGGAAGCCGTGGAATTTCTGTGGAATACTTAGCATTACCGAGATTTTGTTAAACCGTACAGGAATTTTTTATGATATCCAAGATTGTGAATAGGTGGAAATTCAATGAAATTGATTAAAAAGTAATTGGTTTCTTTATTCTCGTTTTGGTTGGGTTCGAAAAATTATCGAGTAGTAAAAAGTTTAAGTTCTTCTTAAAATATAAATACCCTGAACTTTTTTGATGTTTTCGGAACGATTGGAATGTTTCTCGATCATCTGGAAAGTTCTAGGAAGCACCCGAAATTCATGGAGAAATCCTTTGAATGTTTCCTAAATTTTCCGAATGCTAAAAAAATCCAGTTTCCTGTTTATCTGGGACGTTTTCTGAAATTCTGGAAAGTTCCCCGATCTTGGGGGAAGTTTTCTGAAATTCTTGGAAGATCGCAGGACTACTGAGAAATTTCCTGAATTGCTGAATCCTCTGAGCATCCGGGAGTTTTTTCGAGCTACTGGAAAGTTCCCTGAACTTCTGGGAAATTTTCTAAATTTCTGGGACGTTCTCTGAACGTCTGAGATGTTTGCTGACCGTTTGGAAAGTTTCCTGATCTTTGGGGGAGTTCCATGATCTTTGCGAGCATTTCCTGAAGTTCTGAAAAGTTTTTTGAATTCATGAGAAACCCTGAACTTCAAGGAAGTTTTTTGAACTCCTACATGTTCGCTGAACTTCTAAGAAGTTCTGTATATGTCTAGCAAGTTTCATGAAATTCTAAGAAGTTCACTAAAGCCCTAGGAAGATCCGGTAAACTGTTGAAAAGCTTCATGAATTTCTTGACTGTTCTCTATTGGAAGTTCTCTAATTTTCTGGAAAGTTCCTTGAATTTTTGGGAAGTTCCATGAACATCTTTAGTAGAACTTTTGAAAAAATACTCAAAATAATCTGATAAGTTTTCTAAACTTCTGCAAGCTCCATGAATTTCTGGATAGTTACCTGAACTTCTGTGAAGAACACTTTACGTTTGGAAACTTCCCTGAACTCGTGGTAAGCTCCTTGAATTTGTGGACAATTCCTTGAATTTCTAGGAAACAATCTGAATTTCAGGAAAGTTGTCTGAACTTTTAGGAAGAACCCTTAATTTCTGGAAAGTTCCCTGATTTTATGGTATGTTCCTTTGACATCAGGGAGAATAGCTTAACCTCGGGAAAGTCTGAGTCAAATCTTAAAAGTATACCGACCTTCTGATAAGTTCCCTGAGTTTCTAAGTGCACTGAATTTATAAGATTTTTTTCGAACTTTTGGGAAGTATTTTTGTCCATCAGTTTCTTCACCTTTTCCGATATTGAGGGACGTTAATACTGCGAGCCATAAGTCTTAAGGACAGATTTGAATAAATTCCTCAGGGTCATCAACCCCCAAATTTTCGGTTAGGCTGCAGTGCACCTATGTAACACTAAGGCCAACATATCCAGCTGGATCGCAAAAGCTGGAAAAGGTTATCAGTTGACTTTAGTTGTCGCATAATGTCTAGGATCATATCCCTGGGCGCTATATATCACTATCGTTTAAATGAGATGCGTGCATTCACAGATTCACCACCACTCAAACCAATCCATGGTAAAAAGTTTGCGAAAAATCCTCGGTCTCTGAAAAAACAAAACTTCCGATCTCTGGATGTTGTATGATTGACAAGATGATAGGTGTAGGTGGGTTAAACGCCAAGAAATACTACACCGGTGCGGGGAACGCAAAGCTGGTCTGTTTTAGCTGGTTCTATTTAAGTTTGCTGATGCAAATCAACTATAAAGATGTTAAAATAGACCACCGCTGAAGATGCTCTAAGCGGTACGTTTTGAACAGGCTGAACAATGAGATCGGTGGACCGAGTAAATGACGAAAACGCTACTCAATTCATTTGAAAAAGGTGTGAGTATGGTTCCTTCCATATGACAAAAATTCCCGATGATTATGGATTCCCACATTTTTCCCGCATTTCCCGATTTTCCCGAGTCTGTGGCCACCCTGGAAGGGCCTAACAAGTTTCGAAAAGGAATAAGAGGAAATCAAAAAATTGTAGGTAGTATTTAGCACTGAAAAGTGCTGTTTAAAATTGGTTGTAGTGTTAGGTAGCAATAGCACTTCCTTCAGCAAATAGAAATAGAACGCAGTTTTTGGAAGAAACATTTCAAATATCAAAGTAGGCAACTACCTGTTTTGACTGTCCACAGAAAAAATTTCTTCAAAGGATTCGGTGAGGAATGATGCTTACCTGCAAAGATAAAAATAAAATTAAGTTAATATATTTCAAACCAGAAAGAATCTAAAATCTTCTAATTAAAATTACACGCTTCTCCACTATGCTCGTTAATTAAAATATCAAAATCTCCAATCTGGCAAGCGACTTCCAGCCAACCGAAACATCCTCGCCACACACACACACACAACACAAGGTTGCAGGAATCGTAGTCGCAGTTTTCCTCAAACACGGCTTCCATCAACTACTTCCGGTACGCTTGGAACTAAAACCGTGCAAATTGGCGTAAGAAGAACTTTCGCCTCATAGCCGCACACAGATAGTGCAGAGGAACACACATCCCTCAGCAGACTCGGTTGCGAAAGTGGCACCGACTCCAACGAATGTGAAAAGGAAAAGTCCCAACCCAACTATAACGTTACCAACGTAAATAAGTGGCGGCATTGCACAGCATATCGCGCAATTCCAATTTGTTTAAATATGCAGAAAATTACGACGCCAGATATCTCTCCCCCTCCCCCCTCTATTTGCCGCTGCCGTAGTCAACCAAATGAAGAAAATAGGAAGAAGAAGAAAAAAGTTTCTGGCTCGACGCATTACCGACGCCGGTGGACCTGTTCTCTCCCACTTCACATCCAGTGAAGCGATTTTTTTTGCCTCCCCGAAACGCTTCACTGATAACGGTCCTTAAATCCTTAAGGCTCGGGTGTTCTGGCGTTGGATCCACGTGCTGCGACGGGGTACGAACCAGCAAACACAAATGGCGGGTGCTCTATTGTGGTTTTTGTTTGCCAAAGTGCTTTCGGTGGTGCAAATTCTCCGTCACGAAACCCGGGGGGCCTGGGGAGGGAGATTAAGTCACAAGTTTTTCGACCTTTAACTCGCGTTCGACTTTCGCGAGGTCTGCAAACACTTTCGCCGCATCTGGGGGGTGGTTGGAAGTTTTCCGAAGGGCTTAGCGGAGGGGCTGAAATCAATATGCTTGACGGGTTATGAATCCGGGTTTTGGACTGGCAGGAATCGCGCCAGGTGGGTTTGGGTGTTGTGTGACATTGCGAACGACGATTATTCAGAAATGTTTGCGGCAAGACTTAGCGGTTGGTGCGAAATCGTTTAGGGTGGTAATTAGAATCCGTTAGTGTTGATTCTGAATGACGGGTGAAATGGATGGCATGTGGATTGGGTTGTAAAACCTTAAGAAATTTATGTAAAGGGTAAGTATGCCATGACTTTGAAAATCCTCACGCCTGCTAAGCCTCAACCGCTGCTAACCTCGAAATGAATTGAAAAGGAAAGCCTACTCTGAACTGAAGCCAAAAAAGCCCAAATGTTGCAGGTAATCCAGTGCATGCAGATAGTTTTGTTAGTGATACATGCCTGGGATCCTTTCAGACCTTCTGGCTCTGTGAACAGAAACGGTAAACACCTAAAAGCAACAGAGCCTTTGTGAGTCTTAAGAAAACGTCTATCAGTGACTAGAAAATGAGAAGAGAGATTAGTAATTTCCGGTCAATTCCAACTACATTTATTGCTTATCTTGACAGATACGCGTATTTCAGCTACAATGTGCAGACTTCTTCAGTGTCGTGTACTAATACTATATCAGTGGAATGACAAAACGTCCAATGACAAAACATCGAGAGGGCAAAAGACCTCCGTCACAATAAAGGGTGTTTCCATCAAAATTTGGTCGACTTAAACTTGACGCATTTCCTTCCATCGTGCATCATTAAATTTTGCACACCCCTCCTTTTGAAGATGTGTGCGTGAAGCATCATGCCTCTATTTTGATTTTGAGATTAGAACTTCAGTTATCAAAATGTCGTCGAAGAAAGAGAAGCAACGCATCAAAATTTTGCACGTTCATGGCGAAAATCAAAACTACTCTCACGCCAAGTTGGCGAAATGGTTGAATGTGGCTAAATCAACTGTTACCAACGTATAAAAAGCGTTCGGTGAACGTTTGGCGACAGCTGGATCGGGGGGAAATCGAAATCTGGAGGCCACAGCGACGACAAAATGAGTTGCCCACTGTTTCGAGCGAAACCCCAACTTCTCCCAAAAAGCTGGGAGACATCTATTTTGGCTGGATTAAGCATCTTGCCAGTACGGAAAAAAGGCCATGGAGTGGTGTGCTGCCAACAACGTTCAAATGGTGCCCAAAGAAAGGAACCCTCCCAACACGCCAAAGATCCGCCCAATCGAACAATTCTAGGCCATCGTCAAGCGGAACCTTAAGAAGACTTAATAAGCTGTTGTGAGCGAGAAACAGTTCAAGGCAAACTGGCGTTCTTCGGCGAATAAAGTGGACAAAGAGACTGTACAAAACCTTATGGCAGGTGTTAAACGAAAGACCCGGCGTTTCGTTTTCGGTAAAAGGGAAGCTTAGCTGAAAATTTCTCTTGTATTCGGTATTAACTGAACTTGACAAAGAAAAAGAATTTGACTTATTAATAAAAATTTTGATCGACACACACACATTACTGTTTGACCAAATTTTGTTCGGAACACCCTTTAGATCGAATAGGTAAATTATGACAAAGATCAAAGGCATACGAGGTCCAATGGGCAAATGGTCATATGACAAGCAGGGGGCAAAATGTCCAATTTACTAAAAGTCAAATGATGAGCTTGTCTACGGAATGATGAGGAAGAAAAAAAAACAAAATATAATTAAAATGGAATTTTTGCTTTCAATGTCAGAACAACTACGTATGGGGTGCGATTCGAATTATTAGATTATAAATTTTAAAAAATATACTAATACGAGGGGCGTTCCAATTTGATTGATATTCGGCAACATATAAATATTTGGATTCAAAATACAAATCAAACTGAGAGTAAAACTCAGGATAACTTATACGTAAGCCTTCCTTGTGCATTGGGGTTGACCAATCAACCTTTCAAAAAAGCTCTAACGTCTTAACGGAATAAACTAGGAATCTGAAGTTTTCTGATTTTTCCTAACTTTTGAAAACGAACATATTTGGGACAGTTACAGCTTTCAGGGACCTCTAGAAGTCACGCTACAAAAAAAGTTACACATAGTGCATTCAAGGTCAAAAATGATCCAAGACATTAACACGCTCCCAAAACCTTATTTTAGAACCAATTTTTGATGTTTTGCCTCCAATTAATGGTATGGATTCTAAGAACGACATGCTGGTCTGTCTTTTTTTAGTTTAGAGAGTTTGAGCAGTTTAGTGGAATACCTGTAACTAGAAATGAGAAGAAAAATTTGTATTTTCAATTTAATTTCAACAAAGGTAGTTGGAATGAAATGGAAAATACTAATTTTTCTTCTCATTTCTAACTTTTGTCCGGTTGCAGGGAAAAAGGGGGAAAGGACAAATCGCCAAGGATACAAAAAGTTGATTGCTGAAAAGGGGTCTGAGGTATGATTCTATTAAAAGTCTTGATTTCAGCTTTCGTTTTTATTATAAACTCAATAATTGCGAATTGCAAACCTAATTCTCAGGTATACAGACATTGGAAGTTAAAATTAAATTTTCAAGTATGGCTACGTTTCGGACACCAATACAATCGCAGCCAAAAACACACAATTCAACAAAACCGATTGTTTATTTCACAATAATAGAGTTATGTATGCATAAGAAACAGTTGATCAAGATGTTAATCCTTTTTTCTGTAAGATTTTAGAAGTTTCTGAGGTACACCCGCCATCGGGATCCGTATGGTATCCTCAGGTACGCCAGCCGTGACGATTCTCCATCTTCTCTGGAAATAATCGGTACCATTTGCTTTCTTTTGTGTTTCAAAGAGTTTCCGCTTAGCTAGAGCCCAGTACATCTCTATTGGGCAAAGTTCTGGACAGTTTGGTGGATTGGCTGTTTTTGGCACGTGTTTGACCTCTTGTACCTTATACCATTGCAGGACGGATTTCGCATAGTGACAAGAGGCCAAATCAGCCCAAAACAGAGCTGGAGAGTCGTAGCTTCTGATAAACGGTAGCAACTGCATTTGTAGACATTCTTTCTCATACACATCCTTATTGATAGTGTCGGTAAAAATTGTTAAAAACCGTTAAAAAATGTTAGACGAACGATAATAAGAAAAACCGATGTTAGACGAATTATAAGCAAAAAAATGAAGTTATTGTTCCAAAAAGTATTGAGGTATGCCTAAGAATGCAAGTATTTAATCATGAAATATCTCAAACTTTTCCAAGGCTGCGTAGAAATATAGATGGCTTATTAAAAATTAATCGTTATTCATTTCTATTATGACCCGAGTTTTCACCCTCTTTTATTCGTAAATAAACTATAAATTTTTATGATATCCATTACCGTTTTAATTGGTTTTATTATTACATCATAAACAGTTAATAACAGTATAACAGTTGCAAGTTGTTGTTTAAAATTAAAGTTCTTACGCGATACTAAAGCAGATCATTACTGCAATCGTAAACCATGCTTAATCCCCAAAAATGATACATTCATGAAAATCCGGAGGAAGTTACAAATTTTTGTATTATCTGGTAAGCAAAGCACTCAAGGAATACGAGAAATGTTCCCTAATAACAAAAAATGATCATCAGCGCTACCTTGCATTAGCAAATAGGCTATCACTTAGTTAAATAGTCACGTTCTAATTGGTCTCTGAATATGCGTGGGGAACAGCAATCATTAGATAGAGAAAACACTCAAACATTTTGCAAATTTATAGGTTTGAACTTTTGATCAAATGCTATTAAGTGCAAACTGACTATGTTATTATAATGATTGAACTTTTTTTCGACGGTCACTGACTACAAAAACCAGAATAATTATTTGAACAGGCTTCCGGTTTTTCAAGACCGAGGATTTACGTTTCAACTGTCATCAGATTTTGTGCCACTCATGTACCTTCCAGTTCATTTGATGCTGAGCGCCAATTAGCATTGAACTGTTTCTTTTTTGCCACTTTTTTCTGAGTTCCGCTTAATAATTGCCCAATACTTTTCAATTGGACGCAACTCTGATGAGTGTGGAGGGTTTTCGGTCTTTGAGTTTTGGGTAGTATACTATTCCGTTGCCATTTTCTCATAGTGAAATTTTTTTGCAAACAATTCTTCACAGAAATAATTTTTCAGCTCTTAGACGTAAATCGCCTGCCAGACCAAGCATGATATAATGGCGGCAGCTTCTTACATTAACATTCTGTGGAAAAATTTAGAAGATTCACTAATCCAGTTGAAGGAAAGTTTGAATTTCAGCAGGACTGAAGCATACTGCCAAGAGGACAAACTCTTTCTTCCGGTCTTGTCGGATCATCCCCGTCGAGAATTTGTGGGCGGTGCTACCAATAATCCAATAGTAATAACTATGTTGAAGCCTTGAAGCGCACATGAGGAGAGCTAGATCCACAGCACCTAAAGAACCTGGTGGATAGCATGCCAGGTCTTGAAGGACAAAGTGGACATATTCATTATTAAACTACTTACTTTCTTTAAATTAAATTGATGTTGTTGTTTTTTCAAGAGTAAAAATCTTTTTTTTTGTATCCCATGAGTGAACATAAAAAGAATATAAAAACTAAGACAACAAACAAGTTAACAGTTTACTTTAATTTGAATCAAATATATAAAAGCGAATGAAAATATTATGAGATGGACAATTTGTTTTGCTTATGACTAAAATATATACTGGCACTAATTGATGAACATTAAGCATTGAAAATTCATAAAATTGCCACTAAATTATTAAACACGGTGCCAACGAAAAAATAACAATTCGCACTTGAAAAACTCAAAATAGCAGTAAAAAAATGATTATTCAGTTGCAATAATTCAAAAGTGACCGGTAAAACTTTCAAAAAAAGCAATGGAAATTAGTATAAACGCAATAATAGGCTAACAGTTTTCCGTCATAATAATAAGTTCTAGCGGTGAAAATGTGACAAAAGTCTTCAAAATTTTCGAATCTTTCTAATTGAAACCAAAAATAAATCTTATAATTTTGTTTTCTAATGTTTTGATTTTTTATTGCGATTTTGTGGAAAGAGTTGAAGTGTTTAAAGACTTTTGTCACATGTTTACCGCTAGAACTTATTATTATGACGGAAAAATATCAGCTTATTGTTGCGTTTATACTAATTTCCATTGCTTTTTTTGAAAGTTCTACCGGTCACTTTTGAATAATTGAAAGAGAATTATAAATTTTTTATTGCCATTTTAAGTTTTTCTAGTGCGAATTGTAATTTTTTTTTGTTGGCACAGTGTTTAAGAATTTAGTGGAAATTTCACATATTTTTATTGCTATTTTTTCCATATTTATGGATGTTTTATTACCCTGCCTTTTGCTTAGGAATGTAACTGAATGAACGGATGCAACTTAATGAAGTTAACGAGTTTTGTCGAGGCCGCTACCCTCAACAACAAACGAGCGTAGAGAGAAATACTAAGAGTGTGATGGGTAAGTGCTCTCTCTCTCCAAGTGCTCTCTCTCTCTCTCTCTCTCTCTCTCTCTCTCCCCCCCCCCTCTCTCTCCCTCTTCTTCTTCTTCTTCTACTTCTTCCCACTCGTATTTTTTTTGGCTTATGCTTGCTAAGTTTGCTCAATTCTCGGTAAAAAGCCATCAACAACCTTTGCAAAGCAAAAATGCTGCATTTACTCGCAAGCAAGGTAGTGGAAGACCTGCCAAACTTAAACGATGGTCGACTCAAACATGAGTGCATTTAAAAAACTTGAACACCCCTCATTTTGTAGCTGTATGCGTACGGAATGCTGACTGTTTATGCCATTATCTATTCAGTTGTCAAAATGGCGTCGAAGCAAGAAGAGCAGTCAATCAAAATTTCGCATGCGCATAGGCACAATCCAAATGATTCCCACGCGGACTTGGAGTAGTGCATGCCAAATCAACCATGACGAATGTTTTAAAAATGTTCGGATAACGTCTGAAATCTGAGCCCTAGAGAATTTGAGCTGTTTAGCGAAACCAAGAAGCCGTAATAACCGGAAGAATAGTGACCATTTTTTTTCCAATGCAATCCCAACCATTCCATCAGAGATATCAGAAATAAATTGGAAAAGTCCCACACAACAGTGCAAAGAGCAAAGAAACGAGCCGGACTGCCAACATAGTGAAAAACCCACCCTTCAACTCGCTGAAACTGCGCCCAGATAAAAAAATATCGTAAGGAGGAACCTCAAGAGAATTCGAAAAATATTTGGAAGAGAAAAACAGTTCAAGGCAAATAAGTGTTCAGTATCAAATAAGGTGGATATAACAGCGGCTATAACAGTTCGCATTTGGAAAATCGGAAGCCTAATCAAAAGGTTCTAGTGGTTTTTAAAACGGGGATCTTGAAAAAGAAATAAAGATTGATCATTTCTATAATAAACGTATCAGTGGGCACTTAATCATGTTTGACCAATTTTTGACCGTACCACCCTTTAAATACGCAAAAGAACTTCGCACTTTCGAGCCTGCAACAACTAGGATTCACTTATTCAACGGGATGCCACCAAAGAGTTAAATTGTTCTCACCAGTACATCTCCAAACATTGAAAAGCGTCGAAATAAAGTGCCGAAAGAAGACAAGAGCCCCGAAATACACTGAGAAATTGATTTCGACGCTAAAATCCCAATGCTATTGGTTGTTAAAAAAATATTCCGCAAAATGTTTTGTTTTGGACAATGACTGTTACTTCATTCCCTAGAAGACGTACATTCCCGAAAACGATCGATACTAACTATACTATTGATTATTCTACTGCATCTCCGAACATAAACTATATGTTTGAACAGAAAGTGATACTGTGAATTGCCATTTCCGAGAGAGGTATTTCTCTGGTTTGAAAATTTTGATCCTGTTTCTACAAAAACATCATGCAGCTGGCCAATGCGTATTTAAGCCGGATAAAGCTTCATCGCATTATGTCAAAAGATGTACAATCGTTCCTGAATACCCATTCGATCCCAATTGTACCAAAAAACCATAACCCGACAAATCTGCCTCAGTGTCGCCCAATCGAAGATTTCTTCCGGATTTTGAGCTCCTTAGTGTTCAAAAATAACTGGAGAGCCACGAATTGCAAACAGTTGATAGGTAGAATCAAGAGATGCATTCGCAAATTTGCCATGAAGACCGTACAACGCTTGTTCCGACATCAAAATGAAGCTACACCAAACAGCCGATTACGGTCCGTTTTCAAATGTTCACTAATTTTTTTTCAACAATTATCTTTAATCTCTACATTTCAGATCTTCTCCAAGTATTTTTGTCTTTTTTTGACACTTTCAGAAACAAATTCCAAAATTTTAGTTGCCACCCGTTATATTCACATGTAACTATGCTGTTCTAACGCCAATATCTCGAAAATAGTTGAATAATCACGAAAAACAATAACATCATCAGGCAGAAGAAACATTCTCGAACGTCTTGATGATATATGTTTGAGGAATCATAATCGAGGTTTAGCTGTAGCAGCATTAATTCGTACGCTTGCCCCAAGAAATGAGGTGTGCTCAATTTATTAAAAGGTTTTGAAAAAAATTGATTCGAATTTGAGTAGACCTATTCTTCACCGTTTCGCGCCTCTAAATGTGTTCACTTATAAGTATGAATTACATTACATTTGCATTTCAGAAACTGTAATTATTCATTAAATATTATATGTTCACCAAATAGTAAATACATTTTACAACCCTTCTCAAGTCCCTCAAATTTTCCCGCAAATCGCCGAACGTGTTCATATGCAAATCAGCCATATTTTACCCGCACTCAATTTATGCATTACACGCCCTTGCACTACAGCATCCACATCGATTGACATTGTAGCATTATGCAGCTAGTTCCGGTTGATGTTGATGTTGTTGTTGTTGTCGTTGTTGTAAGCTTCTACTATGCGATACATGCGACAAAACTTTGCTTATAGAATGACGACAACGTCGTCTGCAAAGCGTATTATCGGTTACTCGTTTACATAAAAATTCACAGTTTTTCGTTTTCGGCATCCCCAGCATCACGAACTTAATACGAAGCGATAAATTTCAGATTGGAAAATACAAACTTTTTACACCAGGGTGCTTGTCTCAATTTGGAGTTAAAATTCACTGATTTTCCATTGGCGTCCTAGGAAGCACCCTAATCCACATGTCCTGCATTTTCGCATAGTAGACAACACTTACAGAAACCGTCTATTATGAATCGCATGCCATGCAGGATAGATAAACGGATTTCAAAATTGCCCCAGGCTTGGTCTTGGGCGCAGTGGAAGGAGATGTCCCGAAACATGTCGTCCATATGCATTTTAAATCGAACGTACGTTTCGCAACGTACGCGTGTGATTGAATTTATGAATAAATTAGTCGATTCAAATTCAAATTCAAATTTCCGCTGTCATCATTGAGGGTTTGGCCCGGAACTTGAGCAGGAGCAGTAAACGGCCAATTGAAGCTCAGTCGGCATGTATCGCTGGAGAGGATGATCAACAAAGGCGTGAATTAGCACTCGAAAACAAATTATGCCACAGCTTGTACCGATTGGCTGCTAATCTTGGTTCTGGCAATGATTACACGATGTTTTGCTCCCCCCTTTTATAGGACGTTGAGAATGTTAAGAACGATGTTTGGGTTGCTTGATATTTTAGATTACCCTGCATGCGTATCATTAGGGTGTTGAAGAGGATGAGGCATCAATTTGGGCATTAAATATTGCCAAATTATTGTCCATCTAGTTAAATCCTCAAAATAACTCACGAAAAATAATCTTCAAGCTAGTTGAATTTATAGATTTACTAAGAAAAAGGGTTATTTACCCAACACCTTCAGTCCACACTCTAAAGTTTTAGCAATCGCCTATTCAGGACTAATGCTGCTAACATAATACACTTTTAACGACCCAGCCCATACTCCTATCGCACATCGTTACAGATAAGAAGCAGTTCCCAAACGATTGTTTCTTCAAATCGCCAACAAAGTCCTATTCGAGGCATTTTCCAACCAAAGCCTTCGAACTGCCGCTTCACTGAGCAGTCGATTAGCATAACTTTAGCACTTTTATTGTTTTCTCATGCAAATCCTGTGCCATCGGAGGAGATCCATTGAGAAGTTGGTATTGTGATTCCTAACGATGGCCCACCACCACAACAAAGAGGAGTGGGTGCAGATGTCTAGAATTGCTATTGCTTTCCCAACTCGGACCCCGGGGTTGTGAAGTGGGGCCTCTTTCTTGGAGAAATGGAAAATTATAATGCCAGTGCATTTCTTGAAGCCTTTCTGCTGGCGAGCGTTTTCCGTTGCTGATGATAGTATCAAACCTTCGAAGAACAGGGGAATTTGATTCCTGGTCGGTTGGTTGATGGCATGCTTTGGACCGACTTTATGATCAGATTGCCTGTACCGAGGAAGAAGTCTGCCCTTAGCGAGAATTGCGGTTGTGTTAATTAAACAACTGTCTTTGAGTAGACAGACATTGCATGATGCAGGGCACCAGTGATGGTGTATAACTTACAATTTCTGTATTATTTTGCCGTTGGGATTATTGATAATAAATGCGATGCAAATTATTTCTAATGGAAGGATTTTATTCTTTGAAACTACATTTGAATAGAAATCTCAAACAATTTGTTTGAAGCAATTTGATCGAATCTATCTATATAAAATCTGTATCCACATTAATCCGGACACCTTCAAATCATTGTAATTTTTGAAATATTGCACGTAGGAATGAAAAATGTCACTGTGGTATTGCTGAGAGTCTATGATGAAAAAGACTATGATTGATGTTTACATTTCATGTTTAGTATTCAAGATGGCGACGAAAGGAAAACAAGTGGGCGAGCGAATTTTGTAAGGGCGTACAGAAAATCCTGACTTGTCAATACGGGACCTTGCAAAAACATTGGATTTGCCTAAATCCACTGTTCACGATGTGCTCAAATCATTTTCGGAACGTTTGACGGTGGAGAGGAAACCGAGAAGTGACAAAAACATTGGGCGCGCTGATCCTGTTATGGACCGAGTCGTATAAAGTAAAAATAGTTCCAAATCGCAACGACAAACAGAACTTGGCAGCAAAATCACGGGCTCGAGGTTTGTACTGCAAATATTTGACAAGCAGCTTCCAGGGCTGGTTTTTTATTCTGCTATGGCCAAAAATGCTACAGCTGAGCATTTCAGAACGAAGAAGGCATCGAAATTTCCCAAAAAAATACCTTGTGTAGCAAGCAATTTGCACGTGTGGCAAAAAGAGTAAATCTTTCGTCACTTCAGGCACAATCAACAAGGAGATATATCAGAAAGAGTGCCTGCAGAAGCGATTGCTACCCTTCATCAAAAGTCACAAAGAAAAACCTTTGTTCTGGCCCGATTTGACATCATGCCACTATGCTAAAACTGTGATGGAGTGATACCAAGCAAATCAAGTGAACATTGTACCAAAAACCTCAAACCCGCCATATTGCCCATAGCCTATCCTCTTTCCTCGTCCTCTTCTTTGCGAAGGATGTTCAACGCCTCTTCTTTCTTTTCAGACAACTATTTTATGTTATTCATTGTTACCGAACCCTTCAATCGTAATTTTAAGTAGATTAGCATGATAGATTAACATAGAAGCTTCTACTTTATTGGTGCAGCTATTAGTTACATTAGTGAAATAGTTTGTAGAATGCAGTTGTAAAAATTAAAAGTTTACGAAAAATAAGAGTTTGCTTCGAGAATCGGCTGTGAACGGTTGTGTCGATGCATTTTTGGCATTATTTTGTTTTCGGGCATGGGGCGTTTCGTATTTTTTCGGTTGTCTTTTGTTCGACGACGCGAGTTTATTAACGATTAGTTAACGAAGAGTTAACGAAGAATTATTAACGATTAACGAGTCATGATCACACCACTTATCAAGGTTAATTCTGATTCATCGCAGTTGACTTGGACCACGAAGAACCATCTTCATGCCTCGTAGAATTCGCATGTTGCTCAAAATCCTGGAAAACTTTGGATATTGTGAAGGTCTTACTGCAAATTGTACAGAACGCATCATTATCGCAGTGTTTTCGAAACAAGGAAATGAACCAACCACCAATAATTAGTTTTTATGTTCAGGATAAGTTTGTCACGATATTTTTAAGAAAGTAAAAATTAAATTTCCTATCTGCTCCATTTTATGTATGACATGTACTACCACCCATTGTAGCACGGAAACTAAGTCTAACAGCAGTGGGCTCTCCTAGCTGTTAGACTTGACCAAGCTTTAATAACCACTGATTATCCTAATCATGCCACTGTATGAAGGGCCAAAAAGGGAGTGGGTGGATCGAAGGGTAACATCACTTATACGTTTCCCCAGGGATATAAAGAATCTCTTTCCGACAACAAGATTGAACAATTGGTCAAAAGAGCAAGCCATCTAACATGACGATGCCCCAATGGGCGGGGATAAGAGCCCGCCTTCTATTCACAAACTGTTAGCAATGGGGAGATGGCACTCCCACTCTCCCCATCCAGAGTGCTTCAATTGGGTGCCCTGATGGTCCCTCCCATTCCCATGACAGATTTATATAATAGTGTATATGTATGTAAATGAAAAATACTACAATCATTCGTATGTATCATAAGCGATCTCCATTCGGCTGATCCTGAAATGCAAGAAATGTTTTAAATTGTTAATATGTAGAGCTCTGTGGGTCAACACCTCAAAACTAAAGTAAAACCACATGTGGCTGCGCATGCGGCGCCATAAATGAGAAACGTGGCAACTACTAAAGGGTGATACGGTCAAAATTTGGTCAAGGGAAAACGCGTGTAAATCGGTGAAATCGTTTATTTAAAAAATCAAATTAAATTTCTTTTTCAAGTTCAATTAGTATAAAATTCAGGAAAAAGGCTTCCGCTTTTCCAAATCCGAATTGCCGGGCCTTACGCTTGACCCCTGCCATCAGATTTTGTACAGCCACCTTGTTCACCTTCTTCGCCGCAGAAAGCCAGTTTGCCTTGAACTGCTGCTCGTCCTTAGCAGTTTTTTTGGTCTTCTTTAGGTTCCGCTTGACAATAGCCCAGTATTTCTCAATTGGGCGGAGCTCTGGCGTGTTGGGAGGGTTCTTGTCCTTGGGAACCACCTGCACGTTGTTGGCGGCGTACCACTCCATGGCCTTTTTACCGTAACGGCAAGATGCCAAATCCGGCCAAAACAGTACGGAACAACCGTGTTTCTTCAGGAAAGGCAGCAGACGTTTATTCAAACACTCATTCACGTAAATGTCTTGGTTGACAGTCCCGAAAGCTATGAAAATGCTGCTTTTCAAGCTACAGGTACAGATGGCTTGCCAAACCAGATATTTCTTTGCGAACTTTGACAGTTTCGTGTGCTTGAAAATATCTGCTACCTTTCCCCTTCCTTTTGCCGTATAAAACTCCTGTCCCGGAAGCTGCTTGTAGTCGGCTTTGACGTAGGTTTCGTCGTCCATTACCACGCAGTCAAACTTCGTCAGCATCGTCGTGTACAGCCTCCGGGATCGCGCTTTGGCCGTCGTATTTTGTTTATCATCGCGATTTGGAGTCACTACCTTCTTGTAAGTCGATAGTCCGGCTCGTTTTTTGGCTCGATGCCCGGTTGTAGACGATACACCCAGCTTATTTGCGGCATCTCGGAGAGATAGGTTAGGGTTTCGCTTGAAACTACCGGCAACTCTCTTTGTCGTCTCAGCGGCTTCCGGTTTTCGATTTCCCCCCGATCCAGACTTCCTGGCTGTCGACAAACGTTCCCCAAACACTTTAATTACATTTGTAACCGTTGATTTGGCAACTTTTAGCGATTTTGCCAACTTTGCGTGCGAGTAGCTCGGATTTTCGCGATGCGCGAGCAAAATTTTGATACGCTGCTCTTCTTGCTTGGACGGCATTTTGACAACTGAAGAGTGAATTCCAAAATCAAAATAGGAGCAACATTCTACACACACACACCTTCAAAATGAGGGGTGTTCAGGTTTTTTAAATGCAAAATTGAAAGAAATACGTCAAGTTGATATTGACCAAATTTTGACCGTATCGCCCTTTATACTCTAAATCCACACGCTCGTTATGAACTATTCAGCTTTTGTCATATCTAGCGCAATATTTCAAAAGAACTCAAAACAAATCACAAATTGTCAATTAAGTTCTTAAATATGGAGTCAATTTCCGAACAACTCGCTGCAACATCGACTAGTGATGTCAAGACAAAAGCAACTCGTAACTATGGTTTGGTGCAACTTGAACACGATAGGAAGATAGGCTGCTGAAGATACAGCGAGAGTTACGGCTGGCAATTATTATTTTTGATAACCATCGTATGATTTTCAAATATTTCGAAGTAGAGACATACTTTGATGCAATTAGATAGCATTTTGACCTGATGATGATCCTCAATTCACGACTTAAAAACACAAAACAATAATTTTGTGACGACTTGGTTGTCTATAAAAAACATTCGTAATTTTTTTTATTGTTGACTAATGGTTGGAAAAAATACATGTCGAACTTCTCTTTTGTTGCTAGTTTCGAATGAATCTAATGAAGCCTCATTTGGAAACTTTGCTTTTTAAGTTCTTGGTTCATCACTTATGATTTTTTGAATTTGTTTCGGAAAATTTGAAAACTTTCAATTGAGTTTTCCCGGAAAATTTGCGACACTGGTTTTTTTTTTTCATTTTACTTTTATATATCTATAAACTCTGCCTGTGGACAAAATTTTCGAAACATTGGAGAACCATCGGCCCGTTTTGTACCATAAAAAAAATCCGCAATGTCTGAACAACCTATTCTGAAGGAATATTTAACATCCAACTGATCAAGTGTGGAATCAGTAACAACCTTGGGATTGAAAACTTCAAAGAAATGCTCGAATTGAGTACCCAGTCTTGATTTTTGCGAATCTACACTAACTATATGTCATCCGTTATTATTATTATTTTTTTGTTTTCGTCGGCCTATTTCCTCACATGGTGACAATCACCGAATCATCCGTTATTAGTCTTCCATGCTATAATTCTCCTAGTGTACGCTTCCCTTATCACAGTGCTTCCATTGATTATGATATCTCCATGAAACAGGCTATTCAAGGAGTTCCAGGTCAACTTCGGCTTATTTTAATTCCCCATATTTTTATTCAAAAGTACCAACATGTCAATTGCAATAGGAGGATTTTCACTGATGGGTCACGCATTGATGGATCCACTGGTTTCGGTGTTTACAATGAGCACTCATATGCCTTCCGGAAACTTCAGGAATCTTGTTCAGTATATGTTGCTGAGCTGGCAGCAATCAATTTCGCATTGGGGATAGTTTCCGACATGCCCATAGACCATTATTTCATCTTCTCAGATAGTCTCAGTTCTATTGAGGTTCTGAAGTCGATGAAAACAGTGAGGCACTCATCTTACTTTCTTTCAAAAATAAGGGAGCAGATGTGTGCGTTGGCCGAACGATCATTTAAGATTACCTTTGTATGGGTCCCCTCACATTGCTCAATACCAGGCAATAAGATGGCGGACTCTCTAGCAAAGGTGGGCGCACAAGAAGGCGAGATTTTTGAAAGAAGAATTTCACATGATGAATTTTTTCCATTAGTACGTCAGAGTTCTCTTCAAAGTTGACAAAACGATTGGACAAGTAATTCTCTTGGGCGGTGGTTACATTCCATTATTCCAAATGTTTCGTCGAGATCGTGGTTCAAAGGTCTGGATGTAAGTCGCGGTTTCATTCGTGTGATGTCAAGACTTATGTCCAACCACTACTCGCTAGACGCACATCTCTACAGAGTTAACCTCGTCGATAGCAGTTTATGTAGGCGCGGAACCGGTTATGATGACATCGCTCACGCAGTTTGGCATTGCCCAGATAATGATGCGTTCAGGACACGACTATTGGATACCCTAGTGGCCCGAGGTAGACAACCCTTCCGAGACGTACTTAAGAGATGTGTTGGGAATGCGTGATCTTCCCTAAATGCAAGCGATTAATGAATTCCTTTGTTTGTCTGATCTAAGAGTGTAACGTCATCACCCCCCTTCCTTCCACTCTAGTAAATTCCCTACCATTGTGTCCCAGTTATATGATCCTTTTGTTCCCGTGGAACTTGTTCCTGAAAGGGACTACAGGGATCGAGGATTTGGTAGATGTCGCAACCAAAAGCAGCAAATAGTGGCTTAAATAATTTAGGAAACTAGGAGAATTTAAAATTAACACTTCATTTGATCACTTTTAAAAAAATAAAAAATAAAACCTTGAAACACTTTTTCAAATTTTCGCTAGTAAACGCGAGCGAATTCCTTTTAAATCTACTATGAGCTTATCTTTTGACAGATAGGCCTATTTCGTCTGCTACTTACAGACTTCTTCAGTGTCGACCTAGTTTCCCAATCACAATCGTTCTACTAATACGCTCAAAAACGTTTTTTAAAAAATAGTGTTTAAAAAAAGTGAAAGTGTTAAATAAGTTCTCTACCTAGCCCTTTCCAAACGATAATGTGACCCATTAACCTCGAGCTAGCCACGATTAATTAGCATCCCACTTTTACTAATATCGAAAAGTAAAACAACAATATTGAATATCGGCTCCGTAAAGTGTTACACACGCCTGAGCCTAGCAAATAAACGAACTGACTAAAAAAAAAGGAATATTTAACATCTATTAGCGAGACGTTTATTTAAGAAATCACTGTGGCACTTTTTTTCCATTTTAAATAAACTTTCGTACGATTCGTTGCAGTTGCAAAATCAAAACGAAAAGAAAAGCCAGCAACCCTCCAGAAGACGTGACTTCCATTAAACTCTCTTATAAAATACGCATTTTCGAGATTTCTGATTTCTGAGGGAATTAAATGAAATGACAATGCAATACACTCATTAAATGAGTGTATTGCATTTTCTTATTTATGAGTATACTGTGTGTATGTCAAAGAGCGCATACTTTTTTGTAAAAAATGCGTAGTTTGCACGGTTGTGGTGAAATTTTTTAAATTTTAGCGTGGATACACGTTAAGATGAAGTCTATCAAATGGAAAGTTAAAATATATTTTGATTGCCTTTTTTACCACTAGGTCACCGAACATGTGTATGTGAAAAATGGAATTGACTTATATTTTCTATAAAGGGTACGGGACGGGCTTTAAGCAGTTACTTCAGCACCTGGGATATTTGATGAAGCTGAGAATGTAATCTATTATTAGAACTGTCAATATTTAAACGTTAATCACTTTGCTTACTTCTTATCTATCGGAACATACCAACAACGAGCATTAGACTCAGAAAATGTCATAGCCATGGAATAAAGCTCCCAATTGCTGGGACTTATTAAAAGCATGCGGATTGTTTCCGAACATGAAAATGTTTTCTTCAGCTTCTCAAACTGTACATAATCTAACAATATTGAATGAGTGCGATTCCCAGCATGTGTGCGTAGGCGAAATGAAATAGGCCAGTTCACGATTGACTGCAAACGTCAATATCTTCAACCAGCTGCTTCGTTTTACCCATCCGCTATCGGAAAATCAACCAAAACATGCCGATTACTACGATACAAACTCGTCTTCTAACAGGTTATGAGACAGACGCACACGGAAATGTTAGACAAAGCGACTGTGACGATAAACGGGTGCATCGCTATGTTCAACAGCATGTTCTGGCAACAAGCCTAGAAGGAGCTGATGAAGATATTGCCTTTGGTACATGAGTACAAATGCAAAATTTGAGCGAACCTCTTCTGCAGGTAGAAAACTGATGGTTTTTTGGATGATGTACACTCAGTAGCAAAAAAAAGCCGAGCAAAATTTTGCTCCCAAAAATCACGTTGTTCAACCTCCTGTAAATTTGTCAATTATCAATATTTTTGGCTGAAAATTTCACAATATTATACAAAATGTATAGACCTTATGTGATCAAAATTTCATGTTGATAGAATTTATGAATTTGGAGTTATCATAAAATATGTGAAAAAAGTCATTTTTGGATATACCAATTTCAAAAACCCGTATTTCTGTGAAAAATTTAGGTAGCATATTGAAAATTTGTCCATAGCTTATAAAAGTATAGAAAATAATGTGGACCAAATTTGAACTGTTTTCATAAAGTGGTTTGGACTACAGCTGGCGTCAAAGTTGACGCACCAACATGAGCATTTCCCTTTTTTACGCGATACTGACCTTGCTGATATATCGGTGCAAAAAAAAAGCCGAGGTGAATTTTATTAATAATACTGTATAACATTGTATACCTAGTAATCCACAGTACCTAGTAGTACCTAGTAATCCACATTATTTTCTACACTTTTATAAGCTATGGAGAAATTTTCAATATGCTACCTAATTTTTTCACAGAAATACGAGTTTTTGAAATTGGTATATCCAAAAATGACTTTTTTCACATATTTTATGATAACCTCAAATCTGTAGATTCTATCGACATGAAATTTTGATCACATAAGGTCTATACATTTTGTATAATGTTGTGAAATTTTCAGCTAAAAATATGAGTAATTGACAAAGTTACAGGAGGTTCAACATGGAGTTTTTTGCTAACAAAATTTTGCTCGGCTTTTTTTTTGCTACTGAGTGTATTTTAAATCTTCAAAATGACAGTAATAAATTGGTAATCAATCTTGATTTATGCATCGAATAATTAGCCCAATGGATAGAACTTATGTTAGTATAAAGTGTTAGAAGTGAAATCATTTAGAAAATGTAGAAGTTTTAGACCTATTTCCTAACAATTGATTAAAACAATTACTCCTGATTAAGCCGTTCCCTACCCTAGTATATTTTGTAGAACACAAACTTCGCATTATATTTCAACGCGCTTAGCACGATGCATGAGGGTTGGTACAGACATTCAGTTACCGTGGTGGTCGTTTTGTCCAAATTTGTTGGAACTGTTTGCTACCCTTGATTTCTTGGTTTTTTTCAGAAAGCATCCGCTTCACCATAGCCCAATATCTGTCGATTTGACGTGACTCTGGACAATTTGGTGGATTTGTGGTTTTCGGTATAATATTCCCTTGATTTGCTTCGTACCACTCCATTCCATCACAGTTTCAGCATAATGGCATGATGCCACAGCTGGCCAGAACAGCGGTTTTTTTTTCTATGTGGTTTTTGATGAAGGGTATCAATCGCTTCTGCAAGCACTCTTTCTGGTAAGTCTCCTTGTTGAATGTGCCTGTAGTGATGAAAGATTTAGTCTTTTTGCCACACGTGCAAATTGCTTGCCAGTGGAATTTTTTGGGAATTTTCGATGACGTCTTTTTTCTAAGATACTCAGCTGTCGTGTTTCTGGCCATTGCAGAATTGAAAACCATTCTGGAAGCTGCTTGGGAGTTCAAGTTTTATCGTCCATAACAACGCACGAAAACTTCGTCAAATATTCTCAGTACAATTTGCTGTCAAGTCCAATAATTGGCATAATGAATAATCAGGAACGAATTGACACATGCTTGTTCAGGTATTTGGAAGGGGAAGGGGCAAGGTTGGTGGCAAGTTTTTAACTTGAACCAAAACAAATTAGGCAACAGGAAATGAACTGAAAATGTAGAATTAGTTTTAAAGACGATTTTGAGGAAATCCAAATTAACGTCTAGAGGCAATTTTGTCGAGAAAAATCTATGCGAGAAAAAATATTTCCAATGATCTCAAGTTACCAGAATTTCTATTCAAAGAAAAAATGAAAATGTGAGTGAATTCCATGAGGAACGAAACAACTTGAACATGAAATCCTCTGGCTCTGATTTCCGTGCTTTATTCCGAAATTGTATCGCGCCACTCAGCTGTTTCAAACAACTACCCCGTTTCCCACTGGACTGGCATAAAAATGTCAATGCTCACCGTCATGAATACGAACTACCCGACCATAAGCCACTGAAAGAAAAGCTGAAAATGAGGCCAATGAAAAAAAAATCCACATAAAGAAAAAGGTCGTCCGTTCATGAAACTCGCTTACTGCCGTTCCCTGTCACTCTCCCAATTCCCCACCAAACATGATCATCGGCACCATCATCGGGAACCAATCTCGACGGCCGCCTCTTTTCATCAAAAGCATCCAGCAAAACGAAGGGCATTGAATGATTTCAAATGAAGCATAAAAATTGAAGAGAGCTGAAAATCAGTATCTGCAGAATTTTACATCGCTTCTTCTATCTTTGGGATCCCAACCTTCATCACAGGATCAACATTCCTTCCGCTCCCCGTGAAGCGCTGCAGGAAAAATCAGTTGCTGGAGCCCTTCCTTTAATGCGGCAGTTTATGGAAATGATGCTGCTTGCTACTGCTGATGTTGATGAACGAATGGAAGCATTCACATATATGTGAGTGCCGACTAAAAATAGACTGCGAAAGGTTGTCTACGGGAACGTGAACATGTCTTTGGCATTCACGAGCGAGGTTGCTGCAGCAGGCACGAAATCGTACGAATCCTTCATCAAGTAATTTTGCTCAGACAGCAGCAGCAGCCGGAAAACGGGGTCGCATCTGCTGGTGATGACTGCGTTGGCATCCTTGCTCGATCCTTGTGTGGGTAGGTAGGGAATTTTCGGTTTCATTCACCCAAATAGAATGACAGTAAATAAGCCCTCGAATGGTAACGGATTAAGCTGAAATTTCAATAGCAGGTAAATAGTTTTCCTGACCGATATGGAGACGCATGGTAGTCCAATGGAAGCAATTCAGTATAGCGTGTCATCAAGAGTGGTCTGCCAGCACCTTGTCCATTATACACAAGGCTATGCGGTTGGCAAGAACTCGGAAACAGAGCTCGCGACACACATCGGAACACTCATGTGCAGTGCTTGTTAAATGGGAAAATGAGGGCTGCTTTCTTCTGACATTTCTAGACTTGCTTAGTAGGCATTGAATCGGAAAAGCCATTGTGCTTCGGAAAGGCTTGAAGCAAATTTTATGCCTTCTTTTCGATGGTTTTCTCCTCCGACCGCTGCTGCTAGTGCTGTTTATGTTTGCTATGTTTGTTGTTGACGGGAATGCTAGTCAATGCGACGACAACGATGGTTAATGGGGCAAATGTCCTGCGCATGTCGTTCCTTTCACTTCGGCAGCAGGACGGTTGTTGAATGATGGAAAATTGCTGAAGGAGGTGAAGTTTTGTTTTTAGGGAAAATGTGTCAAGACTGGTCAAGACTGA
This sequence comes from Aedes japonicus, assembly GCA_034211315.2. NCBI lineage: Eukaryota > Metazoa > Arthropoda > Insecta > Diptera > Culicidae > Aedes > Aedes japonicus. The sequence continues at coordinate 163,964 of JASCZW010003150.1, read as the reverse complement.
TATGCGGGGGTCGTTGCAATGTTTACCGTGCTGCGAGTGACATTGTTTATTCAGTTCTAGGGAAAAACAATATTTGATCTGGATGGGCTTTTGCAGTTATCTCTGATCAGAGTGCATTGTTTTTAAAAAGTAAGTTAAAATGATTGCTTAAAAATCAAATTGAACAAATTAATATTGAACTTTGACATTACAGCTGTTATTCTTGTCATAATTAAATTACTGCCAGCTCTGCTATTTTTGGCAAAACATTTCGGGTATCATAATGGACGACTAAACTACGTTCTCGAAGATTTTAAACAGCGTCCGGGTCTAGCTTTTTATACCCCAATGCAAAGGATCGCCTTTGCCGAGCATTTCCAGACTATAGGTCTCCAAATTTCCGAAGAAGAATTTGATTTGGCAGGCCATATGTAGTTGTAGTCAAAAATCTAAATGTTTCGTCTCAATATGGATGTGTACGAGCAAGGATGTCTGCAAAAGTGGTTGCTACCGTTTATCAGAACTCTTCCGCTCTGTTTTGTCACTATGCAAAATCCGTCCTGGAATGGTGCAAGGTACAAGAGGTCAAATATGTGCCAAAAACAGTCAATCCACCAATCTGTCCAGAACATCACCCAATAGAGAAATACTGGGCTCTAGTAAAGCGGAAACTCTGCGAAACTAAGAAGAAAGCAACTGGTCCGATAATTTCAAGAGAAGATGGAAAATCGTCACGGCGGTCGAATCTGAGGATACCGTACGGAATCTGATGGCGGGTGTGCCACAGAAAGTTTGAGAATTTTACAGATAGAAGGTTTAACATCTTAATTCCAATGTGGATATAGCTCTGTTATTGTGAAATAAACAATCGGTTTTGTAGAATTATGTGTAATTTTTTTTTTGCTTCTATTCTTTTGGTGAAATTTAACGTTGACTGGCTTTGGTAGACGAAACATGAAATACGTTTATCGGCCAAAGAATAAGCAATCATAACGGTTAAAGAGATTCGACCAAAATTCAAAAATGCATGAGTGCTGCAGCTGCAGAAAATGAAGAAGTTAATTAAAAGAATTATTTGTGGAAAGATTTACTTGAAAAATACAATTACAATAAAATATACTTTCCACAATAGAACTTGTTAATTGTTTTGTAATATTTGTAGTTTTTATTTCGGGATATGCGAGAGGCACTTACTCGAATTTGGCAAGTACTCAAGTGAAATTTTTGAGCAAATTTCTAGTTAGCTACTTAGTTACTTGTGCAAAAACTCATACTCAGTTTGCTTCCAAATATTTCTATCACTTCTCCCCATTTTGGTTTGTTTGGTACAACTGCAAACTGCAACATGAATCCGAGAGAAAAAAGTTTTGATTATTTCAGCAGATATTTTACAAAAAACCGGCTCAAAATTTCACTGAAATGTCAAAAAAATTCATGAGAAAAAAAACTGACATGTTAAGCAAAACATAAAATAAAAATTTAACCATCTAATAATAACAAAGTAGACCAAAATTCACAGATTTGAAAGATGTTCTGGTGTTTAATATTTTATTTTCCAAAACAAAAATATGATATTTTATGAAAAGAAAATTTAGTTTGAAAAATGAGAAAATGGAAATTAGTAATAACTTAAATTATAATAAATAATAAATATAACGAAAAATCGTAGGAATTAGAGAATTTGAAATGAAAAAATAAAAATTCCAATGATAGAGAAATTGTAAAATAATACAATTGGAAAAATAAAGTAAATAATATACAAATTATAAATAAATATAAATTATAAAATTGCAAAAAATATACAAATTAAAAAATCAAAAGGCAGAAAACTCAAAATGAAAAAACATAAATAAACATTTGAAAAATCGAGCATTAGCGTTGCTTCGAAAATTCAGATATTAAAAAACAACGCTTATAATAAAATCGATTGGATATATCCATAGTCAAGGTCATTTTAGTTTCATGGGTATAAACCCAAGTAACACCAAAAACATAAATCGAAAAGTTATATTTTCCATTTGTCATGCTGTAGATCTATAAATGTGCAATTTGACTAGTTTAGTATTGTAGATGTAAGTTTCATGCTATTCGAATCTAGAATCACATATTTTGTCATATATCTGTTTGATGTTTTGAGTAAGGACATGTTTGTTTACATCTGGCGTCTTGCGTGTTTGCATATTATGTTGTACAAATGTAGCAACACAAGTCTTCCGTATTTTGAGAAACAAACATATTCGTGAAATGTCAGAAGCCAACACAACTAGTCAGGTATGTTTTGTTCATGTTGTATTGGACGTCAAATGACCATCTGTACTTTTAAATAAGACTTAAGACTATCCAGAATCTATTTATATCACACTCATGTTTACCGCTAAAACATTTAAGAACCTAATTCGATTATGCCGGTACGATGAAAATAATAATATTGCAGTTGCCTTGTACGATCGAACATTATTTGCACGGGTACAATTGCTTGTATGATGACGCATTAGCAAAAGCTGAAGTGTAATCGACCGATCATCAAAGTATAGCAAATCCATTTAATTTACTTTGATTCACTTTACTACTCCTGAATTCTCTTATGTGAAAGAGAGTAACTATGTCCTCTATCACATGGGCGCTGGTTTAAATAACGATGATATGGTGGTTTAAGCGGATTCTAATTGTTCCATATCTCACATGTTGAAATGGCCGAGTGGTAAGAAGACCAATATTGTAAGCTTAGAGTGTATGGTTCAAACCTAGTCCATGAATACCTTTTTGCAAACCGACAATGCTTTGTTTTACTGAAGCACAAGATTTTTTTGTTTGACCATTGTCGAACTTAAATTATGTTTTATAGGCTCCACCTTCTGCGCTGTTTAAATTCTATAGTAGTATCCTAAATAGTCGTCAATCACCGAAACGGCAACATTATTATTTGTCACATTAAAGCAAAAATGCATACAGTTAAACATTTCGTGTTACTTGGGAATGTTCCCTGTCGAGCTTTTTAAATGTGTGTGTGTGTTTGTGCAACGGTGAAATGTTTTTCATCGATTTTTAGGTTTTCTTGTTTCATTTTTTTCGTTTCTTTTAATGTCACACATTTCAGCCCAATTTAATAATTTAAACACTGAATTAAATATTATTCATTTTTTATTCAATAAAAAAATGAAAAAAAAATTTAGCCAATTAAATTTGTTAGGTTTTAGAAATCTTATTGAAAATTTGATTTTAAGAAATATATTGAAAAATGCCGGCAAATCATAATATAGAATATAAATTTATAAAATTTGTATGTTGACAAAAACAGAATAAGAGGCGCAAAAAAAGCCCGTAGCTAAAATAATTGCAATACAAGTGATAAACATATCAAAATCAAAAATCGAAAATTCATAAATGGGAAAAATCACCCATTAATCTAAAAGTTGAAAAATATATAAGTCCCAACCGCAAAATTTCAAAACAAAGGGGAAATAATTTAAACGAATCAGAACTGGAAAACATAAGTTGGAAAATTTAAAAATCAAAAAAAGTTCACAGTGTAACGCAGAAGCCACGAAAAATAAAATTTCGTTGAAAAATAAAATTTGGACTCTGACCATATCGCTCACAGTTCGTGCTGGTGACCATTTCCGTGTTCCTTTGACCAATTCATCCTCAAAATATGGCATCCATTTGGACCTCGGCTAAACCGCAAGTAAACGTTCCAAGTCCTTCTAAACGTATCAGGTCAGTGATGTTATAATAAAAAACAATGAAATACCGCATACGTAGAATTAACCTTTCCAAAAAAAAAGGCAAAACAAGATAAAAAAGAATTGAAATTGACTTTTAATTTGAATGAAATTAAATTTGAATAATTTAAAAATCCTAACATCATCACACAAAAAGCATAACTGAACATTAGTAAAATAGAGAATAATAACAAAACTTAAATCTATGAGTTTCAAGAATACAAGCATTGGAAAAAACAGATGAAGATATGGAAAATATTCAGCAATTTTATATTGAAAGCAATGAAAGCGCAAAATTCCATGTTTTAGCAATAGGAAATCGAAAGTTTTTAATACTTCATTGGTCAAATGTTCATTGAAAATTTATAAATTAGCGAATGAGCAGTAATTGAAAAACTAGAAAAATTTAAAATTAACACTCCATTTGATCAATAATAAAAAAATAAAACATTTAAACACTTTTTCAAATTATCACTAGTATTTTTTATTTTTTTTCAAAGTGATCAAATGAGCTGTTAATTGTCAATTCTCCTAGTTTCTCAATCACAATCGTTCTACTAAAACGCTCAAAAAAGTTTGTAAATAGTGTTTTTAAAGAAAAGTGGACAAATAAAAAGAACTAAGAATTTGAAAAGGAAAAGAGAAAAGTAAACATTAAATTATTATGTATTGCAAACACACATATCAACATAACAGAGACTAATATTGATCAATTTAAAAACTATATAATATCAGAACACTATGACGACAAAATAGTGAGAAAACTCATAAGTCTTAGAATTAAAAACAAATGGTTTTAGCTAAAAAACAAAAATTCAACAACGCTTAGATTTGAAGGTCAAAATATTAAAACAATTATTTAAAATACAAATACAACGTATCAAAAACTCTTTAAATTTTATGGCTGCGAACTGACATTCAAAAACTACTCATGATGAACTTTCACTCGCTTGAACATTCATTCGTGAACGCCGTTTGCAAAGCAAGGGATTTTGTATTTTTGGAATCAAATTTGTCCATGCAAACAAGTTTGCTCGTATGTTGATGATATGGATATGGATATGGATATGGACAAGGTATCTGCAGTAGTGGAAAGAAAACGAAGGTTTTCATCTCTGGAGCGACTTTGAATGGACAAACATACAAAAAGAGAAGTATCTTCAGTACCTTATTTTGCAATTCAATCACACGGCGGTCCGGTGAAGTTCTGGTGTGAATTAGCTTGCTGCCATTATAGCCGGGATATCATAGAACGGTATTAGTAAACTGATATTGACGTTATTGAAAAAACTCTAAACGCACCAAATTATCCAAAGTTTCCTCCCACGGAAAAATATAAGGCAATTATCAAAAACAAACTTAAAAAATGTGGTAAAACAATCAGAAACAATGGAAAATGATGGAAGATCAAGTTGACCAATGCAAATGATGATGGATGACATTAGACGAAAAGTCCGAGATTTTATTCGAAATGCTGATGAATGTTCGTTCCTTTGACGTTCAACACTGAAAATTAATTTTAGTTTTTATTACGAGATCGAAGATAGAAATAACGAATTTATGCGTTGTTCTCCGCAACGAATTTGATTTGTTGTTTGTTTCGCGCAACTGTCTAAAGCACGAAGCATTTGTTGACACAGAAAGAACATTCGCCCATTGTATTAAATGTTTCTGACCTCGACAGCGCTGTAATTTTTTAATTGGGATCAATAAATTATTCCCGCTCATTCCAGCAGCAATACTATCATGCATGAGTAAGATAAAAGAGAAACAGTGATTGGCTGGTCTTCACGAAATTCATTTCGTGCATTTTACAAAAATATGTAATGATAGCATTACACCACAGAGATAAAAGAAACAATGAATTTCCTCCGTTATCTAAGCGCATAAAGGGAATGCTAGATTTGGTATAAAATAAGGGGATAGTTCATGTAAATTAAGGGCAGATAACGCCTGAATCTAGCCTGTTAAACTGAAAATTGTAAGCATTGTTGTATGGCTCATGAAAGATTGCAAACAATTTCGTTGTTCACGCCTTTTTTGGCTTGTAATTATACGAGTGGATATTTTACGCGCCTGTTAAAATTCATTATTCAGATAAAAAGCAATATGAATGTGTCGTACACTATACGAGACATTTTTTTAGATGTACAAAATCCATGAATGAAAGCTAATTTACGAAAATAAATTTTCAATGAATAATTACCCAGCAGAATGAAACCTTACCCGTTTTTTATGTACTTTTTGGCGAAGAAATGTCTCTAAGCGAATGAAGCTTTAAGGCTGCAAAATTGATGACGTGGGAATCTTAATTCAAGCATTGCATTCATCCGCAACGATGTTATACTTGCATTTTAAAACGCTTTTCATTTAAAACTGAACTTGGTGTAATGGTCATTCGGGGTAATTTCATTCTGGAAAATATCTTAAAGCCGGATGACAGATTCACCAGCAATATATTTCGAGGTCCACCTTATTTCCTCCATTGTCGTTACGTTTCCCTTTCGACCCATATCAAGCTGTTTACGGCTAATTGACAGTTTAACTGCGGCTTAACAAGTCTCTACCATTATCGGTAACATGAAACCTGCTCTCGTTTACCTGGTTTAGTAGTGGCGATCAGAAACCACAATTTCCTTCCGCATTCCGTCAGGGTGATGTCGCATTGATAGATAAGAAGGGCGTGGAAAACTCGCCTTACGCCGTGTACGAAATGGCAGTTTAATAAACTTCTATGAGCATTAGGATTCTCCTCAACGAAGGTTAGGCTAGTCTCTCAAAGTTCCTAACCCAACGAGTGAGAAAAGTTTGAAGTTTCCACGGACAATCAATTCACATCAACGAAAGATTTGATAAATCAGCCACGTCTTCGACGGCGTGCAACTTCCTGACTTTCAACAAAGCACGCAAACATAGACGCACAACGACGTTGCTACCTGTCCCCAAACTAGATAAAGGATGAGTTGGTTTTCCTACTAGGGAAAGGTATTTACACGCTCAGTAACTTACGAAATTTCCCTGAGGGGGCGGAAAATAGAATCTAACCGAACTCAACCGGAGGAGGACGAGGATACATCAAACATGTATTATTCAGTGCGTCAATTTGGCGTCGCTACGCTGATTGGTAGCTGTTTCAAAAGGAAATGTGGCACTTTAAGCGGAATAATGAAGAATAAGCGCGGGTAATTGAGTTTGCAGCAGGTTCCGGCGACGCGACGGGCTGAATTTGAGTTCACCTCATTTCGGAGAACGTGATCTTCCGAGCGCGTAAAAATCCCTCCATTAGAGTTTCTTCCTTACCGGCAGTGCTCTCAGGCGTCGGTTTCCTTTCAACAATGGAGCCTTAATTTTAACCAGCAGCGGCGAAAAAAAAACAGAGGGAATAATAAAGTTCCGGTTCGGCTAATCGTTTCACTTCGGTGGTCACCTTTTGCAATGTGTTCGCTTCCTTCGGTGGCAAAGTTGGGCTCGGAAAAAAAAAACAAGGAGGGTGGCTGTCTCGCGCAATATCGTTTTTGCACCTTTCGTCTGTTGAATCGCTAATGACTTGCAAATATTGGCTTTACATTGAAAATACCACGATTTTTTATCCCTACGAGAGAGAGAAAAAAAACTTACACTTTCTGTTGAACGAGGGCACCTTCGAAGGTAACACCGAACACTGATTGGACGCACGAACTTTTGTGGGAAACACACGATAATAGGATTGAAAATCTGACTGTTAGGCACGTATCCTTTTTCACCCGAAGAATTGAATTACTTTGATCTTTACACTCAAAAGATGCACAAGGACACCCCCAAGATAGCAGGGAAAAATCGTTGATCCTTTCAGTAGGTCATCACTCACTGCAGAATGCTTCTTCCTATTCTCGTTGCACCTAAGAACTGCTGGTAACGATTATATAAAACTCACACTGATTGCCACTTGAGTCCCAGAATGTGCAGGGAAGCGAGGGACGATCCACTTTTGGGCAGGAGCAGAAAAATACACACGCGTGTCAAGAGTTACATCACGTTCAGGAGGAATCTCCTCAAACTAAATTCCCTTGTGGTGGGAGCAAACCCCAAGAACCACTCAAACCGCCTTCTCTCGTCACTTTTGATGGAATTCTAAGCCTTTCTGATGGACAAACTTCACTCACAGACTTTAATTTGAACCAAATCCTTGGGACGTGCTAATGGAGACCGGCTCACACTCCCTTTTACCAACCAACAATCAGCCCGATGTTGTAATGTTTCCTTATAAATCACCAACGGGACAGTATAACTTTTCTCAACGCCACACCACGCCACGGAAAGAGCCTTCTCTCAAACACACACCTCACACTCTTTTGGTAAAAATTTGGTGGATCCGCGTAACAACAGCAGCCCAAAGCGGTTCAAATCTTTTCCTCGACTGAAAGTCTACTCGGATTACACAGGACTTCTGTTCTGTCGTCGTTCGGCCGAAGTTGTCGGAGTTCCCGAGTGCCACACACTACTAGCACACTCCTTGCACATAGGATGGCATTCCGCGTGTTGTGGCTGTAAATGATAATACCTACAGGAAAAACGAACCGGCCAGGAGCATGCGCACCGGCTGCCAGCGAGGTCCTGGTTGTTGGTTTGACGTTTTCCGAGCGGGAGACACATTAAAGGGCAGAAGTGTGCGGATGTCAAGGTGGCTGGCCTGGCGGTGTATCGGATGACAACAGACCGAAAGCAGTCGGGGGTTGTGTGCAGTAGTTTCGATCGGGAGTTCGTGTGGACCGTATGTAATAGAGGCGGGGTTGCCAGAAAGTTAAATGTGATTCAAGTCGGAGTTATTTTCAGTCAAGCTGTAAATGACACGGATTGGCGTCAATTTAGTCAGAAGTGGATTCACTTGTAGTTATCAGTGATGACAAATAAAGATCTTCGACTTCAATCACATGTACAGAGTCTGGTGCAAAAAAGGATCCATCCACTCAAACTTAACTTAAAAGCCTATTATTGTCTCTTCATCATGGAAAATATTTTCATAAACATGTTTTAAGTTTTAAATAATATTGACACACCTCTCGTGTTAAGACAACAATTGCACAGTGGGAAAAAATGGAACCAAAATGCCATTAATTTAAACGGCGCAGGGTAGGAGTCCTGGAAAATAGCTTTCCTTATGGGAAAAAATCCAGGAAATATAATGATGTCTCATTTAGGGTTGACCACAGTAAGTGTCCCATTTTGCCCAGTTTTCCTCTCATTTTGGATGCAGACTAGATTTATTACTCAAAAACAAAACTTGGTGCTATTATATTGAATCCAAATGCACTGTAACTTTGCAGAAAAAGCTGAAAAAGTGAATGTAACAAATTTCACTTTGATTGGCTGCCACGAAGTGGTCCATTTTGCCAATTTAACCCGATTCTCCCCTCATACCTAAGAAATCTCATATACCATGAGGTTCTGAAGGTTGGCGCAAGTAATGTTACTTTCACTTGCACTGTACTTATGTAAAAATGCCTGGAAAATCGATTGAACTTTTTTCGGATGGTGATAAAAAATTGCTTTTGATAAATTTCCCATGGAAGAAAAAATTCTACGCCCTTGCGAGCAGCCTTCTGGCAGTTAACCGGAACATTCGCCATGGCGGACGAAAACATGCGTGTAGGCATGTTTTTGATTTCTTTCTTCGTTTTTGAGTAATCGTTTATTTATCAATTCCTCCTCCGTTTTCGCGACAAAATTGTTGGAGTAGATCTTACGCTTCAGGTTGGTCCAGAAATTCTCGATGGGACGCAGCTGGGGGACGTTGGGTGGATTCGCCGACTTGGGTACCACATCGATATTTAGCCGTCCGATCGCTCCGAGTAGCTCCGACGCCAGATCCGGCCAGAACACCGCGTCTTCGCCCTTATGGTATTTCCTGATGAACGACGCAACTTCCGGCAGGCATTTCGAACTATAAATTTCCCCGTTCACGGCCAGTCTGGTGCAAAAGAAGATAGGCTTTGACATCCCCTTCTCGCTGATTGACAGCCACAGCAGCAACTTCTTGGGGAACTTGGTGTGTGAAATAAACACCTCGGAGCTCACTTCCTTCGTGGGGGAAGTAAAATACGAAGTGCCCTGCCAGTCGTTGCCATCCAGGGTGAGAAAGGTCTCGTTGTCCATCACCACCGACACGTCGGGATTTGCCGGGAAAATCGAGTTGAGCATCTTATTCAGCCACTGCCGCTGCGACATTGCCTGCAGTTCCGAAACCAGTGGACGCGACTTCCGCTTCCTGACATGTATGTTCATGTTTGCCAGCTACTTTTTAGCTGTTTGGCCGGTTGAACCGACCTCCTAGCCAAGCGCACGCAGCGATATAGCCACTTTTCCCTCGGTCTTCCTCTTCAGCATCCTTTGGATGTCGCTCGTCGCTCAGGGTCGTCGGGCTTTCTTTCGATGCTCTGATTGTAGTCTAATAGTGCCAAGATGTTGTAGATGCCGGAACGGGCGTATCCGGTGTCCACAAAGTGCCGCACGATGTCCGTTTTCGACGCGGTGGGGTGCCGTTCTTTGAATGCGCACACTTCTGAACGGAGTTGCTTCACTGTTTTTGCCATCACGGTTAGAGTTCAACTGATAGAGCTGTCAAATTTTGTCTGCTGACTCATGGGTTACTATGATTGATGCTACATGGATAGTTTTGTCAGTGCGGGTGAAGGTAAACAAACCCATCCAAAGTCGGCAATTTTGCCCATTTTTATTTTAAATGCAAACGTAGATAGCGCAGTGTGTTTGCTGATTGGGGCTTAGAGCAGTTGGAAACTGGCCTCGATTTTGTTAGCCAAAACCCTTCTTCTGTGACGAGGCCCATTTCTGGGTGAACTGGTTTGTGAACAACCAGAAATGTCGAATATGGGAAAAAGCCAATCTAGACGAGGTGGGATGGACTGGCTAAGTATCACGAGTGGTCCTTTCCCTCTTTGGCAAGGTGCACGCCCTGCAAAAGTAGTGCTTCCGCCGGCAACAGAAAGGTGGAACCATATCGGATCACTTGAATGAAGTGACGAATCGACTGATGGCAATGGGGGGAGGAGCTGAACGAACATCCGATCGTCGCGATTCTGTTTTCAAGCCTCTCGGAATACCACGGAAGCCTGGTAACCAGATGTCACACAGAAATTCGTGAAGGGCAAGCTACTGTATAAATGGAGACGCCGCACAGTGGCACAATTCTGAAAAAAGACGGTCAAAAACATTTTCACCCTTTCGTCATCATTTTATCAACTAGCTGTTTTAAGAAGAACTGCTCAAAATATTATTCCGCATCTTTTGAAAAAACACGTCTAACCTTTCATAAGGGTTTAACTGCACTTTCAAATATTAACTTTTTCCAGCTACTAGATAACGGGTTGTTGTCTTCCACAAAGTTGTAGAGCAAGTAATTTAAAAAAAGTAACTCATGATACTAATTTTCTAGAGCATAATGTTAAAAAGATATAAATGGTTTTCTTTCAGCACTACCTTAAAACTGGTTTTATGAGATATTTAGTACTTTGTTCATTTTTGACGATTTCAATATGTTGTAAAAGAAAAAATGTAGGAATTATTGAAATACCCCTTTTTGCTGAACACACCTATGACCTCTGATGAACTTCATTTTGATATATGGTGATATGAGTGTCTGTGTGATGTCATAATCAAACGCACAAACAGGGTAGGCGGGTCCTGGCGGGGTCAAAAACAGATTTTATTTGAAAAATTATCTTATGAACAAGTATTCCTGAAACTTTCAACGTTGGGTACTGAAGGGTACCCAGAAAAATCTTTGATAGAAATAATACTAGTTATTAGTCAATAAATATTTCGGATGTGTCCTAATATTCTAGGTGAGTGGCCCTTTTGCTCTGTTAGGTACCGTGTCTAATCAAAATGCGATATATTTTTGGTTATAGGTCAAATTGTAACTATTGTACTTTGAAATTTACCATTTTTGTAGATAGAATGTTGAGCTTTCAACGTGATGTCACTACTGATGCTTTAATTGCTGCTTGCGCTTCGCTGTGGATGACTTTATAAAGGGGACTTGCATAAATTACGTAGCATTTCGGGGGGTGTGAGGAGGGTTTAAAAAGTCGGGACGAGACATATATTTCAAAGAGTTTTTCAAAAGGACCTATTTGATTTTTTTTACATGTTTGTACACAAAATCAGATAGGTTCTTTTGACAAAGTATCTTAAAATCTTAAGATCTGAAACAGATTAAAATATGCTTCGTTATTTATGAATCACTCCAAACTATCATGCTGGTGACGTCTAGTTTTGTGCTTTGTTTTTAAATTAAAATGGATTCTATAACGCCCGTTTGTCAATTTGATAATATTATACTTTTAAGCTTATTTTTTCTTCTTCTAGTAATTTTTTTTGTATTAAGAATTTACCAGGTACCCTTTGATACCCAACACTGAAAATTTCAAGATTACTAGTTCATAAGATACTCTCCAAATAGCATTAATTTGAGACCCCGCATATATGTTTTTAGTTTGTTGAACATTAAGTCACATGCGAATTATAAATTGGCTTATAACCTGTACTATTTCAAACTGTCGTTTTACTAGGTACCCTTCAGTACCCAACGATGAAAATTTCAGGAATACTTGTTCATAAGATAATCCTCCAAATACAATCTGTTTTATCCCTTAACTTACCCCTTACCAATCAGACTAAGGCCGGCGTGGCCTCTGCTGTACACCGAAGTTGTTTCCATTGTAATCAGTCCATGGCTGTTACTCGCCAGCTTCGTTGTCTGCGGAGGGTCCTCAGGTCGCCTTCTACTTGTTCGATCCACCTTGCTCGTTGCGCGCCTCTTCTTCTTGTACCCGTCGGTTCGTTTTCAAGAACCATTTTCACAGGGCTGTCGTTCGACATTCTTACGACATGCCCAGCCCATCGTAGTCGCCCGATTTTTGCGATGTGTACGATGGGAGGTTCTCCCAGCAACTTGTGCAATTCCTGGTTCATTCGCCTCCTCCACGTTCCGTCTTCCATCTGCACTCCACCGTAGATCGTACGCAGCACTTTCCGTTCAAAGACACCAAGGGAGCGTTGGTCCTCCACTAGCAATGTCCATGTTTAATGGCCGTAGAGAACTATTGGTCTCGTTAATATCTTGTAGATGGTCAACTTTGTAGTTCGGCGAACTTTGTTCGATCTGAGTGTCCTTTAGAGTCCAAAGTAGGTACGATTGCCAACCATAATGCGCCTTTCTGTTTCTCTACTGGTGTCGTCATCGGCGGTCACCAATTAGCCCAGATACACGAATTCGTATACTACCTCAATTTCATCACTGTCGATCTAAACTCGTGCTAGCAGCCTAGCATTGTCTTCTCGTGTGCCTTTTCCCTTCATGTATTTTGTTTTCAACGCATTATTCTCCTCCTCCATCCGCACGCTGAATCTTGGTTTTCCGGCCTAATTGGTTGCCGACCAGACTAACGTACTCCTAGATTTTCTCGCATACTTCCATCTTTAAATGTAGCAGGTAGCAGGTAGTGAAAATAATCGTCCACCAGCATCATAATGTAACGATTTCTACTGGGTGTGGTAACTTCCAGCGGACCGGTCAAGTTTGTGTGGACTCGATCTCCTACTGTTTCGCTTCTGCTTTCCGATGACAAAACGTACGGAATAACCTTGATCGTTCAGTCCATTGAATGCTCCAACGGCGATCCTGTTGGATTTCACTTTCTTCCCGATCGCTGCCGTAAGACTCTCGTGCGAGGGGATTGGTGTCCAAGGATTCAAACAACGCATCGTAATTGGTCATTTACGACATGCTTTCAGAGTCCAGCACCCAGAATCCTTCATTCAATCGCGTCGAGCAGCTAGACACAGTTCGTCGCTGCTCACCAACTTTACCTTCTGCTTGCGTTTCTTCTGGTCAACCATCTTGCTGAGCTTGGCCAGTTCGACGATTACTGTGTCTGTAAAATTGGCGAAGCGCTTGGAACGTTGCTCGCAAAAAACACTTATTTTGATAGAACAATTATATCATTTGCAGGTATTGATGGACGCTATAGCTCTCCATGGTTATTGGGCTAGACACACACCTGACAGCTCATTTGACAATTGTAGCTTCAACAATATGACCACAATCAACAGTCGAAGTTAGGAAATTTATAAGGCACGAACCTTTAAAAAGAACTTTCACGTCTACACTCAGAACAAGCATGAAGTACGTTATTATATTGTTCTGAAGATTTCCTTCAGGAATATGAGAACCTAGAAGTGGACAGCCATTTTAGCTAGAACCACAGATATGAAGAGAAAATATTAATAGTTTCGTTAGAGTACGGCAGGCTGGGAAAATTGGATACAAGTAGTTGAAATTGAGTGGAGGGCTATTTTGAAAGTACTCGATCACGTACACAAGCTACCAATAGATGCGTAGGCAAGGGGGTAAGGATACCCTCTTTGACTGGCTATCCTTCCCCCTTGCCTTCCCTTCCTCCCACCACTCAATTTCAACTACTTCTATTCAAGTTTCACAGCCTGTCGTACTCTAACGGAACTATCAATATCTCAATCAGTCAATTTCTCCTTGATTCTAGCAGAAATTACTGTCCACTACTAGTGCCTTATGTTGGTGAGAAGATATTTCCTTCAAAACGTTATAGATAAAACAACCTCAAATAGCTCTTCTTGTTTTTGTTGGGAAAAACTACTTGAATAACACAAAAAGAGTAGCAAAACACGAGCAACAACTGTCAGTGCATACACTAATAACATTAATCAACTACCAAATAGGGTACGTGTGGGGTTTTAAGCAGTTTATTCAGCACCTGGGATATTTGATGACGCTGCATATAATCTATAATTAGAACTGCCAATATTTAGACGTCAATCCCTCTGCTTACTTCTTATCTATCGGAACATACCTTCAGAAACGAGCATTAGACGCAAAAAATTTCATAGCCATGGAATAAAGTTCCAAATTGCAGGGACTTATTAAAATCATGTGGATTGCTTTCCGATCATGAAAATGTTTTCTTCAGCTCCGCAGTCTGTACATAAACTAACAATATTGTATCATGGCGATTCCGTGCATGTGTGCGAAGGCGAAATGGAATAGGCCAGTTCACGATTTGTTGCTAATGTCAATTTTCTCAACCCGCTCCTTCGTTTTACTCATCCGCTCTCGAAAACAATCAACCAAAACATGTCAATTGCTATGATCACAAACTCGTTTACTAGCAGGTTATGAGACAGGCGCGTACAAGCCCAAAATTTTAATTTGTCATTGATCTTTAGATTGCCTATGAGTATTTCTTATTTCATTAATTCTCACAGAAATGTTAAACAAAGCGACTGTGGCGACAAACGGGATGCTTCGTTTAAAAACAAACAAAAAAAAATGTGAGAGACAGCAGGCTTCACGTTATAACACCGGTGCTTATCCATGGTTAAAGAAGAAGAGAGGAAACTCGCAAAAGCAACAGTGATGCCATCGCTGCCGCTCAACAGTGAAGCATTATTTATCGTTGAGTGCTATTGGACAGCTCCGAAACATTTTTTTTATTGCATACGATATTGTCAGATAATGGAAAATATAATCATAAGTATAGATCAACCTCAACTGGAAGACACGTAAAATATATAGTGATTTCAGATCATCTAAATATGAAATAATTTAACTAAATGTTCAACATCACATTCTGGCAAAAAGTCTAGATGTTAGAAGGAGCTGATGAAGACATTCCCTCCGGTACAATGAAACAAATGCAAAATACACAAAGGCAAAATTTTAGCGATCTTCTTTAACAGGTAGAAGACATTATATTCTAGATGATTTATTTGAAATTTTCAAAATGACAGTAATAAATTGGTAATAAATCATGATTTATGCATTGTATCATTAGCCCGATAGATAGAGCTTATGTTCGTATCATTAAGAGTGAAATAATTTAAAAAATGTAGGACTTTTAGACATATTTCCTAACAACTGATTAAAACAGTCACCTCTGATTAAGCCGTTCCCTACCCTACCAAAAAAATAAGACAATGTAAATAAGAGGTATTAAAAAAGAAACCATTTTGATAAACGTAATAGACTTTAGAGATTTTTCATTAAAAGTAAAGACTTCATGGACTAGCATGGAAATAAAGTTCTTAAACCTTTACCAGCTCTAAGATTCTTTGCCCAGGGGAAAAAAATCCTACCCTAGTAGCACACTTGTTACCATTCAGTTCAGATAACATAAATATGACTTGCAAAGTCATAATCAAGTTACTACAATTATGTTCGTAGTGTGCTACTTGGGTAACCAGACCGGGATTCGAACCAAACCACCTCTAGTATGTTACTGCATTGTAGCTGCCTCTTTTTCGACTGAGCTAAGAAAGTGCGCTGTAAAAAAACTGTAAAAAAACATGGTTCATGTTTCAACCAAATTACACGGTATAACCCCTCCTTCAACCCATTAGCAAGCATCTGCGGCTTTAATGCGTTTTTCAAGAAAGCTAGCAGGTACAAAAGGGGGGCACTTATCGTTTGACTTTTGTTAGGTTTCGGTCTATAACTTTATCCGTGTTCCTTTACGCTGTGCACACCCTAATTAGAAAAAAAAGGTCGGTGCTTTCTTGTGATTGTAGATTCCAAGTATTGTCATCAATTTTTTTACCATCAGGCAAACCTACCTGAGAAACGAAACTTCACCGGATTGATGAATATCTGAAAATAAAAGAAAAATATCATTTAGTTTAAACATTTTATAAATCACTCTTCTGTCCCCAGCTAAGCCTCTCCCATCTGTTAAACATCCCACCAGTCACCATACCAAACCGTGCCTCGCATCATAAACAGATTCCTCATCGGAAGCCCATTAGAATTCCGAACCCTTCGTTCTCAAGCAAGTGGGTCAAGCTCCGACGTGTTCATCGAACCCACTTCACTCTCAACCGCATTTCGCCCTTCCCGATCAAGCAATCAAGCAAGTTGCCAGTCGATTCCATGGAATCGGCTTCCATCGACTTCCGTCAAAATGATTACAGGAATTATAAAACTATTAATTACACAGAGCATTCCCGTCCCCGACAAACCGTCGAGTGATCAAATGTGTTGGAATGCCTGAAAGAAGTGGTCCATCGGCGAACCGAAATTCTCGATTACCCACACAACCACAAACTCACCGCTGCTGAATGTCGTCGGCTTCGGAGGAAAAACTCGGCCTGCTCAGTTTTCACTTCGCTCTAGAATCGACCGGAAAGGCGCTGTCGGTGTTCACTAACACCAGCGTAGTTTCTAAAGGTGTTGCTCTCCGGGGACGAATGACGACAAGAATTTTATTATTCTGCACACATAAAATGGTCATTAATATCGATTGCCAACACACACTAGCACAAACCAATACACACAAGCGGATATTTTCCGGAATGGAAATTTCGTGCTGCATTATTAAGTCTTGCCCACAATGGGTACGTTTGCGTTCCGTTGGCGAAAAGTTGACAGGAAACCTATAGGGAAACTGTCAAATTGACGCAATCACATCCACAACGAATCCATTGTGGGCAAGCATTTACTTTAAGCTCGCTTGCGTTCCTTGGCAGTGTGCAGTATTATGATGCAAGCAACAAAACGTTCCGAAAACCGGGTGGTTGTGAGTGGGAGAGTTTTACGACAATTTTGACTATTAAAATTTAATTGTGTTGTTTGGTTTGGATGCTAGATTGTGAGCACAAAAGGTGTAGGTGAAGGTAGGGGAATATGTTGGTGTTTTCGTGTGTTTTCCTCATAAGAATGAGCTGGATCCTTCACTGGTCTTGTGTTGACATGGGATAGCTGCTACTTGCTTTCCACTTGAGTACGCGTTTCGGTTTTACAGAAGTGGTCTTATGTTTGTGTTTGAAGGGAGTAAGATTAATTAGGGGATCCAATGTTGCCAGATTGGTGAAATTTCTTTAGAATTGCGATAGGACGACATTTCGTCAAATATTTTTCGTTAGGGTCTAACTGACAAACGTTAACAATAGATTCTTCCGTAAGTTTCTCGTTTCACAGTTTTCAGTTTTTAGTGACGAGATATTCAAGGAAAAAGCTACGGCGGAGTGCAGTGGAGAAGGCGAATGAACCACGAATTGCATCAGTTGCTGAAAGAACCTCCCATCGTACACGTCGCTAAAATCGGTCGATTACGATGGGCTGGGCATGTCGTAAGAATGTCGGACGACAGCCGTTTAGGTCTGGGTTTAGGTGAGGTCATTTTAGAAGGTGCTCTTTCATAATGGCCCAGTATTTTTCTATTGGGTGCAGTTTAAGAGTGTTTGGGGGTGGGGTTCGGATCTTTTGGCACGAAATCGACATCATTTGCCTTATAACAAACGTCTAGCACGTCCTTCGTGTAGTGGCATGAAGCCAAATCCGGCCAGAAGATCGTCGGACCTTCATGAGCCTCCAGGAAAGGGGAAAGCCAAACACCTGTCCATTCATGGTGTTTGCGGTAACGGAAGGTGTCCTCCTCATTCCGCAAATACAAATCACTTGTCAAATTAAGAACTTCTTGGCGAACTTCAACATTGTCCGGAAGTTTTCGGAAACATCACACTTATCCTTGGTAGTCACATACAGGTTTCCTGGAATCTGGTTGGATTCCACCTTCACATATGTCTCGTCATCTATAACGCAGCACTGTGGTTTCGTTAACTTCTGGTCGTACAATTTCCGGGCACGGCTTTTGACTTCTGACTTTAAAACGTCTGTAATCCAGCTCGAGCTTTGATATTCTGCACGAAAGTCTTGCTCACATGCAACTGTTCAGCCACATCTCCAACTGGGGCGTTCGGTTCCCGTTTAAAGACCCCAACCACACGTTTGTGATCGTAGTCTACGTCAACCGGTCGTGTCTGGTACACAACCCCACTGATTTTTTCACTTTTTTTTCAAGCTAAAGGCTAGTATGCAGCTCAAAAGTAATGTGCTTTAGAATAGGATAAGAAATAGTCAAGAAATGCTTTTACTGTCGGAATTACTTACGTTGTATGCAGCTGAAAAGGAAGGTAAACTTCGTAACGTTAGTAACGCCTGCTGATATAATCTAAATGGGGCTGTCACTTTTCCTTGTGGAATAATCTTCCGTTCGATTATTTCGCAAGGAAAACGGACATTCCACCCATACTTGAGCAGTTGTCAAAATTACTTCGGTAGAAATGGCAAATATTACTTCAGGTCTTTACTTGTCAGCTGCATACTAGGCTTAACTGAATAGGCTGCCTCTGCAAACGGCTGTGTCATGCGTTTAGGACGTTGGACTATGTCTTTGTTTTCAGCACTTGGGTACAATTTAAAAACAAAACAAAAAATTTACTGCGACCGACACGGAAAGCGCTCGCGTTTTGAGCGTTAATATCTCAGTTGTTTCTTCGAAAAAAAAAAATGGTTGCTCCAATCGATCGGAAATATTTCTACGTCGATGCCAATATCGAAAACTATTGATTTTCAACATTAAACTGTCGACAATAACGCAAATATCAAGCGATGTCTCATAAATTCGTTAGGTGAAGTAAATTTACTACATGCCTAGTATTTTCCTATCACAGACTTCAAATGTAAGTAAGGGAGATCTCATATGCAGCAGTGAACGATTTAAAAAGGGTACACCTTCGCAAGATGATCTATGAGCTCAGCAACCTCGGAGCTGTTCAGAGCGACAACTAGTCAATATTGAATTGGTAGCTGGCGGTGACAAGTATCCTGGAGGGTGACCAACCATTGATTATGCAGTCGGTAAACCAAGCCAGTGGTGAATTTGGAGCCAGCCGGTTGTTGACGCTACCACGAGCGAAATAAGTGTGATCTCGTTGGCAGCCATCTTTCGGTAAGGCGGTAGAGTGGTATAAGCCAGCCACTACCAACATTAGTATGACATGTTACCAGTTCGATGCCAGTTAGCAGAGAATTTATTTCAATAATCTGATAAAAACTGTTGCAAATATGACGCTAGTATTGCCGTGAATGCTAATGCATTGTCGCACAATATAAGTGAAGATGTCAATAGGCCATACGACACGTTCAAAGAAGATCGAATAAGCGTGAACCATTTAAAATCTGTCCATTTTAGGACGACTAATTTGGTTTTCCCAGTTAAAGAGTTTGTTTGAATTGAAATATATCTTACATACCGTTCTGCATTCTTGTCAATCGGAAGCCAGCGGTGGTTAAAATAGTTTCAGCTTTCCCTTCGCCGCATACCTTAAATCTTTCTTACCATTTCAAACACGGCTCGGAATTTCTATATTATTTTGAAATGCAAACATAAAGAAATCTCATGCCAAGAGCAGGGGGTGGTACGTTTGGCATATGGATGCTTGGCCGAATGGACGTTTGGCCGAAAATTGTCTATTAGCATAAATGTATTCCAGAGAAAAGGAAATTAGAATCTAAAAAAGTATTTTCAAACGCATTAGATCTAAAAAAGGAAATAAGGAACCAAAATAATATTTTCGAACGCATTAGATAGCATCCCGATATTCTAGACTTATTACACATAGAGTTTATCAATATGTGTGCGCATTTGCAGTAATAAGCATTCTAATTAAGTTTCAACAATATCAATCCACTAAAAACTATTTTTTTATGTTCAAAAATACGAAAAATGGTATTCGGCCATTTGCCCATTTACATGAGAAGCAGGGGCGGAAATTTTCGCATACTTTAGAAGAGAAACGTCCTTTTTCACCCGCTTGGAGAAACAGATGAGAATGTGAGAAGCATGAGACTATTATACGCTCACAGCAATTTGCGCGAGACAAGCAACGGCAATTTATAATTTGCGGAGAGCATGAGTAGCTGATAAATCGTTTCTTTTTCAGTGAATCCTATCATTCATCATCCTATCATATGATTCTTTGCACTTGGGCCTTCTATGACGATACATATTCCTGTATTCGAAAGCAAACTTCTGAATCAAGCACTTGCCCGATTTAAAGATTGTTCCTTCTTTCAAACATGAGCAATTCTTTGGAGTTTCTCTGATCAAACAAATGTAATTCTCATGATTTCATGTATTTCAATTTGAGAAATTTAAAACCGACTACTGAATTATGTGAGAAACTAATGTTTGATAATTTTGAGCTTTAATAAAACATTTTTCTTATTTTACTTTTGAAACGTTGCACAGTGGGCAAAAATGGATCCAAAATCCGAATAATTAAGACGGCGCAGGGTAGAAGTCCTAATAAATAGCTTATCTTATGGGAAAAAATACGAAGAATCGAATGGTGTTGGTTTCATTTAGGGTTGACCACCGTAGGTGTTCCATTTTGCCCATTTCTCCCCTCATTTTGGACGCAAACTAGAATTATTACCCAAAAACTAAACTTAGTGCTACTATATTGAACCCAAATGCACTGTAAATTTGCATAAAAAGCTGAAGAACTGTACGGAACAATTTTACTTTGATCTGGCATCCGAAGTGGCCCATTTTCTCCGACTTTCCCTCACACATGCATAAACTCATATACCATGTAGTTCAGAAGATTGTCGCCAGTAATTGCTCTCACTTGCACTGTACTTAGGTACAAATGTCCGAAGAATCGAATGGTCAGAGTTTCATTTAGGGTTGACCTTAGTAAATTGTCCATTTCACCCCTCATAATTTTATAATCCATATACAATGCTATTTTGAAGATCGTTTCAATATTGCTCTCATTTGCATTGTAATTACGTGAAAATGTCAGGAAAATCGAATGGTGATAGTTTCGTCTAGGGTTGATCACAGTAAATTGTCCATTTTACCCGAAATTCTCCTCATAATTAAAAAAAAAAACTAATTTAACATGCTGTTTTGAAGATAATAGAGTAATATTACTCTCACTTGCACTGTATTTATGTAAAAATGTCCGGAGAATCGAATGATGATGGTTTCGTTAAGGGTTGATTTCCGGAAATGGTCCATGTTACCCTATTTACCCTCACACGTGAGGAAAAACTCATATACCAGAAAAAAGGCATCCTCGGCAGATCGATTTCTGGATAAGCAAATAGAGTTTGTTCCAAGATGCGACATCATTGGATCGATCTGACCATGCCAAAGATAGCCGCATCATATCTAGAAGGTTATCTTCAGGTAAATTTTTACGTGCAAGAAAAGGCACCTTTTGTGGCATCTATTTCCAGACTGCTCATCGATGAAATTCACGGGGAAAGGCTTTGAAAAAGTAAATTTTTTTTTATTAAAAGTGCTATAAAAGAATTTCATATAGTTTCACAATAATGTGTTCAAGGACTGAACATAAAATTGAAGATAGTTTCAAAATTATGATTTAAAGGACTGAACAAAAAACTGAAGATCTCTGGACATATTCGGTGATCTAATAGATTTGTCTCTTAGTCTCCATTGCCTTCGGCCGCAATTGGAGTCGAGGAATAGAAGCATCCATGTTGATTAGCAAAGCAATGGATAAGGTTAATCATTCTGCATATATGGTTCAATTGTAGAAAGTAGTCTTTATTGAAGACCATGTCATATAGATTAATGTTTTAGCTTGCCAATTCATTATCTCTTGAGTTTCTATAACGGTTTGGGTGTTTGAGTCCCAGAACTTATCAAACAGTTGCAAGGATGTGATCAGGGGTACAGAGAGAAGCGGGTGTAATAGGTTTTTGGGTTAGATTCTAAGCCTGGTTACGAATTTATTCCAGGCTAGAACATTTCATGACTCTACTTGCCATACAATTAGAGCAATTCAAAACTAAAGTGAGAGTGAAAACACTAAGCCGATTACCCCCATTGGGAACCCAATAAAAGACAAAAAGACATAACTATGCCCCTGAACAACTCAGCTTCTAACGCTTTTGTTCACAGATTATCATAAATAAACTAAAACCTTTCCAACCCCGTGCCAAAGCACCACATTCCATCGCACCTTTAAGCATCAACTATCGCTACGCAAGCCAAGAGGACATTAGAGATCAGTAGCAACATGCACACGACAGCAGATTGAAGCCTCCTTTTTCCGTATTTTCTTCCCGTTCTTTGATTTTATCACGCTGCTGCGTCGTTCGATGTCGTCGTGGCCGCCGTCGCCGGGTATTCGTGATGGTTGATTTTGCGGAAAATCGATTTCCCTTCTAGTCCATACACCAACACAACCGTCACACAGATACAAAAATACACACACACACACACACCGGAGAATTTACGGACTGTGTAGATGTGTGTGGCAACACAGGCAAACAACACATTTAGACACCAATAAAGAAAAGGAGCAGAGGGAATCATAAAAGACACATCGGCATCCCCATTTGCCGCCTGCGCCTATATTTTCTCCCTTTAATTTTCCTTAGAGTGCCCGTCGCCGCTGACGTCACATTTTGCCACATGATTTTCGCTGCGAACCGCGCGCACCAATACATGCTCGTACAATACTGCGATGTGCGTCATTGGTGTGCGGGAATGAATTTTGTAACGATGTAAAAGAGGCCGAAAATTTGCCTTGTTTTTCCGACAATTTGATTGTGTTGTCCGGAACTTTGAATCGTCCACCGTGTTGATACGGGAAATGGAAGCTTTCGGCGTCGGGCGAAATGTGAATGATAAATGAACAACCTGGTCTTGTTTGATGATTTAGAACGGCATTCGAAACTGATAGCTCAAATTGAGCGTTAAATACAAAACCAAGAAGTTCTTTGGATCCGAGTTTCTCACATGGGAAGCATGAAGGTGCTTACAGAATGGGAAAGTGGATGACACTCTTCCCAATCTTCTCAGCGCCAGAAAACAGGAAAAATAGTTCTATCGATTGTCCCTCGAGAGCACAGAAACTGCTGAGAAGGAGTTATGGAAAACGCGCATTCGATGTTATCGATCCTGCTGAATCAACAAAAGAGCACCGGGACAATAATCTGGTTCATTACCATTGGCATTGGGGAATGGGAATCGGAAAAGGAAGCCGATTGAACCGGGAAAGAATAGAGCTTTGATTGGAGCGAAGTGCTCCCAGGTGGGTTTCGTCACTTACAGCAATTTGAGCGCGTTGGAATGGGTCTGTCATTGGTGATTGGGAGCATACAGCTATACATATAGGGAAACGGCGGCATGGCGATGAATGATTAATGTTCTCTGCAGTGATGGGGATGTGTGTTCTTTGGTGGAAAATTGAATGGAGTTTCAGGGAAAACTGACGATAGCTGATGGTTGATAGGATGGTATTTTGGAAAAGATTAATCATTTAAGAGATTTCGATGCTTGGCTTGACAAGGTGTTTATTATAAAGATAACAGATATATTCGGGGACAGGTGCATAATTATTGCTATAAAAATTGCGATTGAGAGGTTCACACCATGGTTGGTAATTGTATGATATACTACAGCATTCAAATCACCAACAGTACCTGTCATATGCTTAGTAGCTCTATTGCATCTTAAAACTGCTGTTTTGCACTTTATGTAAATGTTTTATTCAATCTATAAAAATAACTAGATGTGGTTTATATCAAGAATGTAACTGCAAGGTTCACTTGAGACCGCGTTGGTGTATACCAATAATTAAATTATCTACACAGATAAAAAGAAACGTTTAATTTTCTGTATTATTTAATGCACATAAAAGGAATGCTAGATTTGGCAGAAAATAATGGGATATTTCATGTAAACTTAGCCAGATAACGCCTGAATTTAGCCTAGTGTATGAAAGATTGCAAACAATTTCTTTGTTTACGCCTCCTTTCGCTTGGAATTGAACGATTTTTTTCCGTGTAGTTTATACATACAGTATGTAAAATAAGTATATCCACCCCTGCTTCAAATTTAGAATTTTCCTGTTATCGATTCAAATATTAGTTGATAAAATGAGTGTTGTTATGCGTTTGGTCCATTATATGGTACCTATCATTATACCATTAAATATACTTGAATTAATCTTGCTCTTGAAAATCTATGCCAAGATCAACAGAAAAGGGAAGTAAAACATGCAAAAATAGTTAATCCACCCAAACATGCTTAGTACCATTTTGCCGTGTATTGAGCGGTTCCTGTCACTTTTTCGAATGTAAACATTGCATACAATTATCCTTTCGTAGTGTAGAAGCTTTCGTGATTCAAATTTGAGTTCTCGTGTTTCGAAATGCCTAAACATTTCGTTGAGTATCCGAAAACTTATCATAGAGCATCACAAGTGCGGTAAAAGCTACCGTCAAATTGCTAATATCGTTCAGATACGTAAAGATACGGTTGCCAAAATTGTTCAGAAGTGCAAAAAGAGTGATTCTTTTACATCAGAAAAGCGATCAGGGCGACCAGCGAAGACAAGTTCCTGGATTGACAGGTCTATCGTCAGAAAGGTGGAACAAGATCGAGGTTTGTCAGCTCCAAAAATAGCAAAGCAAGTTGAGAGTGAATTTTCTATCCATGTGACACCTCAAACAATCCGAAATCGATTGCATCTACAAGATCTGAAGGGTAGGGAGTGGCAATTAAGAAACCATGGTTGTCAGCGAAAAACATTGAAAAGCGATTGAAGTAGGCTCGAGATCATGTTACATGGACAGTCGATTGGAGAAAGGTCATTTGGTCAGACGAAACTAAAATAATGCTATTTGGGTCTGATGGTATCACACGAAAATGGCGCAGAACCGGCGAAAGTCTGAAAACCCAGTGTTTAAAGCCTACAGTCAAACATGGTGGAGGTGAGTTATTGCAACATCATTAATTTTCAACTAACTTAACTAACTTTTATCATTTTCTGTGCATGTAGAGTCATGGTTTGGGGAACATGGCTTGATGGCTTCTTCTGGCGTTGGAGAACTTGAATTCATTGGCGGAATAATGACAAAAGAGGTTTATCTGGACATACTGAAACGAAAACTTTCAGCAAGTGCACAAAAACTGAAGCTGGGCCGGAGATATACGTTCCAGCAAGATGGGGATCCAAAGCACACATCGAAGCTGGTATCCCAATGGTTTAAGGAAAAATAAATCAATGTTTTGGAGTGGCCAGCACAGTCTCCTGATCTTAATCCAATAGAACATCTCTGGTTCGCTCTGGTCTATTTTAAAAATTAAGGTTCAGGAACACAAATCATCAAGTATTCAGCAATTACGACAAATTGTTGTAACTGAATGGGACAAAATCGCATCAAAAACGACTGCTAAGTTTGTCCAGTCAATGCCATGACGATGTCAAGCTGTCCTTGAAGCCAAGGGAGGTAACACGAAATATTGAATGATTTTCAGGATTATGGTGGATATACTTTTTTTGCATTATTTTTTATCGTTTTCTTATATATTTGGTCTCAGACACGAACAGTTCGTGCTTTTACATCAAACTATCGTTATTTGACTTTCTTTTTATCCCTTGAGAAATAAACTTAATATGAAAAATTGTTTTTCAATGTTTTGGAATGTTATTTGAAGCAAATGTGCCAAGTGAGAAGGGTTGGATAAACTTTTTTAACATACTGTATCATAACACATACGGCTGAATCCTGATCATAAACTCATTTTAATGGACGTTGCATTGAAAAATGAAATAGTAGTTAAAGTCAAAATCAAGACGTGTCACTATTTGGATGCACAAGCACTTAAATATGAGATAGTTAAGAAGAAATATCATGAGTAATTAGAAAAGACAGAAGTAGTTGAGAAAAATAAGAATCATCATAGCTATTATGGAGGAGTAGTTTAGTGAATGAAAAAGGCTGCAGCCGAGGCTTTGGAAACGTCTAAAGTTCCACTTACTCCTAAGAGAAAAAACGCGTTGAATAGATTAAATAAATCTTCAATGTTATATAACAAGAGACCCTATATGATAACATATAAAAATAAAGTGTCAGAGGAAGGAAGAATATCAACAAGCAGTTAAATAGCATGAGGAAAAAATAATTAAGGAGTTCTATAAAAATCTGGATGATTCTGGAAGTTCATATACCTGCTAAGCTCTGGAATAAGGTATTAAAGCTTAGTACTGGTCCGGAGATCACTTTTGTGGAGGAGCAAGATATGTGTCCTATTACGCCGCCCCCGACAGCCAAAGCCGAGATGGGAAGAATAGTACAGTTTTCTTGCAACGGAAAATCCCCAGGAGCCGATGGGGTTCGGATGGAATTCCCAAAGTATGCGGATGGAAATTCAGCACAGAATTTACTGCAAATTTAGATGAGAATTTGGATAGAAAATATTATGCCAAGGGATATGTCAGCATCTACCTAGGTACCAATTCAAAAATTTAGAAATCCGAATACAGTAAGTGACTTCAGAAAAATGTTCTTCAAAATGTGGGGAGTAAAATACCACGATTACGGTTAATTGGAATGAGTTCGCTTGCACTGCCAATTATCCTAGCATTTGCGGACGATCTGTTTACTATAGTAGAAGATCAAAATTACTAAGAGAAGATCATTGCAGCCTTAGAGAAATGTTTGGCAGAGGAGTGTGGGGTGGATTTCCGTCTTGTTGAGTCAGTCAAAAATGGTAATTAATTTCCACGGAAATTTCTCTTTAGAAGGAAGCTCTCATATGCGTAACTGTGATGTTTGACTGGATAAGAGTACGGCACTAGTTAACCCAAAGGATCGATAATAAGCTGGGTAATCTGCGACTCTAGTTCAATTCCATTTTAACAATAATTTCGAACCCTCTAGGATTAATAATTTCGGGCCTGAATAAAGCATTCCAACCGGTTGAAAACGCTAACCGGTTGAAACTTCATTGCCAATACCTTTTCCGGCTCCGCTGTTAGTTCAGACTTTTAGCTGTCTCTAAAATTTATTTCTGTCTCGGAACTACGACTTTTGAACACCCACAGGTTTTCTACGACTGGACTTCCTACAAGCCCCAATGCAAGAGGTTCCTCTTGTGTATCTACTTATTTCAATTTACCCCTAGGTGTGCAAACTTGTGGTGTTAGTTGAAATGCTTCAAAAACTTGGAAAAATCTTATTTGTAACTGGGATTTTCTACAGTATCTCTCTTGCTAGCCTTCATATGCTTCCCAAGTGCACAAAATTCTGTATATATGAGAAATACAACTTTTCGAGGGTGACTCCAGCAACGTGTAAATAAATATTTGTTAGCAATGATAAAAATAAACAAAGCTGTTAAAGCACGTACGTTTTTTTTTAACGACTTGTCATAACAGTTACAATATGTGTTTACGTAGCTAGAATACTATGAAAAATAATCATAGGAATGCATTACTTCCGCTGAAAATTTTTCCTGCCTTTTCAACTTACCCTTAATAATCGTAAGACTTTAGCCATGTTCAGATAATTTCATCAACCTTCAACGAACTTCATAGCATAGTTTGCAGTAATTCTTGAAACTTCGTAGAGCTGCTGCAAAGTTCACAGATTTTTAGCAAAGTTTGAACTTATCTATTGCTCAAAATATAAGTTCAGTTCAAATAGCTTCAGTGTTCAGTATTCCATCAATGCCAGCAGAACTCCAAAATGTTTGAAAAAAAATAGCAAGTTATGCACCATTTTTTTTTAGCAGCCTCAACAAACTTAGAACGCGCTGGATTCCGTTCCGAATTCGGGACAAAATAAAACAAAAGCGTATGACAGTTTTATTTTTTTACATCGAAACTGTTCGAAAATGAAATTTAGAACGCACCGCTGAAAAAGGAAAAAATCGTTTGGTCTATTTAATTGTCTAAATTAAGAATAGACCACGACCGCTGAAAACGGCCTTAGTATATAGCATTTAGTAAATAGCATTGGGTGTTTGACAAAAACATGCCGATAAAGTTGTAGGCATTAATTGAATCAACATAAAACATGGGTCAAATTTACAGTTGAAGGGCCCCTAGACCATCAGTTTGAGGGTTAATGTTTGGTCCTAAGTACAACTAAGTCCATGCCATACGGAAGAATAAGTGAAACTCATTCAATTGCAGCCCCCATTTAAAATGTGGGGCCCGAAGTTTCAGTCTAAAGCCAGTACACGTTAAATTTCGGACACCAAAATAATAGCAGCAGAAAAAAATTACACGCAACATCAACAAAACCGACTGTTTATATCACAATAATAGAGTTATATCTACATTAGAAACAGTTGATTATAATGTCAATCCTTCTTTTTGCAAAATTCTCAAACTTTCTGTGGTACTCCCACCACCAGGTTCCGTACGGTATCTATTGATACGCCCACCATGGCGATTCTCCATTTTCTCTGGAAATCATCGGACCATTTGCTTTCCTCTTAGCTTCGAACAATTTCCGCTTAACTAGAGCCCAGTACTTCTCTATTGGGTGAAGTTCTGGACAGTTTGGTGGATTGGCTGTTTTTGGCACGTATTTGACCTCTTGAAAAATACTATTCTCGGACGGATTTCACATAGTGACAAGAGGCCAAATCATGTCAAAACAGAGTTGGAGGGTCGGTGCTTCTGACAAACGGTAGCAACCGCTCTTGCAGCCATTCTTTCTTGTATACATCCTTATTGATAGTGCCGGTAGAG
The DNA here is from genome assembly GCA_034211315.2 of Aedes japonicus. Lineage (NCBI taxonomy): Eukaryota > Metazoa > Arthropoda > Insecta > Diptera > Culicidae > Aedes > Aedes japonicus. The sequence goes on along the minus strand of JASCZW010003150.1, from coordinate 134,862 downwards.
CCGACACTTTAAGATATTCGACCACAACTACATATGGTCTACATTAATTGTTATGTTATGTATTCTCCATGCGAGGAGTATGGCCTGCCAAATCAAATACTTCTTCGGGAATTGAGAAATGCTTTAAACGGAAATGCTCGGCAACGGCGTTCCTTTGCATTGCGATCAGTATTGGAAAAATCATTTCGAAAAAACGTTCACTCTTCACTCATTGCAAAGATATATCGCCAAGGAACTTCGAACTCAAAGTTCACGAATGAAATACAATCCAAAGTTTATGAAAGCGCAGAGTGATGAATCGTTTCCTTTTTCATCACGGAAGATCATTCGTTTTTCCATCTCACAACGTTTGATTGGTATTCGAGATCCGATCTAACCAAATATCCCCTCGGCTTTTTACTTTTTTCTAGCGAGTACGTGTGAGCGATGTTCATCGATATTTCTACCCAGACAAGTGAAAAGGACCAAAGTACCAAACGTCGATTGCTCATCTAATCTAATCTTATCTGATACATACGCTTTTTAAACGTCGTTTGCTCATGGATAAAAAAAATTCTCTATCAGATGGCGTAGTAACATTGCACTATAGTCATTATTTACGATTGTCTCTTTGGCCCTTTTCACATGTTTGGGTAGATTTATTTAGTGGTGGTAGATGCGTTTTACCGACCATGGATTAAGAATATCATCCAGCAAAAATAGAGGTAAAAACTATGTTAGAAAAAATATATCAAAGTATTGTGGCACCGCAAAATTGCTGGAATGGCGTGATGCATTGAGGACAAATTCAATCCAACCTCCACGGCCAGACAGTCAGCAATTGGAGATACATCAGGCTGAAGAGAGTGTATGCGAGATATCTTTCTGCCTAGATTCCATTTCTATGTATTGTATTGTATAGATTCCCTCTATTTTAAATGAGCAGTGTGCTTTTCAAGAATGAATGTGGTGTAAAGATATATGGAGAAAAAAATTATCTGATTTTTTTCGTATCCTGGCATCGGTGACTCGAGTAGAAAAAGTTCGCGATATTTCATTCTCTCATCCCAGAATGTTCACTCAAGAAACGATGGCGTGTGAAAAAGTTCCCAAGTGAAAACATATCGCACTATGAATTGATATTTTCCATCGCTGATTGCGGTATAAAAAGCCAGACCAGGAAGCTGTTTAAAGTCATCGTCGAGTACGTATGTTTCGTCGTCCATTATGATGTGAGAAAATGTTTGCAAATAATTGGTGTACAGCTCCTTAGCACGACTTTGTGCAGTGATATTTCGCTTGTCATCACGGTGGGGCACCTTTTTCCCTTTGTACACCTTCAGTCCGTATTTTGACTTCCCAACTTTGCGAGCCACATTTCGCATAGAAAGATTGGATTTTTTCGAGAGCATACTTTTCGATTTGTTCCACTTCCAGCCTTCCGATCCACAGTCAAGCGCTGGTCAAATGATTTGCAAACACAAAACACGGGTCTTCCGGTAGTTTTAGTTTCTTGGCAAGATCGCGTACCGATAAATTCGGATTTTGCGTTTGCTCACTTTCACTTGATTCGACGCCATTTTACTGAATGTAACAAGATGTTTACGTTCTTGTACCACAAAATAAGGTGAGGGGTTTAAGCTGCCATGTGAGTGAAACATTTCAGCGATCCGTGAAATAATCTACATCAAAATCTACACTGAAAGAAAAGTGTCCGAAATTTAACGTGGACACGTTTTATATGCAGTTTAAACACATAGAATTCATCAAATATTTTAAACATTATTTAGTTTTGTTTCCTTGGTCGCCTTTTTGATCGAATCATCCGTCGTTATGGCCACGCAATTTTTTGATTGTACTTTCCGCTTCAAATTGGCCTAGAACTTCTCGATTGGGCGGAGCTGCCCTAGCAACGGAAAATAACAAGTTGATATCATATAAATAACATATCTGTTATCCTAGTTATCGTTTTAAATTCCGCTGTTATCGCATAACAAATTTAGTTATCACCATTGGCAAATTTTGTTATCATATGTTATCATTTTGAACACACTATTTTTTATGAACGGTATAAGTTGAATTGTAAAACTATAAATATTTCCAGCATATTTGAACAAGAAATTTTGCTTTTTATAATCCTTTGCTCGGGTGGGGCACATTGGGGGGGTTGGCATGCTTGGGCACTACCGGAATGCCCAGCCGCTCCATTACCTCAAGCGCCCGCTTCGAGTAGTAGGTCGGCGGTATTCCGGCCAAAACACTACATCGTCATCTTTGTGGTACTTTTTAATGAAGGTTGCAACTTCACTGACTGCAACCTGGGTGAGGTGAAGTAGCCTTTGCCTTAGCAGTTGTTGCCGTCCAACGTTAGGCACGTCTCGTCGTCCATAACGACCACCACGTTCCGCTTCGCCGGTAAGATCTCTTTGACCAGAATCTTCATCTGTTGTCACAGTATATAGGCAACTAGTATATATTGACTAGCGACCACCAGGTGGCAGGGTAATCGCATGAACAATTGGAACACATAGTCGCTTTTGCACTGGAAAGCAACCATTTTCCAGGTTACTCTGATGGCTCAGCAGGCCCTTGCTGGCAAGACGTTGGCTAGGCAACCGTTGCTTGTCAGCCATTGGCTATGCTGTCGGTGGAGTGTCTTTTGGCTTACCATTCTTGTATCTACATTCCTCATACAAGAATGGTAAGTCAAAAGACCCTCTCAAAAATATGATCAAGAAAGCAAACAGCACACGACAAAAGGTTGTGCGTTTGATGAATGAAGTTAAACTAGAGAGAAGACTTCACGTTCCAAACTCCAAAGTTGTATATTTGTATTGTTTACCGAAAATACATAAAATCCCAATGGCTATTCGTCCGATTCCTTCTAATATCAGTACTGCAACGGAGAAATTGGCAGCCTGATTAGAGGACGAAATGAATAAGAACCTTGTGAAGCATGGAAAAAGTGTAAAAAATGCAATCGATGTGGTAAACAATGGACAATCAAAAGATGTCGAAATGCGACGAGGGGAGAAACATGTTTCTTTCGACTTTACTGCACTGTTTACTGAAGCTCTCTGTAGTTTGCGCAAATATTTGAAACGTTATCGCGTCCCACCAAACCACATTGAAGCATACACTTCTGTGGCCGAAGTGTGTATGAACCAAAACTACTTCTTGTTCAGAGGTAAGTTTTATAAACAAACGTTTGGACTCAGTATGGACAGCAAGCTTTAACCTCTTTTGGCCGATTTTGAAATAGACCTCGGAAAACAAAAATTGTTTCCCCGAATTTGGAGACGCTACGTTGACGACATTCTTGCAAAAGTGCAAGAACGCCATCTGCCACATGTTTTTGAGCTGTTGAATTCACGACGCAGCACAATAAAATTCACGGTTGAGAAGGAAATGGATGGTAAACTTCCTTTCCTGGATTTGATGATAACCAAGAAAGACAATAACTTTCTGAAATGTGGTATATACTGGAAACCGATATCCACGGACGGAACATCAGACTCAAATCATTTCAGTGCTCAAAAACAGGCCGCGTTTTACTCAATGTGTCATCAGTTTTTTAACATACCAATGGAAAAACAAAAAATCGAAGCGGAGCGGAGGAAAATTTATTGTACGGCTGAACTGAATGGCTACGGTGAAGAATTTATACAAAAAATCATAAAGAAACACGAAAGAAAGAAACATCGACCAAAAAACAGAAAAAGATGAGATTAAAAGGATCAGCTTTCGTTTCTACCCAAAGCTAACTAACACCATACAAAGAATTTTCAAAAAACATGATTTGCAGGCAGGCTACAAGAGCGGCCCAACTTTGAAGGATACTTTGTGTTCTCTTGCAAGAGTTGTCCAGCGGTTTATATAGGCCAAACCCGTTCGAAAATGAAAGCTCGTCTTAGGGAACACAAACTCGACTATAAGTACGAGACACTGAAGAAGTCTGCACATTGTAGAAGAAATACGCGTATCTGTCAAGATAAGCAATGGTAGTTGGAATTAAATGGAAAATACTAATTTTTCATCTCATTTCTCGTTTCATGGCATAATGATAGAGTCCATCTTAATTATTGTAGCAAGAACAAGCGTATCGCCATTTAAAGCAAACGGCACTTTTCAGGGCCTTCTTTCTAAAGAATGAACAATAGAATTTTCTCACATAAATACTTTCTTATGCTAGCCTACCGTTTTTTAAGAACCATATCCGTTTTAATCAAATGAAAACTTGAAAAATAGCGGGCGTCACAAATAATTGATAAACTTTGAACTCTGTTAATTTAAACTAGAAAATGAGAAAAAAGATGTTTAATTTCCATTTATTTCCAACTCCCTTTATTGCTTCACGTATTTAGTCTGCGAGGCTTATTACGGGTTTCAGCTTTACTATCACTTTCACTTGACTTACATATCACCTCACTATTTTTATGCTATTGTGTGGTATCACCGTAATACTGGTATCACCGTAATCAAAAATGAACTCCGCGAGGTGGAAGTGATAGTGAAGTGAAAATCGTAGTAGCCCTCAGAAAATCTACGGTTTGCGTCACTTTTTTCGGTGGTGTGATGGTGCCGTGGCAAGCATAATAACACCGACTTCATTTGAATCGTCACCTCGGATGAACTATTTCATATTTTTTCTCTTGGGTGCCATTCGTAATAAGATTTTTTGTTATCACTTCGTATTAACCATGACGTGAAAACTGTAATGAGCCCTACAATGTGCAGTCATCTTTAGTTTCATGTAGTAATATATTCGTCTGCACATTGCAGACGAAATACACGTATCTGTCAAGATAAGCAATAAGGATAGTTGGAATTACATAAAAATTACTAGCCTTTCTTCTCATTTTATTGTTACAGGTATTCCACTGAAAAGCTCACACTCTCCAGGATTCACAAATAATTTTCTCATTTCCCGTAAGATTTTCGAGATTGCCGTTTCAATCAGTTGGAGATTTATGCGACTGTCAAGTCAATTTTCAAAAATATCATTGATACCTGACTTTGAATTCCCTAAAAAAATCCTCTACCATCTAAAACGTGATAAGGACAATGGTCTTCAGCTGCTTGATCACATCAACACAATCAATACTTGCAAGACAACCGTTTCCCTTTCATCATACCAACATTCAAACCAAACGTCCTTTTCTAGGGCTAAATGATTTTTAAGCTTCGTCATATCTTCTATTTGTAGCTGTCTGATGACTTGAGAATGCTGTTACACATCCCCATTAACATTTTCTAATAGTATTACTCAAAATGAACAAATGTTGCCATTTTTTATTTCTCAAAGCTGTTTTAAGAACGATTGAGGGATTGTATGTCGTGAGTTATGTTTTCAGGGATGATTCATTAAGCTTGAGACCGATGTGCTGGTACTTTCCGAATCAAAAACGATGTGCATGTTTTCCTTGACTATACAGTCCGTGATGTTACGAAACGCCTCGGTCTAAAATAAGTTTAAGTACTTTCAAGCTTTAAAACTTTGTGAAAAAACTTTCCCTAAATTTCAAGAATCTTCTAGTACCTTTGAGAATAGTTTTGTATGAAGTCTTGGTAATATTTGAAATATGTAGTACAATGAAATTAAGAAAAAAGATAGTACAAGCGGGACTGTAAAAAAACAGTCCAGGTTTCATATTTTTTATGACATGAAAAAAAACTAACCAGAAGTGTACCGATCAGAATAAAACAGGATATTTCAAAAAATTACTCCAGATTTATGAACATAATATTAGTCCATGATATCGATGAACTTGAAAATTAAGAGTTTTGTCACTTTACATGCTGTATGACCTAATGAAAAATGTTACAAATGAACAGTGATTAATTAATTTAAAATAGACACAAGTTGAGTGTTATTAAAACACTTTATACTTCATGTGAGCTGTCATTTGTGTTATTGATTTCCGACTGCAGTGGATTGGAAATTTATTTTGAACCCCCAGGTTTTTTAAAGGTTCATATTTAGGTAGCTATTTAGGGCATAAGTCAAAAAAGGCTATTAAAAATTAACGCTTTAAACATTGAAAAAAAATTAATGAAAATTTGCAGAAGCATCAATAAATTTAAGAAACTTTTTTTTAAACTTCATTTTGTTTGGAATGTTGAAAGCAGATTGAAGTTCAAAATTAGTTGAATTTCTATAAGCATTGAAGCAATTCTTCAAGAAGTGATACTGTAGAATATTTTCTTGTGAACCAGGTTTTGTGAACAAGTTTCTAAATAAAAGCAAAAGAATACGACAAAAAACTTTTACGAAATAAAGTCAAACTTGGGAAAACTTCAGATAATAATATCAAAAACAAAATTCAATTAGATGACCTATAGTTCAGCATTGAATGGTTTATAGTTTTAAAAAATATTAGGAAGTTTTCGACGATGTCTTCGATACCGCTCTGAGAATTTAAACAAAAAAAGCGTTTGAAGGCTTTGCATAAATTTAACGAGCTCCAGAACTTTAAAAAATCTCAGCTAATGTATGCATTAAAAAAAATACTAATTTCTAATGGTGATGCAAAAAAAAAACTACATATGATAATTCACTGCAACAGAGTTTTCTCAAATCATACGTTTCTTGAGTTTTCTACAAACACGCTTTGACAGTTTGACGCGTCGCCGTAGAGTAGTTAACCGAAACCTTAGCGATGGACGGTAAAAATAAAGTATTTCGGGAGTTCTTTCTTGGCCTCGGCGTCTCCTTTTTGGCCACAAAATTATTTGAGCAGATTCTACATTTTCTATCTGTTACAGCTGAGGGGCGAGAGGAGTGTTGGCGGTCTTCAATAAAACTTTTATCTTCAGTCGATTCATTTCCTCAAACAACTCTTGGCATAATAGGGCGGGAAAAGGTCCACCCAATAGATCACATTCTTTTTCGTATGATACTTCTTGATGAAGTTGACAACTTCGGGCAGGCACTTGGTACTGTAGATCTCCTTGTTTACCGCGAGCCACGATGCAAAGAGAAGCGACTTGGTCATTCCATTCTCACTGATCGCCAGCCACAAAAACGGCCTTCTTCGGGAACTAATACCACAGAGAACAGACATCCAAGCTAGAGTACCCTTCGTGTGTAAATTTCTGAAACTGACTTTTTTAAATTACAGCGTGTTTCCGTTAGTATTGGTGATTCTTATGTAGACGGCGCCACCTGCGCGCCTTGAGATTTGATAGGCTGTCAATTTTAGTTTGTTGAAACCTAGACTAGGCGGCGCTGATTTTCTAACGGTTTGCTTTTGAAAATTTACACTGTAAACTGAGGAAAAAAATGTTCGAGCCTGGATGTCTGTTCTCTGTGCTAATACGTGAGTGCATTGTAGCCATTTTGAAAAATTTTCAACGCATTGACGGATTTTAGAAAACAATTGTTGCACATTTTGGAGCGCATTTGATTTATTTGTACACATTTTCAATTCAGTTGAATATCTAGTGATTCACCCCTCGCTTTTTACCAGCCACTCCATTTTTATAATTATGTACTCACCAAGGTTGCTACACACAAAAAAATAATGAATTTCATGCGCCACCCGGATAAAAATAACCATACAATTACAATAGAATAATATAAAATAACATTAAAATCTATTTCCGACCATGAATCTTATTGTTCATGAATCAGATAAAGGAAAAATGCATGTGGTCATAACAATAGATCAATAATTCACTCTATATGCTTGGATTTTCAACAATTGTGAAACAATACAGTTAATAGTAATTGGTTCAAATTTGTTCGGTAAATAATGATTTTTTCTATAGTTAAGATACATAACAACCCCTCTTTTCTATTGTCAATGTCTCAGTTGACATTAGATTCAATTGTAGTAACAATAACTCCTATTGTCATCTTATAGTTGTGAACAATAATATTAATTGTGCATACTATATATTCTATTGTATGGTTACAATACATTTTATTGCAAATCTATGAGATTTTTTTATTCGGGCATACAACAATATTTGCAATCTTTCGTACAAAAAACTAGATTCAGGCGTTATCTGTATTTACATGAAATATCCCACTATTTTCTGCCAAATCTAGCATTCTCTTTATATGCATTAGATAATGTAGAATATTAATTGTTTTCTTCTATATGTGTACGATTAGCGATACACAGGTGGATTCACCACCTGGTGGCAGATATTTGCATGCAGAACCGCTAAATTCAGTCAATTTTTTAATGCATACGTTAATTGGTTCACAATAAGAAGGCCTTCAAGAATATTTGTTAATTTGAAAAGCTCCCTCAAAATAAGATATTCTTCAGAGAGTTAGTGACAATTGAAAAACAGAAATAGTAGATGAAAAAGCTTCTCAAAACCAATGTATTAGAGAGTATGAGTTTACTTAATTTTGTGCCAAATAACCATTTCTCACATTGCTCTCAAATAAAATACTTCCGTCACCTATATTCTTCTCGCAAATTACTGACAAAATCTCCAATACAGACAAATGCAGACATTTTGAAATTTTCTTTACAGACATTTTAAATAATTATCTGGCATCCTTGAACCGGATGTGTGTTCAACACAACCCCACTGATTTTTTTGCACAAAACAATTCTGGTCGAATCTCGAATGGAACAAAGGAAAAGCGGTACAAAAATCCAATTGGAAATAACAACTATCAGTTTATACACTGATTCCAGTCTGCTATTGAATATCCAAATGCATTTAAAACGAAAAAATAATAAAAATGGCTTAAGAGACCAATTTTTGAAAATACGATACTTTAGAGACTTTTCATTGAAAATTGAGAGTTCTTAAAGTTATTAGATAAAAAAATATTATCTCTAAACTGAAAATATATATTTTAACATTCAAGCACATTTTAAAATTATCTTAACCCAATATCGGCATGCTTGTTTCAAATACATTAGAATGATTAGAAAGTGATGGAACATGATTAGAAAGTGATGGAAATTACCTCAATTTCATAAAGAAAATACAGGGAAATAATACAGAGCTCGCTTTTGGCATCAGAATTCCCCGACCTGGAATTTCCGGAATTTCCGTTGCGCTGTCGCCGCCGCCACCATCGAAGTCTGCGTGCCATATTTTTCACGTCTGTTGGGTAGGGCAATTCAACCAAACTAGACTGTGTGATGGGAACCGCTAATTTCAATTGGAATTCCAATTGGTGATTTCGATTGTCTCTTTCTAATGGTAACACTGGAATTTACCATTATATACTCAATACTTATTAAGGATTTTTCGGTATTCATTATTATTTGGTTTCCTTCAAATACTTAATTAAATTTAATTCGAAAACATTTGTTAATGGATTTGATAATTTTGTTTTGTATGCAAACTATTTTTCTAGATATTTTTTTTTTCAACAATGAAAATTTACTGCTCAAATCAATTCTGGGGAAGAAAGGGCGAACTCACAAAAAAATGACTTCCCTTTTAATAAATGCACAGCTTCTAAGCATCATCATCGAGCTGAACCGAACACGAATAGCGCCAAAACTTGGCCACCTACCCTTCGACATCGCTCGCAGCGTCTTTTGTTGGGAGGTCGGGTCGCCGACAGCGAAACAGAACGTCAAAATAAAACAACCACCAGCAGCGATTAATCTGTCTCTGCTGTACATATTTTTTGTATGCACTCTACATTTTCCCGTTCCATTTTCTGATGTTTCTGAAACACAAGACCTACAAAGAATTCGAAACACATGATTTAACGAGCCAACTGGTCTCGGCTGTGTTCGTAATCTTCCTTGAGACAATCTGGCTTCGAATAAAAAAAAACTGTCGCGATAGGAACCTTGCTGATAAGTGGAGTTTGTTGTCATTTCGCTAGAGTCCAGAGAGCAGCAGCAGTAAAGATGGCGTAGACATAACCTCCAATCGATAAAATACATATAAAAAAAGAAACGGATACATAACAGTCGTCCCGTAGTCAAAATTGTCACAATCGGCCGATCGCAAGCGGTGAATTTTGTGACAAAATCTATTTTAAGCCCACCGGTGCTATCGATTAGCCGTGACCAGAGAATGTGCACTGTCGCAAATGGACAGAAGAAAATGATAAGCGAAAATAGTTAAAGATAGTCGACGGGGGAATCCTATTGGAGTGACATTTGTTTATCACCTTCTAAGCGAGATCCGACTGCAGCGCCGTTCTGCCAATGAACGAGAATCATTGTTGCTTTTTGACAGAAAATCAATACAGGCTGGGCTTATGCAAAGTAACATGGCTCCAGCAAACCAGCGCATTCTTGTCTTTGCGTGTTATCAGCCGATGCGAGTTATGTTACTTCACGATCATCCACTGTCTTTGTTATCAATGCATGGCGGAATACAATCCAAGATGAGACCAAGACGCCATTGCTTCCTGCTGATATCCTTCAATAGCAGTGCCCATACCTCACCCACCCCGTTTCTTACGTCAGGGTAGAAAAATCAATTGTTCTTACCAGATCCTGGCGGCGATTCTCGTTCCTTACGATTCCGTCAAGTCCACACAGCAATTGTCAGTAAAAACCACACAAATAGATCACTTTTTCACTGATTTTCTCTTCAAAACATCACTAAGATCACGGTCACTGTCTGGAACCACAACGAGATTACAGCAAAATTGTACACCAGTCACCGAAAAAACACCGAAAGGATTCAAAAGTGATAGTTTTTCTTGTTCCACTGTATCACGGGATGTTCACATAGAAAACATAAATTTTCCTCCCTTTTTCCCCTATTCACACGGACAGACAGACGGACACGGTCGGAAAAACGATATACCACGGATTCGCACGGTACAGCAGTGCGAAATACATGCACATTATTGTTTAACACCGTTCGTTGCTGCGTGACAGATCCAATTGGAAGAGACGGAATGTCATGTAGTGTATGTGTCGGCGATGACGTTTGCCGCTGTGTAGCGGTGACGGGTAGTCGTTGCTCGTGTGCGGATGGTAGCGTTGGGAACGCGTGTCCATTTTCAGTTGGGCATTGTGAAGTAACGGTTGATAACACCTCGCTGCGCCAAGCTGTTCAATTGAACGGTTTGAAAGTCTAGTAATGATTCTTGATGCATGGGATGGTATACAGTTGATGCTTAAAGTTTCGGGATCGTGTTCTGCAATTGTTTTCATTTAATAAAAATGTCTTAACAAACCTTTTTGGTCAGGTTGTTTGCCTTATGTTAAGGTATTTACAACAAGCTACTACATCTGCTTGGTACGCCGAGAAAATCAGGATATTTTGTTTTGGTTATGATCCATACCAGTAGAAGAAGAACGAGTATTCAAAAATTTCTTTACCAAAAAACGTAACTTATTTCGACGTCGTGGAATATCTCGTAGACCGTGAAAGTTCAAACTCACGACAAAGTTTTAAGGCCTTCAAGAGTTCAGATGCGTACAAACATTTTAAGGTTTCTAGGCCCCCAGAACGTAGGTTCTCACTTTTGTATCGTACACACTACCAAAATGTTATGTAAATTTCTGTCTCCTGAGACCGACACATGCAAGCGTCCTTTAGCACATAAGGATGAGTTCAAAGTAATGAGAAAATAAATTCAATCGAAAACATCTTTCGTCGAATTACGTATGTATCAGTTTTAAGAGACCTAATTTTACATGAAATCGTTCTTTACCTTCCCCGACTTTTAACAAACATGAATTACGTCTTTTGTAAAATTCATAATTTCTAAGTGTGTATTTTCTGGGGTAAAACGTTGGATAGATTTTTTGCGTTTGTCAAGTGAACTAGAATTCCTATGCCGTTACAGGTAAAACATTCCCAGAAGTTGAAATAAAAGCCGACCTCTGGCTGGGTGTCGGTTCCACAGGAACCATTCAAACTGTACATAGCTACCGACATTGCTACTGCATTGCAGGTTAAAGAGAAGCATTCTCACAAGTAGGTTCTGTGTTATTTGCCCTGGAGCATAGGTCTCATGAGGAGGTAGCTGAAAATGAACCATCCTGCACAGATATCCTCATTCATGGTTGGTCCCATCCAAGAAAGTGGTAGATTATGCAGAAATAGGCGATATATTCAGCCTCAGGGACTGGACAACTTCCAGACATGACTTCCAGGGTCTTTAATGCGCTTCAGAGAAGCCAAATGAGTTTATAAGCAAGTGACAAATTAATTGAAAATTTAAGGAAGCATTCGTCCCAACTTCAAGTCGACGTGAAGCGGCTCTCATCCTGATCCGAACATGCTTTCTTCTTTAATTTTTTTTATTCCGATAACACAAAATTTCTGGTTGGACAAATTGATAGTTTAACTATTTCCCAGAGCTCAAGTTGGTTCTGGGAGAAGTCTCGAGCTCGAATAATCGCCGCATCTCCTTTTACTTCTGATACACATGTGATACCAAAACCACTGTATACCATGAAACCGCTTCGAGATCCTTCCTGCATGGAGACATAAAGTCATGGCTTGAATCTAACTCAGGCTTGGAAATTGTGGTTAATTGCGGCGGTTCATTTTGCTGTATGTAATTATCGTTGAGCTCGATTCCTGTGGTCACAAATTCGAATGCAGAATTTTGGGTATCAGGTAGGGCCGAGCTTGAAACTCCAGTGTCGTCACTATCAGACGCATCTGACTCAGGATCAGCAGATTTTTCTACCGTATCTAGTTGGAAATCTGTGGCTGGATAATTGAATATTTCTGCTTGTAATTCGTCCATCTCATCGAAAGTGGTACCGATGCTGACAAACTCGAATTCATTGTTTCGGAGGTTTGTCCCATCGAAGAATTGTTGTTAATCCACAGGTATTCCCAGTCGCTGCAACAAGGTTGAAACAGCAAAACGTGCATTCTCAATATTGTCTTATATCTCTTCGTCTGAGGGCATAGGGTAAACGTTCAGTTCTGATCTTTCTTTGGCAACTCTATCAAACGTGAAAGTTTTACCATGTTTGTATGCGATAGTCACCCAGCAAACACAAAATCGCATATGATAGCGGATATGAGTACAAAGTGGAGGCGATATACGTACATGCGTTCATTTGACTTCTTGTAAAATGTACGTATATCGCCTCCACTTTGCGCTCTTATCCGCTATCATATACGATCCTGTGTTTGCTGGGCAATTTGATGTTCGCTCTTCTGATTCGCTCTCCAAATTGCTTCATCGTAAAATTAGTTGCTGTATCACCCATGCCAGTTGAAGATCTTAGCTGACGAAATAAGTCTTCAGCTGCTTGACTAGACAGACTCAAGGCTAAGAACTGCTCGGGAACATTTTGTAGACGACATTTTATTGCCAGCTACACCAATGCAGGCGCGTTTATTTCTGTGCAAAGGTAGGCGTTCTGGGTAACAGTTTTGCTTAAATTACCATAACGTGTTTTTATTGAATTACGCAAACCTCGCAGAAAAAAGAGTGCAAACCTAATATTGTTCAAAAACTACTTGTATTTTATAGATAAAGTGAGGAACACAAACCATATTTTGAAAATTCGTTCTAGTGGCTTTAACTTTTCATCATTAAACGCTATATAAATATTAGACATCACTCTTAACAGTGCGATTGTGCCGTTGGAGCCCTGTACATGTCGTTCGAGATAATCCATTACTTCCTTCTTAATGATTTTTTTAGTTGGATTGAATTTCATACGATCACAAGGATTCAAATCATTAGCCACTAATGTATGCTTATCCTTTGAGTGTCGCTCAACAAGCTGTTGCAAGTGGGCTATTGTAATCGCATGAAACCCTGTGAAATTGAAAGTTAAATTAATGATTTTTTTTAATAATTGTAGCTTTATCACCTACCAATTTCCATACTGCCGTTTGATTTGAGTAAGCGGTTTCGTATTTTATTGCATAAGTGTATCGTATCTTGCACATACAGTGGTTCGGTTCCTTCGTTCATGATAAATCACTGACTGTCCCCAAAGCGACATTTCCACTTGTGGAAGAAAAGAGATTCGCTCGAGCATTGCTTTCAAAACCTTAGGATCACCATCGGTTGCATAACAAATTACTTCTATGCCTTTTCTCTTCAATTCACGCTCTGTGTGAATCCATCGGTTTTTTACGTTCACCAAATTGAAAGAATTATCCGTTCCAAAATATTGTAGTATAAAGGGTGCTGCACCCTTTGTTAATGGAAGTGCTAGTTGAACTTATGGTTTTTTCAAATAGTAAACATGTAACATGGGCCACTTTTGCACCGGCTACTCCAGTAGTTATTTCTATCCTGAATCCTGGAGAAAATTCCTCATTGGACGACTGTTGATCGTTGCTAAAAAAAACAAAGTTGAAATGTTATACGATTTCTGCATAAGCATAAAATGAAACAAATTACTAGCAGTAGCCCCGAAGTTTGGAAATTATAATTTCTTTTTCCTCCTTTTTGTTCTAGAACCATGCTCTGTTTCATTGCTGCTCTTGCTGTTGTTGTGCGTCTCATCCTGGTTTTCGTCGATGTATTTACCGACACCTGACCGCTTTATTGCGTCAGCAACACCTTTTATGCTTTTGATCTGGGCTTTTGTAAACATAAATGCCTCAGGGTCGTCATCATACACCCCAAAAAAATCTTCAACTTTTTTGGAACAATTTTCTTGGGCGAGCAGCTTTCTGACTTTCAGCAGCCCAACTGTTTTCAGCTCCTGCTGGATTCCCGTCACGTCAGTCTCGCTAAAGTCGCCGAAGAAGCTGGTAGCCGTATAGTCCAGTAAATCTAGAACGTTTTTTACTAAATCTGGCACTATACCGATCTCTCTCTCTCTGAATGAGATTCCAAAACCGGTTCTATAAGCATGAATAAAATAACAGGGAAACTTATTTTCAAAACCTAATCGAGATCCGAGGTGATAACTCATACACTCGATTACCCGCACTTGTACGTTGTCGATTGAATGCTCCGGTTTTGCATTGAAGCAGATGATTTTTTATCCAAACTAGCACAGAAGTTTCTCTTCAAGTTTGTAAGTTATCGCATGCACTACTTTTTATAACGTAATTGACGTTTCGTTGCGAGCAGATGAACAAAACAATGAAATTGACTGTGCTACTAGATCGATCGAAAATTGCAAATCGAGGAAATCGAGATTATTCACTTTGAAGTGACTGCAATCTGATTCAAATTTGCTGTGTACGATATCAGTGAGAAACCCCTTGGCTGAAATCATCGCTATCGTATGTCAAACAAAAGCCTGGTTTTTGTGAATTTTTTTTTGCCTTTTTCAAATGTTGATCCCTCTTGTTGGGGCAGACAGAAAATACAACAACACAACATTTGAAAGGGTTTTTATTATTGCATATTCATTCTGAAAACAGGAGACAAGTTTTTTTAATGAGTAGAAAACATTTTAAAATGGCATAATTTTATAAGAAAATCGTAAATAGCTAACTGACGGTGAGAGGTATAGGCAAGATTTTTTATATAAATTGATAAATTGTTTAATAGTTACAATTTCTAAAAATCAACTTCGTTTGCAGATTTGAAATAAAAAAAATAGAGCTAAAAATTTGTTATATTTAGGGACACCCTAAGTTAGCTAAGGAAAACCAACAATCAATATGCAACTAGCCATTTGAAATTGGTTCACTGTTGCAGAACCCCTTGGTCCGAAGTACACCTTGAAGCCAGCACCTTGCTGTACATATTTGTGCCTTTGTTTTAATTTGCTGTGTTATTTTGACAGAATATTTGAGAGTGTGTTCGTGTGTGTTCATTATTAGGAGCGCATTATTAAGCTTGGGACCGATGTGCTAGTACTGACTGAGCCAAGAAAAAGATCGTTTTTGTATAGGACCTACTGGTCTTAGAGGTAGTCTATGGGAAAACTGTCGTGCTGGAGGTTTCTACTTCCGATATTGTCGATGAGTAATTTCGCTATTGGATTCTATTACTGTTTTGTCATAGTTGCTAGGGTGGTCCAACCGGTAATACCGGTATAACCGGTCAATTTTGAGTACCGAAAATACCAGTATTAGGGACAGAAATATACATATATCAGGAAAAGACTCACCGTGCAACAAACACTTTCAACAATTGAATACGCGCATGAATGAACCTTTGCACAAGTAACCGTCCAAACACAATGATAACGGAAACGGAACGGAAGACGGTAATTTTGACAGTTGCTTCAAATGACTTCGATATGTCCAATTAGAATCGGCTTGGAAATAGCCTGTTTGCTTTACGACAAGCAGGCATACTCAGATCGGGCTTTGCCGTTTTGCGTTTCCGTTATCATTGTGTTTGGGCCATAAACATGATTGACGATGTTCACGCTACAACAAAAATCGATCATCATCGTCATCAAACGTGTTGCTTCATTTTCTTAGCCATCTGTCAAATTGCCAATGACTTTTTTCTTCTATGAGCATTATTTACATCGTCGAGACTGCGTCTCTTAGCAACTGGCCCTTGGAGCTGTCAAGCTCACATCAAAAAAGAAGAAGAAGAAGAAGAGACTGCGTCTGCAATTCAAAGAGAAAAAATTAACATGGAATTTGAAGACAAAATTAAACCTGGTATGTCCGCTGCTTCTGTGTGGTTTTATTTTCGACGCGGAAAGCAACATCGTGGCGTCGCCAAGTGAATGAAGTGTTCAAAAGTAATTAAGTGTGAAGAATCCAGCACAAGCGGAATGAAAACACATTTTAAAAGATTGCACAACGAACGTTATCCTGAAACGTGCTGGTATTTCAGATGGGGCTGGTGATTAGCCATCAACATCAACTTCAGCCATAATTCCAAAAAGAGGTACAACAATAACGTTATATTTTCTATCGACGGTCTCTCCTTTTGAAACTGCTCTAGTCCGAATGGCTTCGAAGGACGGCATATCGTACAGGACTCTTGTCCAATTTGAGGACATCCGCTTGGGTTAAGTCGCTCGGGGTTTCAGTTTATTCCAAAAACCTACGATGGGATCAGGCAAAAAGTTAAAACGTATCACAATTTCGTTGTGATGGGCTACCGAGCTGACTTCGATGAAATTGAAAAATGACAGCGAAAAGTCAGCGCCAGCTTTGACGAAAAGACTCGTAACAAAAATCGGCAATTCATGAACGTGAATGTTCATGACTGTAATAAACCGTGGAACCTTGGACTGCGAAGAATAATAGGATAGATGGATGTGGAGCACTGTGTTTCATTACTGGAGCAGCATTTGAGGGAGTTCAGCTTTTCTCTTTCGGATGACGTCAAGGCAGGTTCCATCGACGGACAACATCTAATGTTGAAAGTGGGAAGGATGTTGAAGGCTTTTCACCAGGTGTGTCAGGCGTATGGCATACACTTGGCAGTTGTGACTTTTTTATTTAAATTTGTTGAATTGTTTGCTTAATATTTTCTTCCAGACTCCGATGTAGAATCAGACGATAATGATGGAGAAGCAGATTTCTTTTCGCTCGAGATGGAGGAATCGAAGCAACTCAGCTTTACGCCCACAATATTTGAAATTGTGAAAAAGGTACGTGCCGAAGTTCCTTTTTTTTGGAGATCACCTGTGAAAAATGATTAGCTGCAAAAATATGTCCGTTCTAAATTCTGAAATGAACTTGTATTGGTGGCTGATACCAAAACACGCTGGAATAGCATGTTATCCT
This sequence comes from Aedes japonicus, assembly GCA_034211315.2. NCBI lineage: Eukaryota > Metazoa > Arthropoda > Insecta > Diptera > Culicidae > Aedes > Aedes japonicus. Next base: position 117,339 of record JASCZW010003150.1, on the reverse strand, counting down.
TTCTCAAACGGTTCTATGAGTTTAAGGAACCGTTCAAAACGTTCTGATCGGCTTGAAGCTTCAATCCAAATGAATCCAAATGTAGGTAAACTAATTTAAACCCTAGAACTTTTTCAAGCTGCTGTGGAACTACTCTATCGTGAATTCTGCAGTCAGCCACAGAAATTTCCGCCAACTTATACGATTTTCTCAAAGAACAAATCCAAGTGTTACGATCTTTTTGCTTTTTTTTAATAATACTGCCGTACATGAATCGATCAGAAACAATTTTGACATGTTCTTCAAGACATCCAGAGCTACTTTGATTAAGAAAGCGGACGTGATCTTGAAGCGTCTAATCATTCCTGATGCGACCGTTGAAGCTGAGACAACGACCACACCTTACGATCGGTACGACGAAAATCAGACGATGGTTGCTTTGTTTGGTTTATTGGTTGAAGACTAAGAATCTGAAGGGATTAAGGGCAAGTTCTTTTTCCTTGCTCTTGGAACCATTCGTTCAACTTCGGTTGTACCAGAGAGGGAATTCTCATCAGCTGGCAACATTGCCATCAAATCCGATGTGGATTGGGAGATGAATCGCTCAGTATGTAATGTTTACTTAAGTTTCACTTTGCCCATCTCAACAAGCAATGATTTTTACATTTGAAGTTTGTCAATAAATATTGTTTTCCACCCAAAAATCCAAATCATGTTTTTTTTTCTGAAATATACACAAATACCAGTACTTCCGATGTTGATTCTACCAAATACCGAAGACAGGTATTTTTCAAAGAGGGCCAATACCGACCACCCTAATAGCAACAATCAATATGTAACTAGCGATTTGAAATTGGTTCACTGTTGTAGAACCCCTTGGTCCGAATTACACCTTGAAGCCAGCACCTTGTTATACATATTTGCGCCTTTGTTTTGATTTGCTGTGTTATTTTGACAGAGTATTTGAGAGTGTGTTCATGTGAGTTCATTATAAGGGGTGCATTATTGAGCTTGGGACCGACCTTGGGACGATGTTCTAGTACTGACTGAGCCAAGAAAAAAATCGTTTTTGTATGGGACCTACTGGTCTTAGAGTTAGTCTATGCTAATAGTAGCTGAACTATTTTCAGTTAGAAGTGCTGTTTCGTAGTAAGTGATCGGAAAGAAACACAGTTACGCCGGTTAGAAGTTGTTGATGAGATCACACGGTGAATTAAACTCGGAAGCTGCTGCAAATCAGAGTGTTCGAACATTATCCATCCGTAAATCTACAGGGCTTCTAACAGCAACGGATTGTGTTTGTTTGGTTGTAGTCAGGAGAGAATATAGATTTCACCAAAAGATATTGTGCAGCTCTGGATTGATGGAAACAGTGCCGAAGAAGCTAGCTAAGAATGTGTGGCAAAACTCTCCAAGTATTTGTATGTGAAAATAAAAACTCAAAAAAGAAGACGTTTGCACGATTTCGGAAATACTGAAGTTCTAGATTATTCAATAGTTTTTCTTAAACTACTGGCCTCCATCTTGGCCATCTTGGTATACGCAGCCTTATCCAAAAGTAGTACGGCCTTATTCCGAAAATACTGAATGTTCGGAATAGGAAAAAAGGAACCCTCAAGATCTCTGAAAAATAACGTCTCATGTGTAGAAAAATGTAGAAGATCGAATGGTGGACGTTTAATCCTCTGCAGCAGCTATATTTCAGAAATCGTATGCACCAGTATTAACTAAGTGTCAATTAGAGTACCTTTTTACCCACTGTTCGATGATCATCATCTTGTTTTCCAAAAATGTCCCGTCGCGAAAATACTCTTATTGTAGAGCATTCGACAGTTTTTCTTAATCCAATGTTCTTCATCTTGGACTATACTAGAACGCCGGCCAAAGATTTGTGACAGCTATCATCTAATCCATAAAATTCCATCTTCAAAATAAGTCCTCATCAGAGAATCTGCCATGTGCCATACCGTACTATTGTCCAAGAAATCTTTTGTCTAATCGTGAGCTATCGTCCGGTAATGAATTCCAAACTAAAATCCTCCTTTACACTCTAAACAAAAAACCCGGTCACCAAGCATCGATGACTCTTCCAACCCAACTATCACATTGAGCCGGTCTCCTTTCGACAGGGAACAGGAACAATGCCAAAATGAGGACTTTGCCAGCCGAAGCGAAAGCCTTATCACCACAGGCGATAATCGTGCAGAGTAGTGAACTAATTTTTCGCTCAGTTGAAACTAAAACATCACACAGAACTAGAAACTGAGCTGCTGCTGTTCTTCTCACCGCCATCACCGTCAGCGTGCAGATGTAATGCACCATTTGAAGTTTACAAAACAAGTCCCGTGAAGGGCTAACAACACTTGAACAAATGACCCATGGAGTGACAGGGAGGCTCCGCTCTAGCAAACAATGCACTGAAATCTACACGTCAATCAATGGACATATGTAAGTGCAAGTCGTTATCAAACTTTCAGGACCAGCATGGACGAGAACTGCACCGGTAGGGTGATGAACGTTCCATAAGCTAGCTGATGGTGGCGTTCGGGACGAACAACTGTATGACGCAGGTCCTGCCATTTAACCACTTTAGCAGATATTTAATAATAACCTAGTGCTAATTGATTGATGGCAATTGTTTTGCAGCTCTACAATAATTATTTTCCCCTTGTAGGTATCAATTCTAATGCATAAATCATCGGATTGGTTGACTAATCGGACGATTGGCTGCGCTAGCGGATCTTGCGATCACTCTCTGACGCATCGGAATTCTCAAACATCGCATTGCGAACGCAGAGGTACGCGCTGAAACACGCTACAGTGCAACGTAAATTGACTTGCTCTTGACCTCGGCCAATGAATTGGCGGGCACTCTCCGGTCGCCGATGCACTGAATGAATCTGTATCTGTTTTCTTCCTCGAGGGGAAATTGCAGAACTGTTTTGCGTTGCTCGCTTTTGTAATATTATTGCTCTGTTGTGAGGATGGGAAAAAAAAATAAACGACCAAGTAAGAATAAGCACATTGCACTGATGAATGGAGCGAGTCGGACTTGCGTATTCGTTGGCTTTGTTGTTGTTGTTTTTGTTGTTGTTGTGTTGCCGACAAAGAACCGGCCAAAGCTGGTGAGTTATTCTCGAATTTATACCAACAATTATGTAAAGGAGACATGTTATATCATAGGGGTCGTCATGAACGGTTGTTTTGAAGAACATTACTGAAAGATTGCTGACAGCCGAAAAATTTGAAAAAAAACGAACGTTTCATCAAAACATAAAGCCATCGTCATTTTTAAATTTTTGGCCCTTGGGGGAATGTTACCATATCGGGCGGATCGTAGTGTGCGGTGTTCGAAGCGAGGCACAAAAATTTCTCTTGTCATTTTTCCACCGCATTTTTCATGCTATAAAAGTATAAAATTTAACAAGTGTAATGTGAATGTTGATCCATGTCTTTATCCCAGTCTTGTGCTGAGTCACACCAAGAGCAGCATTGTGGGAAGAACATCAGTTGTGATATGGATAGTGAGAACTCAACTCGGACTTCTTGGTCTGGATACGGGATGGAGTGGAATTCAGCTAAGCACCTTTTATATTTTCGAGACTCGAGTAGTAATGCATGTTCTAGCTATGAAAATGTTTAAGCTGAATATAAAAATATACCTAAAAGCTTCGTTCTCGTGAATTTCATGAACCTGCATAGCCTGCGGTAGTGAGATTGCTGCTCTCTGTTTCTTGTAACGTACCAACCGAGGAGTGACAGCTTCATAGCTGTATGATGTGGCTGGAGTGACCAATGGTAATAGGAGCGGGCCCCTGGGCTTGAGACCCCTCCCCTCCACTGTGAGTAGGTAAATTCACCTAGAATGTCAGGGTATGATAGTGAGCTCCATGGAACTCTTGGATGAAACTACAGCTGCCCGCAGGCAACCCTATCAATTTATTGCCGCTTTGGGCACTTTAGTCCAATCACCGAGGGAGTGCCAACCGGCCACTCACACTTTGTAAGCTTCTTTGCTGTTAGTTTACATCGGTTCATTCGTCTTTAAGATTGTGATGTTTTATGTAACAGTGCAAATATTCTGGGCGTCATCTAACCCAATTACTTCCATGATGCTTTCTTGTACTGGCTGCGTTTGTATTAGATTAGATGAGATTAGATTAGATTAGATTAGAAGGGAAACTGTTACCATATCGATCTTAGTGTTCCTTTATCCATGAATTCGAACAGTTTTCGAAGATAACTATTACAGCTAACCAGCTAATTAGCAACCATAACACACGATTTCAACGTTAAAAAAACCACTCGTAAATTTATATATAAATTCCGAATCTATTGTCCGTCTGGAAGCGCTCTGTCGAATCTAATAGAAACTAAATCTCGAAATAATAAGATCGAAGTAGTCTCGTTTTGTTTCGGTGCTGCTGAATTTGATTTGATTAGATTTGGGAGTTAACTATTTTATGGAAGGCCTATGGAATCTATGGGTGATCCTTGAGCTAATAGTTCATAATAGTTCCCAAGGTATAGACCAAAGAAATAGTTTTGACAAATAACTTATAAATATGAACTTATTTGATTTAGAGTGCTGTATCTAGGGAACGGTTCAGGAAACCTTAAAATGTTGAGTATTTTCTTTGTAGCCAAGTCTGAGGAACGCGATAAAATTGAAAGTTTTTAAATAAATTATACTCATCTGACAAATATAACAAATTAAATTTTTCATCTGTGGCGGACTTAGTCCGTGCTTCGACCTACCCTGCAGTGGGATGTCAGGCAAAAATGTCGTTGGTTCGAGTACCACTGTACACATGCCCTTTTCGCTCAATTTTCCTAAAACATCTGTCATATTTCCAAGCCTGCCGCACACTAGCGGAACTATCAAAACTTTCTCTTCATATCTTTCAATCTAGCCAAAAACATTGTTGTTCACTCTTGGTGCCTCATGGTGATGAGCGAACATCTCCTTCTACATCATAATCGTTACTCCTCGCACGGAGAATATATAACATAACAATTAATGCAGAAAACGTGTTTTTGGCAACACTGCCTTCCATAAAAAGTATTTTTTTTCTAATTTGTTTTAACAGAGTTCAAAAAAATCATTCAGAAGATTGTTTTTAAGCATTACAGTTCCCTAAACAAGCATTACAGTTCCATATCAAAAAAGTAGAGATTATAGACAAAAAAGAAAAGATTCTTTTTCTTTGTTTAAAAAATGCGGAGTTGGTCCAATCAGCTAAAAAACTGCGATTTTTCAAATGGGTGGTAGATGAAGATATCTACTATGTTCTATGTAAATCGGTGAAAGTCGCGTACTCTTTTTCTAGTTAAACAGCAGCATTACTGCAGTATTACGAGTAGCCAGCAAATAGCGAGAATGGAACGAATGGCTTGTAAAAAAAACAACAAAGAAGTACAATTCAATCTGATTTTTTTTAGTAAGTATAAGTAAAAAGTAAGTAGTGCACCGCGCGGCGCCGCTTAGTCCTGATGGTAGCACATGACCGCTGGACGGCTTCCACATCAATTTGAATAGAAGCTTCGATTCCTTGGCCTTCCAACAATGGAGCTCAATAGACCAAACAAATTCTCGATAGGACGACACTGTGGCAGATTAGTCGGAATCCGGTCTTTTGGCACAAATGGTTTTTTGCTCTCCAGGAACGTTAGCGTCTTCTTCACGTAGTGTGATGATGCCTTGTCCGGCCAAAACACGAGGGTTATTCCGAGAGTCGAAGTGACATTTGTCACTTGGTGAAGTGAGAAGAGTCACCTGCAGTGACGTGACTCTCCATTTGATTTACCCAGAAGAGTAACGTCACTGCAGGTGACTCTTCTCACTTCACCAAGTGACAAATGTCACTTCGACTCTCGAAACAACCCTCATCTGCATCCAAGTGATGTGAAGGAGTTAAAGAATGAGCGTAGAATACCATACACTTTGTTTTGTAGACTTGCTTATTGATGGTCAAGCCACTTGGTTTGAACCACGTTATCACTAGAAAATTAGTATTTTCCATGTTATTCCAACTACCTAATTGCTTATCTTGACAAATACGCGTATTTCGTCTGAAATGTGCAGATTTCTTCAGTGTCACTGTCACAGTGCCAGTGTTTACAGTTACCCTGAAGAAGTCTTCACATTGTTGACGAAATACGCGTACCTGTCAAGATAAGCAATTAGGCTAAGTGACCTTGAACGCACGCACACTACAGTGCCATTTAAAACAAAGTGCAAGTAAGAAGGACAATCTTTTGGAAGAAAACAAACCATCATTCCTCTGCATGTGCTAGAAAGGGAGAGGTGATTAAACGTAAAAAGCCTAACAAAGGTAGTTGGAATTAAATGGAAAATACTAATTTTTCTTCTTATTTCTAGTAACAGGTATTCCACTAAACAGTTCCAACTTTCTAGGATTCACGGACTCACGTTTTGTGCTTGAATTTGTACTTAAGCTTCGGCGGTGTTTTAGATGTGTTCTTGGTGTAGAATCAGTCGTTTCAGGAAATCTTGGAATTGGACAGGGCAAAGTAGTTTTCATAGTCCTGAACGAAAGACGTTCCACCATATTGCCGGATGATCCAGCGGCACCGGGAATTAAAGTTTTGAATTGTTCGTTCGTGTAATCTGGGGATCTGGAATTCTTTTGACATACTAAAGGATGGAACGGTCAAAACATAGTCGACTCAATTATGACGTAGTTCTTTTAATCGTGCATTTAAAAAACTTGAACATCCCGCATTTTGTAGGTGTATGTAACGGAATGTTGGCTCTATTTTTTTTTCTATTTTCAATTCACTTGTCAAATTGGTCAAATTAGCAAGAAGAGCAGCGTATCAATATTTGACCAAGTTTGATTGCGTCGTAATGGACGATTTCAAGCAGCTCCCAGGTCAAGAGTTTTATATGGCTATTGAAAAAAAAGGATTCAAGATAAGTTTAAGCAGACAAAAATGTCAAAGTTCCCTAAAAAATAACTGGTTTGGCAGGCAATTTGCACCTGCGGTCTAAAAAACGAAAGTTTCGTTACACCTGGCTCTGTTAACCATGATATTTATGTAAAGGAATGTTTGCAAAAACGCGTATTGCCTTTCTTGAAGAAACATAGTTGTTCCGTGCTATTTTAGTTAGACCTCGCTTCTTGCCACTACGGGAAAATGGCCTAGGAATGGTTACCGCCAATAGTGTGCAAATCTAACCCTAGGAGAAAAATCCTCGAAACTCGCCGGAACTAAAACATATTTGGCAGTCGTAAAACGAAAAGAAAGCAAGGTTGATATAGCAGCGGTACAAAACTTGATGGAAGGTGTGAAACGTAAAGCCCGACAGTTTGCAAATCGGAAAATCGGAAGCCCAGTTTAATAATTTTCCTGTGTGTTGTAGACGATAAACTCCAAAAAGAAATAAAAATTGATCATTTATATAATAAACTAATCAGTGTGTACTTAATCATGTTTGATCAATTTTTGAACGTTCCACCCTTTATTCTCCCCTTTCTTTTTCAGAGTATTACCGATGTACGACTTCGAACCCTTGCCCTTCTTCCGGATTACGGCCATGGTTGGCAGAGTACGGTATATGACGGTTTTTGAAACATGTTCTAGCTTAAAATGGTCCACCGTGTATTTCCTCCCACGATCATTGTTCGATTGAATGAATTATACAATGCGCACTCGCAGTACTTCCTGTTTTGACGGCATGCTGTATACAACTGTATATGTTGGAGTGAAAGTGTGTGTGACAATTTTCTTGTTATTGCAAGGATTCATTCACCAAGGTTGATATTTTTCTGAAAGCATCATCACAGACGTTCGACTTCATCTCACTTGCCTGTGTAAAAACATGTGTAACAACTTAACCCCGCTAGGTCATAGAGGAAAGGACGTGAAGCCAGGTCCTTGGAAAAGTGGGCCCCTATATTGAATATGACGATAACATCCGGAGGCTCTCGACGAAATTGAAATCGGAAGCTCGACCATACTCCCCGAGCTCGTCCGCCATAGCTAGACGCCATTGCAGCAGTGACAGCGGTCATGTTTCGACGCCGCCATCGTCATCGAGATTAATCGCCATCTTCATCGTTGTATCGTCATCTACGTCACCGGTTCCCCACCGGTATTGAGTCAGCAAGTCATACAAATTCTAAACGACAGGTGGCCTCTTGCTTGCAGGAGTGGCACTCAATCTTCTGGTTTCGAAAACCTCGTGAGAGCTCTCCGAACGGTTACAATATCTTTGGCATATATGGAAAAGTTTCACCATTTAGTGTACTTACACCGTGTCCAATATATTCTCATACACTTTTTCCTTGCATTGGTGTCGTGCAACTTCTCAACATGCTTCACGTACGTGTTGGTGTAGTTTTGCAATATGTTTATACAAACGCTTTTAGGTTACGTCCGATTGTTTTCATTCGGTGTTTATCTTTTACCAGCGATGAAGGAGTTTCGTGTTGTGGTGATATAAAAAGTTTTTGAAAGGTGAGCGCCCGGGCGCTATTTTCAGAAATTTGAAAAACCTCGGAGTAAAACGGGATTTTGTGTACCGAACCATCCGAAGGTACCGTGATACCTGATCGTTGGATGACCGGAAGAGATCCGGTCGTACTCGTACGATGCGGACTGCACGAGTAATTAAAGTGGTCAGGGAACGGATTAGACGAAAATCACAGCGCTCTGTATGTAAAATGGCCGCAGATCTGAATGTTTCGAGATCATCAATGCACAATATACTGCAAAATGACCTCGGATTCCAAGCTTTCAAGAAACGTAAGGTTCACGGAGTTTCGGAACCTTCCAAGCAGAAACGACTCGAAGAATTTATCATTTCCGACGAAAAGTTATTCGTCTTGCAACAATCCCACAATGTCCAGAATGACAGATTGTGGGCTCTCTCTTTGAGAACTGTTCCAAAGAGTGATAAGAATATTCCACGGTTCCAAAGTTCTGCGTCAGTGATGGTTTGAGGAGGAATTTGCAAGCGAGGCAAATTACCACTGACTTTCATCGAAAAAGGCGTTAAAGTGAATGCCGTATATTATAAAACGGAAGTTTTGGAGAAAATTGTCAAGCCATATGTAAAAGAGGTGTTTGGAGATGATCACTATGTGTTTCAGCAGGACGGAGCGCCATCGCATACTGCAAATCTGGTTCAGGGCTGGTGCAGAGAAAATTTGACCGACTTTTTCGACAAGAATGAATGGCCTCCTAGTTCACCAGATCTGAATCCCTTGGATTATTTCGTATGGTCATACATGCTGGCAAAGGTAAATGAACACAGGGCGTCTAATATGAACCAATTCAAAACTGTAATCAAACGAATTTGGGACGAAATACCAATGGAAGTCGTGCGGCACGCCTGTGACGGTTTCGAAAAACGTATGGAGCTGGCCTAGAAGGTTAAAGGCGGTGTTATTCCAAAACATACGCTGTATCTGATCAGTATTATATTGCAATATAATGGGTAAAGTTATCAATAAAATCTGGATTATCGATTTGAAATAAATAGAGTTTTATTTTGTATGAGAATATATTGGACACGGTGAAAGATGTACTATATATCTTTTCCAGCAAACTTCCTGCAGCGCTACAATGTAGAACTTGTGGACCCTCAATAAGTCTCAAAGAATGCGTCTACTTCCCAAGAAATTTAGCGTCTTACAGATCCATGTTCCGAGTTTCCAATCGTTAGTCCGTTTTCTTCGCTTTGATCAATGCCGATTGTTCCGGTCCGTAGTATCATTGTGCCCCCCCCCCCCCCCGCTCCCCCCCTTCTACTAATTTTCACAACTGGCTTGTAGGGTCAGCACCAGGACGATGATCAGTCGCCTGTAACATGGAGAACAGACGTTGTTTGGAGCCGCCCATGGATTATGCGACATGGAGAACAGACGCTCAGACAGACTGCGCCCTTCGAAGAGAGGAGCCCTCCTTCTCCTTCACAATATGACCAACACGCTAAGTTAAGTTTACCCAAATATGGGTGAAGAATACCCATAATCGCAAAAAGTACACTTACCCATTTACCCTACGTGAAAAACTATACTCAAAACAGCCTCTCTATCATTTGTATTTCTCACGCAAAAGTTACTTAATTTGCGTAAAAACTTCCATGAACTTCTCTGAGGAACTTCCTAGAAGTTAGAGGTAGAGAGCTGCCCCGAAGATCTCTGAAGAACTTCCCCGAAGTTCTCTGCAGAATTTCACCGAAGTTCTTTGAAGAACTTTCTCGAAGTTCTCTGCAGAACTTCACCAAAGTTCACTGAAGAACTTCCCTGAACTTCTTAAAAGAACTACCCTGAATTTCTGTGTAAAATCCTCAGAAGAACTTCCCTGAAATGACTTTCCTGAAGTTCTCGAGATATTCTCTGAAGAACTTCCCTAAACTCCTTTCAGGAAACTCTCCGAGCTTCTCTGATGAACTTCCCTACATTTTTTCTGGAAAACTTCCCTGAACTTGTCTAATGACCCTTCCTGAATTTCTCAAAAAAAAAAACTTCCATTAACTTCTCTGAAGAACTCCCCTGAACTTCTCTCAAGAATTTCACTGAACTTGTAATCCTAATATTCATAACCCAACTCCTTCAGCAGATTAACCTCAAAACCCTTTTCTTTAAGGCGAGCAAGTCACGATTTTGTCCAGACTTTCCAAGTTTTTCGATTTATCCGCCTTTTTGTTATGATGTACGCAGAAACTGTCCATAGCTACCTAATGTGCCCATAATTACTTCCCAAATTTATTTTTAACTAAATATATGCGACAAAGAAAATCAATCGACTGTACACCAAAATTAGTTAAGTGACCCGAGCAAAGGTTTATACCAAATTGATAACAGGTTCTAATACCAGATTATCAGTGTTTGATCACGAAATACACTCAGTAGCAAAAAAAAGCCGAGCCAAATTTTGCTTCCAAAAACGCGTTGTTCAACCTTCTGTCATTTTGTCAATTATCAATATTTTTGGCTGAAAATTTCACAACACTATAACTCTTATATAGACCTTATGTGATCAAAATTTCATGTTGATTAAATTTAAATATTTGAAGTTATCATAAAATATGTGAAAAAAGTCATTTTTGGACATAGCAATTTCAAAAATCCGTATTTCTGTGAAAAATTTAGGTAGCGTATTAAAAAATTGTCCATATCTTAAAAAAATACAGAAAACTTGGACAAAATTTGAACTGTTTCCATCAAGTGGTTTGGACTACAGCTGCCGTCAAAGTTGACGCACCAACATGAGTATTTCCCCTTTTCACCCGATATTGACCTTGCTGAAATATCGGTGCAAAAAAAAAGCCGAGGTGAATTCTTCTTATTAATAAACATGATTTGTTACGCCTGAAATATCCCATCTAACTAGTGTAACCCAAGGAGAACTTTAAGAATATGGCATTCAGTATGAATTGGTTTGTGAAAACTACGCATACAGTAATATACAGTATTATTAATAGAATTCACCTCGGCTTTTTTTTGCACCGATATTTCAGCAAGGTCAATATCGGGTGAAAAGGGGAAATACTCATGTTGGTGCGTCAACTTTGACGGCAGCTGTAGTCCAAAGCACTTGATGGAACAGTTCAAATTTTGTCCAAGTTTTCTGTATTTTTTTAAGCTATGCACAAATTTATAATATGCTACCTAAATTTTTCACAGAAATACGGATTTTTGAAATTGTTATGTCCAAAAATGACTTTTTTCACATTTTTTATGATAACATCAAATTTATAAATTTAATCAACATGAAATTTTGATCACATAAGGTTTATACGTTAATTATAGTGTTGTAAAATTTTCAGCCAAAAATATTGATAATTGACAAAATGACAGAAGGTTGAACAACGCGTTTTGTGGAAGCAAAATTTTGCTCGGCTTTATTTTTGCTACTGAGTGTAGGTTATCATTTATGCCGAATAAACAGCCAAAAAGATAGACTAACATTCGTTGGACATCACAATATTAAAAAAAATGTTGAATGCGGCTAAATCAACTGTAACCAACGTATTAAAAGTATTCGGTGATCGTTTGTCGACAGCCAGGAAAGCTGGACCGGGGGGAAATCGAAAGCCGGAGGCCATAGCGACGACAAAAAGGGTTCCCCGATGTTTCGAGCGGAACACCAACCTCTCCATCCGAGATGTCGCAAAGAAGCTGGGAGTGGCGCCTTCAACCGTGAATGGAGCTAAAAAACGAGCTGGACTGTCGACTAAGAAGAAAGCGGTGACTCGAAATCGCGACGATAAACAAAACACGTCGGCAAATGCACGATCGCAAATGTTGTACACGACGATGCTGACGAAGTTTGATTGCGTGGCACAAAACGATGAAGTTTCTGTCAAGGCGAACTTCAAACAGCTCTCTGGAAAGATATTTTCTTGTACATGAAACTGTCAAAGTTCACGAAGAAATATCTGGTGTGGCAGGCCATCTGTACCCGAGGCTTGAAAAGCAACGTTTACATTGTGACCGTCAACCAGGAAATTTATCTGAGCAAGTGCCTACAAAAACGTCTACTGCCTCCTGAAGCGACACAAGTGTTCCGTTCTATTTTGGCCGGATTTGGCATCTTGCCATGACAGAAAAAAGGCCATGGAGTGGTATGCTGCCAACAACGTTCAAGTGGTGCCCAAGGACAGGAATCCTCGCAATCCGCCAGAGCGCCGTCAAATCGAATAATATTGGGTCATCGTCAAACAGAACCTTAAGAAGACTCAGAAAGCTGTTGTGAGCGAAAAACAGGCAAACTGGCGTTCTGCGGCGAATACAGTGAACAAGGAGACTGTATAAAATCTAATGGCAGGTGTTAAACGAAAGACCCGGCAATTCGCATTCGGTAAAAGAGAAGCTTTACTGAATATTTCTCCTGTATTCTGTAATAACTGAACTTGAAAAAGAAAAACAATTTGACTTATTAATAAAAACTTTGGTCGACTCACACACACATTGCTGTTTGACCAAATTTTGATCGGAACACCCTTTATGACATATTTTTCTATCATTTAGCTCACTACACTCAGTAGCAAAAAAAAGCCGAGCAAAATTTTCTTCCAAAACACGCGTTGTTCAACCTTTTGTAACTTTGTAAATTATCAATATATTTGGTTGAACTTTTGACGACGTTATAACTAATGTTTCGACCTTTTGTGACCAAAATTTTATGTTGATAAAGTTTATAAATTGTGGAAATTATCATAACATATGTGAAAAAAAGGCATTTTGGACATACCAATTTAAAAAAACCGTATTTCTGTGAAAAATTTAGGTAGCATATTAAAAATTTCTCCATGACTTAAAAAACATACAGAAATACAGAAATTAATGTGGACAAAATTTGAACTGTTTTCATCAAGTGGTTTGGACTACAGCTGACGTCAAAGTTGACGCTCCAACATGAGTATTTCTCGCTTTCACCCGATATTTACCATGCTGAACTATCGGTGCAAAAACAAAGCCGAGGCGTTGTCATCATACAGGTTTGGGCCAAATTAATAAGATGAATTCGCCTCGGCTGTGTATATGGTAGAAACAGATGCCGTGTGGCGACACCTTAATTGCCATCAATAACTCAACAACGAAAGTCGAAGTAAGTAAATAACAAAGTTTTAAAATGAGACCCGTTGAAACACATGAGTTCTTCACGACGATGATGAAGTAAAAAGAACTTATAGAAAATTGCACCAATAATGTCGATAGTCTTACCTATGCACTAAAATCCGTCTCTCATGCATGTACTTCGTTATCAGACATTATTCATCACTCTGTAGCTATTGAAGTCGAAGCCGAATAAAGTTGTCATTTCGCATTCCAAAGGTCAAATCGCTCCAATCTACCGATAAGCTACCGATTCGCTACGTATCAAAACCCTTCATTATCGTTTCCCGCTCCGCCAAGTGATAAACGCTCCGTTATTTGGTGACCGATGCGGTCAAACGGAAGTGTGAATGCAATACTAACATTAGGGTGGCTCCAAGTATTGTTTCAGCTGCACTCCACTCAATGGATTCCAAGTCCGGTTCTGATACTTCTCCCAAAATTTGAGCTTAATTGATTGCGGCATCGAGCTGCACTGGTTCTTTGAAAAGTCACATGGAATTCCTTTTATTATTCATCCTCCTAACTCTTCAGTTTAGTGACATTTCAGCTATCTAGGCAGCACTGCTTGCATGTAAAGTGACATAGTAGCCTTGGTTTTTGACACACTAATGTTGCCTTCTGAATAGTTGACGAAACATTGCTCAAGAAAATCATCTCGCTTATTAATTAATTGATTGCAATTGAAAGTTGTATCCGGCATTGCTGAAACAGACCAAAAGTTAGCTTGAATTTAAGAAGAAGAATCAGGACCTGATTTGAAATCGATTGAGTGCGCTGATGGAGCGGAATCGATACCTTGAACCACCCTAACTAACATGTTTACACTAGCAGATGCAGTAGCAGCAGTGCACAGCCAGCGTCTTGAATTTTCCCGCGTGGAAAAAAAATCTCCAGCGCATCCCGCCGTTTATCACCACTGTGCCATTAAATGAGTAAGCAATAATTACCGCCGGCTGTGGAGGGCGCTGAGGGTGTGACTGAGAATTCCCGGCCTTTGGAATTAGAATTTTTAACCCCAAGTTCAACCGAGATGCAGTACATTGTCCGGATGTGCAAGTGTCAGCTGAGAGTACCTGCTAATTAAACATATTGACACGGACACTGGCCGGGGACAGCCGTTTAAGCGTAATTGTCAGTCGTTACAAAGCGATAATCAATTGTTTTCCATCAGATGAGGATGGGGCATGAAAAGTGAGCAGTTGAAAAGTGATATAACAATGAATGGCTATCATTCTCAATCATGTCAGTGAAAGCATTTTAAAGGGAGATCTATTGCTCTATGAGTGACCGTTGTCCCGTCGTCTTCGTATGTTTCTATAACCGTACACCGGAATGATCGCAATGGAGGTGCGTGATGTAAACAGCGGAGCTCCGGACTTCCTGAGATTGCCGGGGCTGATGATCGAGCCGATGCATGAGAAACATTGTGTGCATTCGATGCAGTACTGGATAGATTATTCATCATCCGTAGAGGCAGAGCAGAGGGACCACGTGATAGGCGGTTTCGAACTTTTCCACTATACGGTTCTCAGGCGTTCAAAAGGGTGAATCCGGGAAAATACTGTTTCTAACAGCAGCATCACTCGGGATGAATTTCAGATCATTATTTTTATGATTTCTAATGAGCTTTAACTGGGATTCCTTAACTTTACGGTAATGACTCGTCGTATTAGTGCATTCAACTAGACCGACGATCGGTTTTATTTACCTACTGATTACCCAGTACATTAAACACGAACCGGAATTGTTAATGGTTCAAACAATCTTCATAAACACAAAGTTCATCGCAAGTATTCAGTTGTCAGACGTTGCATCGTCCAGCATCCGTTAATGAAAAACAGTTTTCTATTTACTTTAGTACTCTGTGATGAAATAGGGTTGAAGGATTATTCCTCCAACATGCACTTTAACATGACGACTGTATCGAAAAGAAACTGGCAACACATTTTTTCTCATAGCATGAAAAAAAAATCAGAACTCAAGTCTTGCTCCCTTGGTTTAAACGGAAAATATATAAATGGAAGCAAATTTATTTCCAGAATTTGATAGTAGTTTTGTCACATTTTCTGAAAGCCATAGATCAATTCTTTTTTAATTCTTCCATGGTCTTGCACTTCTTACCACCTTTCTTGAAGTTGCGCTTGACGATAGCCCAGTAATGTTCAATTAGACGAAGCAGTGGTCAGTTGGGAGGATTGATGCCTTCCTCAACGAAATCTACACAATTTTGTTTCATTTACCCATTGTACTGTGAATATGACGTAAAAGGGTATTTTCTCTTAAAAATTTGAATAGAAGTAGTTTAGAGTGTTTTGTTGTGTTTTTATCGCTGTCAGTTGGTCTTAAATTGAGTAAAATGGCGTCATCAGAAAAGCAACGCCGCGAATTGATTTTGTGCAAGCACCTGGAAAATCCTCAACTCTCTCTTCGGGACTTTGGAAAACAACTCGGCATCGTGCAGTCAACGGTGAGTCGTGTGATTACACGTTACTACGGCACTCTCAGCATCGAACGGAAGGAGTAACGCGGTCAGCATGGATGTTCTATTAGTGATCGGGATCACAAGCGTGTCGTGAAAGTGTTTAAGCAGAATCCCACTGCTTCGGTTAGGGGTGTGGCCAAAAAGTTGAATCTGTCAAAGTCTTTCGTTCAGAGAGCTAAGAACCGGGAAGGAGCATACGTATAAAGTGCAGAAGGTTCCAAATCGTGACGAACGGCAAAATACGGTCGGAAAGTTACGGGCCCGGAAAGCTTCCGGGGCTACTGTTCTTCACCGACCAGCACAAGGTAGATGTTCCGGAGCAAGTAAGGAAGCAGAAACTTTGAAACCTTCAAAGTTTGCCAAGCAATACATGATTTGGCAAGCGATCTGCTCATATGGCAAACGGAGTGCGTTCGTGACTACCGGGACTGAAAACGTGAAGATCTATCTCAAGGAGTGTCTACAAAAGCATCTGTTAAAGCAACATCCCCAGTAGCACACTACGATCATAATTAATTGTAGTAACTTTATTAGGACTTAGCAAGTCATATTTATGTTTTCTCAACTGAATGGCAACAAGTGTGCTACTAGGGATGAGGGCCCTAGATCTTCTGGCTGGATCTAGCTTCGTGCTACTATTCAAATGTTGTCCTAGTGTGGTACGATGCCAACTGGGTTTTTTTTTTACGTCCACTGAGTTGAGCTTTTGTGGTATACCCCTGTTTACTATACTAATTCGCATCTTAAAGCTAGATCACCATTTGTCAAGTGACCAGCCTAAGACGCGTCTCCCAGTCAGGCAAAATTGAGTTCATAAAACCCACCACAATTCCAGGATTTGCAGTCCAAATTTCTTTAGGTTGCATATAGCCACTGTACAGAAATTTAAGTCTGCTCTTGTACACAGCATCACAACTGCAAAGCAGATGTTTCGAGGTTTCACGTTCCATTTACCATTTACCATTTACCATTTACAAAGAACTCTCTTATTGAGCTCCAGAAGCTTTTTACTAATTGTAACATTTGGAATTATAAACCTTTTCGCTTGAGAACACTTTGTGGTGACCATCCAATTGGTCATCACCCTTTGCTCTTCCCAAGATTTTAATTCCATTTTTATGGCACAGTATGATATACCACAGAATGATTCTGGGCCAATAAACTGTGCATTTGAACCTTGTTTAGCAAACTCGTCTGCCCTTTCATTGCCTTTAATGCCACAGTGTCCCGGAACCCAGAATAAATTTACTGAGTTCTCTTGGCACACCTTTCGCAATGAAAGAATGCATTCCCAGACAAGTTTGGATGTACATTTATAATAACTTAACGCTTTGAGTGCCGCTTGGCTGTCTGTAAAAATACAAATATTTGCATATCTATATTTTCTCTTCAGACAAACGTTAACACATTTTATTATAGCAAAGATCTCCGCTTGGAAAACCGTTGGAAAGTTTCCCATCGCCACTGAGATTTCTACCCCAGGGCCGAAGATTCCTGCTCCCGTTTTTGTTCCAATTTTTGAGCCATCTGTGAAGAATTTTATGGAGCCATGACGAACAGTGGGACCTCCGACTTCCCAATCTATACGTGACGTTTCACATATGTTGTAAGGCGTGTCATGGTTTTCCACAGGTTTCATCCAGTCTCCATTCATATACGTTACTGGCCCATTTTGAAAGCTTTGTGAAATGCTCAGGTGACCGACTAAGTCACCAGACATGAAAGTTTTCAACCGTTTGAGTCTAAGCATACTCTTTTCCGCTTCTAATTGCACGTATTCGTGCAAAGGCAGCAGATTTAGCATTGCATTCTACGCATTTGATGGAGTGCTGCGCATCGCTCCCGTTATAGCAATGGATACTAGCCGTTGAAGTTTTGTAAGCTTTTTCTGTGCATTAGCCTCTTTTTTTTGGCCACCACACAAGAGAAGCATACGATACTTTAGGACGTATTATGGATGTATAAATCCACATTATCATTTTTGGTCTTAGACCCAATTTTCTGCCAAATGTTTTTGAGCAAATCCAGAAAGCACTGGTTGCCTTACCGAACACACACTCAAGGTGAGCATTCCAGTTCAGTTTGGCATCCAGTATCACTCCTAAGTATTTAACCTGTTCATTAAGATGGATCTTTAATCTTCCTAGCTGGAACGCTTTTAGACTAAACTTACTTTTCCTAGTGAAAGGTACTATTACTACTTTTGCTGGATTAATGCTAAGGCCCTCCATGATACACCAAGACTGGGTAAATTTTAGGGCCCATTGCATTCTTTCTGAAATGATGTTGTCAAATTTTCCCCTCACTATAATGACTATATCGTCTGCAAAACCTACAGCCTCGAAACCTTTTTCCTCTAGCTTCTAGAAGCTCGTCTACAACTAAGGACCACATAAGTGGTGAAGAGGACTCCTCCTTGGGGACAACCTTTCGTTGCCCGTATTGTAATAGACGAACTTCCAGCTCTGAAGTGATTTCTCTTTTGCGAGCATGGTATGAACCCAGTTAATTATGTTCATGTCAAAGTTCCTTTTCTTCATGGCACGAGCCATAGATGAATAGGAAGCGTTGTCGAAAGCTCCTTCAATATCTAAGAAAGAACAAAGTGCTATTTCTTTTACCGATAGAGCTTTTTCTACCTTTGAAACCACACTATGCAGTGCCGTAACTGTTGACTTACCAACTGGTAAGCAAACTGGAACTCAGATAGTGGATGCTTGTTCATGTAATTTGAATTGATATAATCATTCAACACTTTGTCCATAGTCTTTAATAGGACTGATGAAAGACTAATGGGTCTGTATGATTTAGGATGCCCCTTGTCTCGCTTTCCTACTTTAGGTATGAAGATAACTTTTACTTGTGTCCATGAAGTTGGAATATGGTTGAGACTTAAACTTGCCTCAAAAATCTCAATTAATGGCGAGATCAACACTGCTTCGCCGTTTTGAAGTAATGCTGGAAATATCCCGTCCACTCCTGCAGATTTGTAAGGCTGAAAAGATCTCAACGCATTTTCTACCCTGGCTTTCTTAAAGATTTTGTCAGCTAAGTCATTTGCAGCCATTTTCGCTCCAACAGACATTTGAGATGTCCTTGTAGAACTTTTTTCACCTTCAAGTGTCACCATCTCTGATTGGATCTACACACAAAACTGATCCAGGAAAATCTGTTTCCATAATCAGCTTTAGCGTTTCACTAGGAGTTTTTGTAAAAACTCCATCCTCATTTTTCGGATTCCCAAATTCAATCGTATGATTCGGATTGTTGCTAATATTTTCACACGTTAGAACCCAGGATCTTCGTTTAGATTTTCTTATTTCTTTATTGTACTCAGTAAGTGCACTCCTATAGGGGGTCCAATCTGAGGTTCTTTTCGCTTTATTAAACAACCTACGAGATGTTTTACGCAGACGTTCCAACTTAGAGTTCCACCACGGAACATCCCTGTTAGAGGACGATTCTTTGATAGGACAACTAATATGGAAAGAATTTAAAATCGTATCATTTACCTTTTGGGAAAATGATTCCAATTTCTGAACTGAATCAATCTTTCCACCTTCTGTAAATAACTCCGAGTTTAAATGTTGTGCATATTGATCCCAGTTTGTTTTCCTCGGATTTCGAAATATAGAAGTTTCCACCACTACATTCGAACACAATGTGTCTATGATCCGACAATGACGTTTCCTCAGAGACTTCTCACTTTGAAATACGTTCATAAATTGCACTATTGCACAATGTCAAATCCAAGACTTCTTGTCTGATAACATTTGAAAAGGTAGGTTCGTTTCCCTTATTGCATATGTCTATATTATTTGAAGAGAGATATACAGGTATACCTCGATAGTACGTACCCTCGATAGCACGCACCCTCGATAATACGTACCCTCGATAGTACGTACATATGATTCGATAGTACGTACAGCCACGAGCCTAGATTTTAACCCTTCTTACAAATTCACCCTTCAAACAGGTTGCGGCGGTAGGACATTATTTTATTAAATATTTGTAACGGCCTTACCCGGATAAAAATAACTATACAGTTACAATACAATAATATAAAATAACATTAAAGTCTATTGCCGACCATGAATCTTATTGTTCACGTATTAGATAAATGAAAAATGCATATTGTCATTACAGTAGATCTACTATTCCCCCTATATGCTAGAATTTTCAACAATTGCAAAACAATACAATCAATAGTAGATAATTGACTCAGATTTGTTCGGGAAAAAATGATTTTTTCCATAGTTAAGATACATAACAACCCCCTTATTCTATTGTCGATGCCTCAATCTATCTATATAAATAAAAATGAGTTGAGGTTCCTTTGTCACGATTTAACTCGCGAGCGGAAGGACCGTTTGGCATGAAAATTTGTATGCAGGGGTTTTTGAGGCTGGGCAATATTTTTAAGATAGTAAGAGACCCCTCCCTCCTCTGAAAGGGGGGGCTCCCATACAAATGAAACACATTTTTCTGCACAACTCGAGAACTGATCAAGCAAAGGAACCCAAATTTAGCATGCGGAAGTTTTTGGAGGCAAAAAATGTTTTTATGGAAGTTTAAGACCCCTCCCTCTGTAGAAAGGGAGGCTCCCATACAAATGAAACAGAAGTTTTTGCATATATCAAGAACTAATCAAGCAAATGGAACCAAGTTTGGCATGTGGGGTTTTCTGGTGGCGAACAATGTTTCTATGGTAGTTTGAGACCCCTCCCCTCTCCTAAAAGGGATGCTGTCAAACAAATGAAAGTGAAATTTCTTAATAATAACTCTAGATCTAATAAAGCAAATGGAACCAAATTTGACTTGCGGGGATTTTAAAGGCAATAAATGTTTCTACTGTAGTTTGAGACCCCTTCTCCTCTCTGATGGGGGGAGGGGCTCCATACAAATGAAATACAAGTTTCTGCATAACTCTAGAACTAATCAAGTAAATGTAACCAAATTTGACAGGTAGAGGTTTTTGAAGGCAAGAAATGTTTTTAAATTAACTCGAGACCCCTCCGCCCTCTGTAAGAGGGGCTCTCATACTAATGAAACACAAATTTGTGCAAACTCATGAGCTAATCAAGCATAATGAACCAAATTTGGCATGTGGAGGTTTTTGGAGGAGAGAAATGTTTCTATGGAAGTTTGAGACTCCTCCGCCATCTGGAAGGGGAGAGAGAGGGGTTTCCATACAAAAACAACACCAATTTTTGCCTAACTCGATAACTAACCAAGTAAATGGAACCAAATTTGGCATATGGAGGTTTTCGAAGGCAAGAAATGTTTCTATTGTGGTTTGAGACTCCTCTGCTTACTGAAAGAGGGATCTCTCATATAAATGAAACACGAATTTCTGCATCACTCCAGAACAAATCAAGCAAATGGAACCAAATTTGGCATGTGGAGATTTTTGAAGGAAATAAATGTTTTTAAGGTGGTTTGAGACCCCTCCGCCTTCTGGAAGGAGAGACTCCCATAAAAATGAAACATAATTTTTAACATAACTCGAGAGCCAATGAAGCAAATGAAACCAAATTTGGCATGTTAAGGTTTTTGGAGGCAAAAAATGTTTCTATGGCACTTCACTACCTCTCACTTTAAATGGGGGGGCTCCCATACAAATAAAAAGCAAATTTCTGCATAACTCGAGAACTAATCAAGTAAATGAAACCTTTTTAGCATATGGGGGTTTTTGGAAGCTAGATTTCTTTATACATAAAAATGATTTTCTGTCTGTCTGTCTGTCTGTCAGACCCTTATAGACTCGAGAAGTTCTGAACCGACCAACGTGAAAATTTATATGAAGGGGTTTTTGGGGCTGGGGAAGGTTCTTATGATTGTTTGAGACCCCTACTCTCTCAGGAAGGAAATAGATAGAAGTTTGAACCCCTGCTTATTCAAGAAAAAAAACTCATTTAAAAAAACCATAATCGTTGCCAGTTATATCAAATTTTCCTTCATTTAGTTGCAACAGCACGCAAGTTCAGCTAGTTAACAATACATTCAATTGTAAATCTATGAGAATATTTTTATCGAGAGGCCGCGGTTTTGATTCTTTGTGAACTCATTTATTGCATTCACACTCTAATAAGCTGGATTACCCTGCAATAAGTCACAACTGGACATGATATGTTTCACCGCTCTCTGTACTCTTATAGCTCCTACTCATGCGTTTGAACAAATGTCATAGGTGTCTATTAGGGTTGTCAGGCAGGTTGTTAACTGTAGTATACAGAATATGTGTGAAGGAAATGTTAAAATGCTTTAAATGATTTTAAGAGTATTAATTTACTGTTCGATTTGGGTATAATCATTCTATTTGAGTATAATCACCTTAGCATGAAACGAAATAAAACTTGTAGTAAACTATACGAAAGCTCTCGCAAGAGTAAACAAAACCAACGCAACGCATTGTCATGAGAGGCCGTTAGCTATAAATACCAGCTAGCTGTGCTAATCCGGTTCATTCTTGTAACGAACTTTTACAGCAACGGACCTGTAGCAGCAGCAACATTATCAAAGCTGAAAACTTCGCTCAAGTCACAACATTAACCAGTTGGTTTACGTAATTTTGCGTCTTCTTTGTGCGTTGCGTCACACACACATACACACATACACATACACACATACACACATACACATACACACACACACACACATTTTCCTTTCCCGTTAAGCTGATTCGATTGGTATATGATATGACAAGAAAATCATTCCTTTTGCCGAATTAACTGCCTTTATAGGACAAAATATTTATTTACATGGTTAAATTTATTATTTTATACAATTAAAGTGATTTAAAACCCACTACAGATATAAAAAACAAAAAAAAATTGTGATTCGATAGGACGTACGATTCGATAGTACGTACACTAAACGAGGCGTAGGTGTACGTACTATCGAGGTATACCTGTACCAATAAGCACTCCCCTCGACAGTTGATATCCGTACTACTGATGCCAACTATAGTCACTAGATTCATAGTCTGGCGGATACAATGACGGGAGCCAATTTGAACTGTCACTTGGCGGAGCCAATCGAGCATATCTCGAGTAATTCATGTTAAGCGCCTAAAAGCCATTTGTAAACAATGACTTTCAATATCGATTTCTCTTGAATCTCAAATCACTCTCGTGAAATGAAAGCAGCATTTGGTAGAAGAATGTTAGTTCTACCATATGGAGTAGCAGGATGGTGGTGATTCTCGTAATTCGTGAGAAATCAACATTTAAAGTTATTGTTTACAAATGGCTTTTAGGCCCTTAACATGAATTACTCGAGATATGCTCGATTGGCTCCGCCAACTGACAGTTCAAATTGGCTCCCGTCGTTGTATCCGCCAGACTATGAATCTAGTGACTATAATGCCAACTGGGTTACTTTCTTACCCAGGAAATGAACACCCTCACGGCACCATATAGCATCATATTAATTCAAGGTGATTTGAAAGTTACCAACATGCGGAATGGATCAAAGCAACCCAGGCTTACAAAAGTGCCGTGTTTCTCTTTGGCAGCGTCGTTTTTGCGAAATGCAACTATTCAACATTTTACCACATAGGTATTTGAAAAAGAATTAGGGTAACGGGATGTAATGTTAGCCTAGCTCCTTGATTCGGCCTATGTACCAAATATGTCATTATTTCGGCAATAATCAACAAAATCATGTTGCTATCAGGATGACCGATCTATTTCAAAGCAATTGAGACATAATTAATGAATTTATAATTGTTCACTTTGGCGTAATTTTCGATTTCCTTAACTTTTCAGACACCATTACTTTACTGGGTAAGCTCAACAGATTATCTACACGCTCCTCGAATGATCTAAATTTTCCGAAATCGAACCTATAAATCGAACAATGCAGCCAAGATGTACAGAAAATAGTCACACGTTATAAACTACCAGGTAAAATAACAATGATTTAACATGAAAACCATAGACCCAATGTTAGGGACATATTTTCTTCTAGGTTCGCAATTATGGCCTGTCTTATGGAAAGCGTAGTAAAAATATTGTTACTGGTAACATTTACAGTACAAAGGTCTGAGTTTTAGTTGAATGTTTTTCATATGGCTAATCTTAACACAAACTAAAGTTAAAATATCTGTGTAGAGTGAATTATAATATTTTGATTGCCGAATGACCGCTAAATCATATGTTAAAATCAATTAAGCGTTTCTTAGCAGTTTAAGTATAGTTTGATTGTAAGTAAAATTGTTTGTTGGGTAGTGCGAATACAACTGGGAACGCCTTGAATCAGAAAATCGGCAAAAAGCGTACATAGCCAACATGCAATAACAAATCCATCGAATGGGACGAAGTTGCATCCACGAATAGACCCAATTTGGTGCTTATAGACCGACATTAAATCCATATCCCTCGAAAGTTTCTGACTTTATAAAATGAGTTGTGTAACTTTTCGTGATACATACTACCAGATGGCTTATTAAACATATCTTAGCAAGTGTATAGATAGTAAAATTTTGCTTCCACCTAAAAAACTTTATGAGTTATGATAAAAAAATGTAATCGATTGTTGCATACTAGGCTGAGTTAAGGGACACATACCCTATGTGACATAGAAATTATTCAATCATTCGAGTGTCTTACAATACAATGGTATTATTGTATACAATGTGTATGATTGTAGCAATTCATTTTTTTCGGGTTAGGCTCTAGTGTACTCTAAATTTTTGGTGGTCCGCAACTGACAGAAGTGGGTCGGATAGTTTGATTCGACTTGAGAGTTCGTGAATTATATTTGTGAACCTGTGCTTGGTAAATGACATTCTGCGTTTTCTTCCGGAATATTTGCCAGGAAGTAAATCGGACCTGCACGTGATTTTTCATATTTTAGTGCATTTAATGAGTACATTGACAAGTTACTGTTGTGGAGATTCATCGACAAACATCTATTCATTGATTGAAAGAGAACCTGTTAACATTTGTTTCGACTGATTGGCACTACGCCACCAGGCTACCATTTGAGTAGTTGTGCTGGAACGGAACTGCATTGGAAGCCAAACAAATTGCGAAGATGGTACTCCACCTGAGGAGACTCAACATGGTGGCGTCAATCTGGTACCTAAAGATATTTGTCGGAAGGCGATTTTTGACTTTCCAGAAAAGATGCTCGCTTCGTCCTTCGGAACATTTCAGCACCTGTGATCTAAAGGGTGGGAACGTAGAAATGATAAACTTGAAAATTGTTATAAAACTAAACAGGATTATATTTATCACTTTTCAAAATTGCACTTTAAATAACATTTATTGAGCTTACACTGTGTTTAGTGTAGTTCAAATCTTTCTGTTCTACATTTAATCACTGCTCGAAGAGGCTTTACAAATTGTTGCAATGCGCCTCCTCTTCCAGCATTTGATAACAAATCTCAACCAAACGTTTGTTAAATGAGTCCTAAAACCTGTGCTAATAGTCGCACAGCTTTCCTAGTATGTGTCCCCATATAAAGCCTTTCTAAGTGTAGATTTTGAATTATTACATGGATCGCTGAAACGTTTGACTAAGATGACAGCTGGAGCTCTCCACTTAATTTTGTGGTACAGCATACTTTCATTTTTGTTGCATTCAGTAAAATGACGTCGAATCAAGTGGAAGTGTGCAAATGCATTTTGTACGAACGGCATCAAAAACCGATTTTATCGGTACGCGATCTTGCCAAGAAACTATAACTACCGGAAAGTATGTATTCGCAAATCATTTCACCAGCGCTTGACTGTGGATCGGAAGGTTGGAAGTGGAACAAATCGAAAAGCATGCCCCCGAACAAATGGACAAGAGAGTAGTAGCCATTATTGAGAAAAAAAATCCAATCTTTCTGTATGAAATGTGGCTTGCGAAGTTGGGAAGTCAAAATCATACGTACAAAATGTTATGTAGAGGCAAGGACTGAATGCGTACAAAGAATGGTTGCCATTAGATTTAAAAAAATATCTGGCATGTCACAAATAAAAAATCTGGCAAAATCTGGCAATACACGAATATGTAAAAATCTGGACTAATAATTGAAAAGAATTTTTACAAATGTTGTCCCCAAATGAGTCATTTTTTAACTCGTATACTCGCATACTCATTAACAGACAAGCGTGGAATTACACTATTTGACCAACGCCAAATATTTGACTTAAGTAATCCGTATTTCGCACAAAATAGCTACGAATCGTTTTTAGTGGACGAGAACTGCAGCCACGCAAATCACTTAACGCTTTGGTGGAGTGGGATTGAACGACGTTTTTGTTCTAATCTGCTCTTATTTCAAAAAGTCTGGCATCACACAGGGTTTCTCTTTTTGTCTTTTTGTCGATAAAAAGTCTGGCAGTGCCAGATAAATCTGGCATAATGGCACCCCTGCTACAAAGTGAAAAAGGTGAAAAATTTCACTAAAAAAACGAGCTTTACACCAAATTTTTGCAAACATTTTCTTGTATCATAATAGACGATGAAACATACGTACTCGAAGATTTTAAACAGCTTGATTTTCTTCATGACTATCCAGACATGAAGCGAAGTCTGGTGAGCTCATCGGGCTCTACGAGCTGAAAATGAACCCTGGAAAATGTTCCACAATCCAGAGATTAGTTTTCTTCGCTTTGTGAGCTGGCACCGTGTCTTGCTATGTGTTAATTATAAGCATGTCCTGATGGAAAAACCAATCCCTGGAAGCAAAATAACGACATGGTTAGACTGTTAGACTACGTTCTGAAGAACTACACACTACCAAAATGTCAGGTAAATTTGTGTTTCCTGAGACCGACACATGCAAGCGTCCTTTAGCACATAAGAATGAGTTGAAAGAGATGAGAAAATAAATTCAATCAAACACATCTTTTGGCAAATTGCGTATGTGTCAGTTTCAGGCGACATAATTTTACACGAAATCTGTCTTTACGTTCCCCGACTTTTTACAAACATAAATTCCGTCTCGTGAAAAATTCATAATTTCTAAGTGTCTAGTTTTCGATATGTATTTTAGTGTTCTTTTCGATTCACGGCATCTCGAAAACGATCACTGTTTACCGAAAGTTCAGGTCGTTCAGGTTCAAAATCTCATGCGTGTATATGTGAGCGCATCATAAGCGTTGGCAGTTTGTTTTCGATACAACTGTTATGCCTTGTTCAGACTACAGAGCTAAAACATGTTATAACGGTTGTCAAATAATTTCAACAAGATACTCGTTAGCAAGATAGGCTTATAACATGTTATAACTCTGTAATCTGAACAAGGCATTACACAACTCGAAGAAATCCTATCGCAAGTAGCATTGCCAAAACTATCCAGCTTAATTAAGTTTTTTTTTAACAGTTTATGTAAACCACTAGAATTTCGTTTTATTCTGGCACCAAGAGGTACCAGTAAGTTTCATATTTGAGTAAGGTTTATGAGAAACTACACAGCTTTTCTCAAATTCCTTTTACTCCTATCGAAGGTTTTATTTTGACTTCATGAACTTGTAAAATGCTGAATCCTAGAGGGTTTGAGCAGTCCAGTTGTTAGTACGAGACACTGATCAAGTCTGCACATTGTAGACGAAATACGCGTATCTGTCCAGATAAGCAAAGGTAGTTGGAATTAAATGGAAAATACTAATTTTTCTATTAATTTTTAGTTGTAAAATGCTGTTTTGAAATTCTGTTTTAGGAGTCAATCATATTATCTTATTATGGCCAGTTAAAAAAACATTTTAAAACCATTTTGCCTCCAGCAAATGCATTAAACGGCTAATTGGCATTGTGAGAAGTCACCAAAAAACCAAATAGTTTTATAGTAGCCATTGCAAAGATAAATTGGCTTGTTGGGAGAAACTGTGATTTCTATTGAGCGCCATATTGAAATATAAGAAATCATTGAAATTTAGAAAAATAAATACACCAATTATCAAATGTAAGGCAAATGAACTGTAGATCGGAGACCGATTTTGGCATTCTTTTGGATTACCTGATTGAATTCCATAAATTTTCAAGAAATTCATGCTTACTTTATCGAATGCATTTGTTCTAATTTTGTTTTTGTTGTTGTAAACTCGCATAATTTCCGAGGCGCATTAATTTTCAGCTATTATCGTGCCCATATTTATCATAAAACTAAATGCGCAAATGAGCATGATACGCTATAAGAAAACTTAATTTGTTTTGAATATTTTATTATCAAACAAAATTTTCCGCAACACTTGAACTTTTTTCTTAGATATTAATTACCGCCAAATGAATCAGAAGTGCAGAGAATCGAACAAAACAGAACAACAAAATCAACCACAATATCACACTTCACTGTGACAGCTGTGACCATTTGGCCATATAAGGCTTGCTTCATTTAGAATTGGAACAAACTTTTGCTCATATTGTGGCGCTCCTGGTGGACGGATTTGGAAGTTCTTGGCGCCCACGTGTCGGGAATTTTGTCAGCTTCACGTATGTATTTTTGACATTCCGCAAATCGACTGTACTTTGTAAACAATCAACATGGAAGCCGAAAGAAGGGAAACAATTGTGCACAGTTATTTGGAAAATCCATTGTGGTCTGCATCTAGGGTAGCTAAACAGCTGAAATTGCCCAGAAATACCGTATGGCGCGTTATCAAACGGTATATGGAAACATTGACGACGATTCGGAAGCCTCAAGCCAATCATCGGAATGGAACTGTCGACCGGAAACTGCGTGGTAAGATTTTGAACACGATTAAGAGGAATCCAAATCTGTCGGACCGTGATTTGGCCAGAAAATTCACTGCTGCCCATAATACCGTGAGGAGAACTCGACTCCGGGAAGGAATCAAGTCGTATCGAGCTAGCAAACAGCCAAATCGGACCATAAAACAGAATAGTGTGGCCAAAATCCGTGCTCGGAAGCTATACGACCAGGTGCTGACCAAGTTCGACGGGTGTCTTCTGATGGACGATGAAACCTATGCCAAGGCTGACTTCGGGCAAATCCTAGGTCAAAAATTTTACTTGGCAACGGCTTGGGGGGATGTTCCAGCCAAATTTAAATTGGTTTTTGCCGACAAATTTGCACGAAAATTCATGATTTGGCAGGGCATTTGCAGCTGTGGCAAAAAAACGAAAGTTTTCGTTACAAATAAGACAATGACGTCGGAACTATACCAAAAAGAGTGTCACCAAAAACGAATTTTGCCGTTCATTCGATCCCACGACCATCCCGTAATGTTTTGGCCAGATTTGGCAAGCTGTCATTACAGCAAAGTCGTTCAAGAATGGTATGCAGAGAAAGGGGTCCAGGTTGTTCCGAAAAACCTTAACCCACCCAACTGCCCCCAGATCCGCCCTATTGAGAAATACTGGGCAATCATGAAGAGGAGACTCAAGGCAAAGGGAAAGGTTGTCAAAGACATCAATCAGATGAAGACCTGGTGGAATAAGATAGCTAAAACGATGGACGAAGAAGGTGTGCGCCGCCTAATGAGTCGTGTTACAGGAAAAATTCGAGAATTCCTTCGAAACCGTGACGAATAATTTTATCCGTATTTTTTCTTAAAAGTATGAAGAAAACGCTACATTTGCATAAAAAAGGATCTTGAATTCAATAATAAATAACTGAAATACAGGCAATTGTTTTTGTTCCAACTCTATCTGAAGCAAGCTTTATTGGTTTTGATAACAGCCAATAGGTTTTATGGAAGTTCTGTATTGGTCATAACATCTTTCACTAGAACATTTTCAAAATCTTTGTGGTCTTATAAAAGTTTTATTAATTTGTTTTCACAACCGCCTATAGAGTGGGCCACTTTGAACCAATTTCGGCTTTAAAGATGCACAGAAGATGCACAAATCAGTATTGAATGTAGTTTTATCAACAAAGTCGGGAGGAGTGATCTACGAATTGAATAAAACCAAAACTGTTACTTGGGTATACAACATATCACGGGGCTTATTTGAATAAGACCTGTCTGACGTTTGTTGCTATGAGTACGACCGCCAGTATGCTTACAAACAATGAATCTTTTGACGGTTGGATGTTGGATGTTGAATTCAACCACACAGCTAAGTAACTACATGCAAAAGCTGTATGTAGCGGGCATCGGTGGTTTAGTGGTAAGCCTGACTGCTACTTGGCACCCCGGTGGGTCTGGGTTCAATCCCAGTTGACGTCGGTGGATTTTTTGAAGCGAAAAAATCTGGTCACCTCTTCCTTCGGAAGGGAAGTAAAGCCGTTGGTCCCGGCTCATATTCATGAGTCGATAGGTAGGGAGGGTCCAGGTGGTGGAGTCGTCTCCCTGGCGTCGGTGATTGTCACCATGTGAGAAAATAGGCCGACGGAAAAAAAAAATAAGCAGTATGCCGATTTCGTTCAGGACAAACTGAAAATTCCAAAAACAAAAAGAAGATCAATTGCACTAGTTTACTCATGCGGGATATTCAACGGAAATGGGTCAGCTGAATCAGCAGTCATAAAACTATTCAGGCATTATTCTTGAGATTTGCAAATATTATGGAAAGGTAAAATATATCAAGCATTCGAGTAGGTCTCTTAACTGCTCCTTGGGCAAATTTTGGACAAAACTAACACAGATATTGCTGTCCTATACAACGGTAGGAGCCCGAATGCGACCAATGAGATCATCATATTTCCCGGCGATGGAGTTTTACTGTGGCAAAATAGACCAGGAATTTCTTCGATAAAATACAGAGAACCTTATACTAGCTGCTAATTATTTTCAAATCTTGAGTATAATTCCTGAACTGATCGAGCAACCGCGCCTTTACAATTAATCCGAAATAAAAATATGTCAAAAAGATTTTGGGAACATCTTAAGGATCCTCGATTTTTTTTTTAATTTTTGAATATTGCAAATTTTTAACTCTTATAAAATTCTTTACATCATCGAATGTCTAATCATTTGAATGCTTTTAGAATAAAAAAAAAAAGTAAGCAACCTTACCCCCATTTTCCCCTTTATCTTAATAAAGAAAACTCCTAAATCATCACGCTTGATTTTAAGAAACAAACGTCATACCGCATATCTTTAGTTATTCCCATCCAGAGTTGAACGCTACACTAATTACGTGAGCAGGAATAGACTTTGAACATCGAAAAGATTGCGTAGCCTTCTGCAAGGTTGTTTTTGCTATTAGGTTATCCGTAATATTGAAATTTATGTCGTTTAGAATTCATTTCTGATTCAGCTAGACAGGCAAAAACATGTTTTACTATAGCTTACAGGGCACAAACCATTTTCTTCTTCTACTTGGATTAAAACGCCCTACGATATCAAGCCCCCGTAGGACAAACCTCTCACAATAATGATCTTGGTCTTATGGAAACAAGACAAAATTTCGACAACGACCTCTTCCTTTGTTTCAACTGCTTACCAGTATTTGATTCAAGCTACTAATTTCAATTTTAGCCCGAAACCCATATCTTATCGTAAATTCCTTCTTGCCGAAGCAAAGGGAGATCGGCTTGAAACAATATCGCCACGCTACAAACACCAAATCAGAACCCATCAAGCCACGTGCTCCAATTAGATTGCGAATACCCTTGAACCAGACGCCGCGTTGCCCAAAATCGGTCCAGATTAGTCCTATCATTAACCCTAAGGGTCAATCCCTTCCCATCGGCGTACGCCTAATCCTAATCAATAGAAAACGAATAGAATTTTTTTTTTTCACCAATTGACGTCAGTGCGGGTGGACTTTGACCCTTCTGAACCTTTGTTTGTTGTTATTAGTTCACCGAGCAGCTATTTGTACACTTCACCCGTCACTCCACTCTAGAACAAGTAGTTCTCCTTATCGCCGCCAATGTCCACAGCCGTGTCGATGCGCGAAGTAGTGAGTGGCTGTCACTTGACTCGAGTTGCGTTTTGATGAGTGAGTGTGTTTGTTTGTAATTGGAGCACCCTGCCCCATCGACTGTGGTCAGCTTCTTTGTACAGTGCTCTCTGAATGTTGCATTTTAGAGTTTTTTTTTCAATCAAGAGTACTCAAATTGCACAGAGCTCGCGGTTTCAACTGCCACCATTTTTCGTCAACACCAACAAACAATAACACATATCACGTGCTGGACCGATGGGAGCTGAACACAAACAACAACGGCGCGGGGAGATTTTAAGTTCAAGTCGTGGTGAACTTTCGGGCAATCTGCGATGAGAGTTGTGAAGTTCGTATTTTCACGTAGATTTTTTTTCTTCATGCGCTTTACACACCAATGTTTGCAAACATTGGCCTCCAGGCAGCGGCGGCGATAATTTGCAATTGAGTAAGGCGAACATCTCGAACAGATTTGCAGTCAGGCACATTTTTTGAATTCGACTCTGAAATGTGGCGCGGCGATTAAATGCGTCGTCGATGGTTAGTAATATTTGCTCTGAAATTATGCACACTGTTGAACGCTTTGAATGCAGTTGTTTTGATAGTTTAGTATTGGGTTTCCCATCCAGTGATGAACAACAGTGTTGTAATGGGATACAAAATTGTTCACTTTAATCATATCATAGAGTGACCAACGTTTCCTCAAGAATCGAAGCAAGTGATGGATATTCAACATAATTTCGTCGCTATGTATTTACCCTAGCAACCACTTAAAGCATATTAAACTGAGATGTATACCATTAATACTGGTTAATACATCAACTTGATCAAGATTCAAGTGTCTCAAGCCATTTCCTCCCAATTCTTTTACCCTTGTAGCTGAAACCTCTACAGATTACGCTTCAAAAAATTGAAACGTGGAATATTCTCTGGGCAAAAAACGTTAGCCAGAATAATACAAACTATCGAGAACTGTTGTTTCTCTGTGAAAGTGTTACCACAGAAAGAGCAGCACTGGAAGCACGTATAGACACTCAAGTAATAGACCGGACAACGTGCGCCATGTTGTATCCAAAACGAACATTTCCCATACAATTTGACAGTTGTTTTGGATACATCTATTGTGCCAGAATCACGTTGTCCGGTCTATTACTTGAGTGTCTATAGAAGCACGTGGATGCAGGTACTCCTGCGTCACCGCTGACGATTGCTTGGAACGTTGGCGTCGAAAAGCCGAATCAAATCTGGATCAACAATAGAAAAGGGCCCATCAACATTTGTAAACAAACACTTCTGAGCCCGTTTTCTCGCAAGCCGCTGGCTACACACGGAAACCTACAGAATCATCGTGTAGGGAAAACTTTCCCCTACATGATGATGGTATTGGTTTGCGTGTGTGGCCTACGCTTTGCGAGGAAATAGGCTCAAAAGTGTTTGTTTACAAATGTTGATAGGCCCTTTTCTATTGTTGATCCAGAAGTGTGAACTGATTAGTTACTACACGGTAATTCTGAGATTTTTTGACTACATTCTATGCACATCTTCTATACGTCAAAAACTGCCTACTTTTTAATCCCAAAACATGAATGATTTTAAGTTCTTTTGTTACTCCAGAGTGATAGAAAAAAGGAAAAACAACGTTATTAATAAAGTGAAAATATCGATTTGTTCAACTTGACTGGCTTAGTCTGAAAAAAAAATAGATTACAAATAAACTGAGTTATTGCAAACAAAACCTGAATCCGGAATCATGGACAAGCTACGAGGCATTAATTTGATCATTCAGATTGATCACTTCAGTGCCAACATTTATAATGTTATATCTGCTGTAAACAATTACTGTTATCGTCGCTTTCTCTGAAACGAAAGCATTCACTTGCATATAAACTATTCCAACTGCAAAAAGAAATATTATCCTGCCTTATAGTGTATTTTAGTTGCTTGTGTGGGTTTTTGTGATAAATCGATAGGGAATGTTGTTAATTTAAAAAAAAAAACAGATCTGAACTTTTGAGATATTGACGCTGAGTTTCTTATCTCATCTTCTTTTAATTAATTGACTAGTTGCTACACACAATCACATTCTAAAAATGCATAGTTTCTGCATCGCTTTCAAATGCTGCAAAATGCCTAAAATTTATTCACATTTTATGCATAAAGCTCGGTTCAAAGTAAATCTGGACGCACGGTTTAATACACCATCGCGTCTCTGGTGATTGGAACAAAAAAAAACACTTGACAGGCATTTGTTGATGTTTCATTGACAAAAAATTGGTGAAAAATTTTTCTCGATTGATTGACGCATCTCGAAATTACGGATCATGGAACATGAGAGAAGAAAATTAATGGTGCACAAACAACATTAGTGAATCCTTCGAGGACTACCTCAAAAAAAGCAAAAGTGCTAAAATTCCCCAGGTCACTGTGTGTCTTGTAATCAAACGTTACAAGGATACTCTGAGTGTGCACATCTATCATAAAAGTGGCACTAGGGACAAAGAGGTGAGGAGAAAGGTGTTGAGGTACGTGAAGGGCAACCCAGCTGTCACCATACGTGATTTGGCAAATAAATACGATTACAACTTTTCCACCGGGAGTAACATCCTTTCAAGAGAAGTCTTTTTGAGCCAGTAAACATCCTTATCACTCCCTGAAACAATATTTAGTGGCCAAAAAGCGAGCACGATTACTATACGAACGAGTTTTGACGAAATTGGATGGC
Source organism: Aedes japonicus (assembly GCA_034211315.2). Taxonomy (NCBI): domain Eukaryota; kingdom Metazoa; phylum Arthropoda; class Insecta; order Diptera; family Culicidae; genus Aedes; species Aedes japonicus. Next base: position 82,769 of record JASCZW010003150.1, on the reverse strand, counting down.
TGTATTTTAATGGATGACGAAACATATGTCAAAATGGATTATCCAGAAATCCCTGGACGAAAATTTTACCTGGCAACTGGTCCTGGTCGTGGGGATATCTCTTTCAGGCATAAATTTGTTTTTGCTGATAAGTTTGCTCGGAAACTAATGAACCAAGGTTTTCATAACATCTCCAACAATGACGTCAAAGGTTTGCATTAAAGCGGTTCTGAAAAAGCGGATTTTACCCTTCATTCGGCATCAAAAGACCAACGTTATGTTTTGGCGGGATCTAGCCAGCTGCTACTACTCTGGGGAGATACTAGAATGGTATGCTGCAAACAATGTTAATTTCGTCGCCAAATAAATTAATCCTCCGGATTGCCCTCCGATCAGACCGATTGAAAAATATTGGGCAACTGTCAAGCGAAAACTTCGAGGATGCGGTAAAGAAGTGACAAATGCACAACAAATACGTTTAAAGTGGAATAAGTTCGCCGGTACAGTGTCACCAGCGACTGTGCAGATCATGATGGCATCGATCACGAAGTAAAGTGAGACAGTTTGTTCAAAACGGTGAAATGTAATAACTTGTTATACATCGTTTGAAAGCTGAATAAATACCCTCTTGTTTGACGTTTCCATCAACCGTGTATGGTATGATCACTTAAATGCGTCCAAATTTACACTGAATCGGACTTTAATTCCAGTCTTCAAACAATGTGCCTACGTTCAAGTCATAATTGCATACTTCAGATTTACCGGGCACCGTGTTTGTTTCAGCATACACGGTCGTTTGCGAAAACCCATTAATGGGCGAAAAAACACCAATTTTTGCTAGAAGTGCCTCTCCCCATTTAATGGGTAAACCCGATTTACCCATTAATGGGTAAAAGCAGTGTATGTCAGAAAATGGGTATTTATTCACCCATTGCAAAGAAGACAGGTTTTCCCATAATGGGTAAAAAAATACTCATTTTTGCATGCAGATTATGCAGCAGTTTGGTATATTATAAATTAATGGTTTTCATGGTACTTAATCAATAAAAAACATAAAATACTTGTTTATTCATGCCTTTTCTGGTATACTTATGGAATCATCCATCAATAAATCCTCCAATCGAGCTTCCAGATCCACGTTATTTGGCTGTTTACATGAAAAAGTGAGCCAGCTGAGCAGAACAGCATTCTTCGGGCTTGTACTGAGGTTATGCCCAAATTTGATGTGCTGAAAAACAGGGCAGGGATAAAATTTAAAATAGATCAGGGTTTCGAATAATAAAAATTCTTACCCTCCAGCTTCCCGTATGAATCTGCGATCAACTTCTTTCTTAGCTCGTTTTTTAATTCCTCCATGTTCATGTTTCCACCAACTTTGAACTTTTTTTTACCCATTTTTTAATTGTATGAGGTTTCCTCTAATGGGTATTTTTTTACCCATTGTGTGATTGAGAAATTCCCCCATTTTGTGACAGATAGGAGAGCTATATGAAAATGGGTGTTTTTTTACCCATTAATGGGTTTTCGCGTACAACCGTGTAGGGGTTGTTTTCATGTATTTTTTCTATCACACTGGAATAAAAACAGGACTTAAACACTGGAATAAAAACAGGACAAAATTATTCATTTTTTTGGGCATTAGAAAGTAGCCTTTTTTTGACGTATGGAGGATGATCATTAAAATGCATACAATTATGTCAAAAAATGACTACCTCGGAAATACTAGTAATCCTAGTAATATGTGGAAGTAGCCACCTTGAACCCATCGAGCAGCGAGAACTGTCAAAATCTGAGACAAATATGATTACTGTTTGCTGAAATGTTTCAATTGCTAAGTTTTGCAGTGGCGTTAAAGTATTGCAATGGAGCTTCACAAATCAGGAATAAAACATTTGTATTCAACTGAACTCGTGGTTTTATTATAATAATGTAATATTTTATTATTCTTTGTGTTCGATAATGATTATTGTGATGCTGCGATGAAAATTGCCGTAATTTGTACAGTAGGCCAATTTTCACTTGAGTCAATTCACTTCACTGGTGCCGTGTTAGGAAGAAACCGAAAATTATAGCTATGTTTCTGCTCTAACACAGTGTTCAACGTCAATATTTTGAAGAGAATTGAGCTCCAGTGTCTCATACTGTCTGTTGGTTTGATTTGCTAATGCCTTCATAGCCGTTCAATAAGTTCACATTAGAAATCACCTAGTAATCCTAAATTAGTAAATTAATTTATTAATTTTAACGTGCGCGTATAATTTTCCCCTCGGTTAATTCTAAGCCAAAGGAGGCATAAACATCGAAATTGTTTGTAATCTTTCATGCGCTATACAATAATTTGTGTAATCTTTCATAGAACAGGCTAGATTCAAGCGTTAATTGGCTTAAATTTACAAAAAAACATTCCATTGTTTTCTGCCAAATCTAGCATTCCCTGAACGTGTAGAATATAGAAAATTCAATGTTTCTTTTAATCTGTGTACAGAGATATGCGGTGATTCGAAGATTTAACACCTCCACGGTTAGTTCAAAAGTTTGTAATACACTGCCAGGGCCTAACTGCCAAACGTAAACAATGACTTTTTCTGCCAATTTCTCGTCATTGAAAACTCGCCTAAAAGCTTAAGACCGAGCTTGGGACCGATGTGCTAGTACTGACTGAGCCAAGAAAAATATCGTATTTGTTCGGGACCTACTGGTCTTAGAGTTAGTCTATGGTAATATCACTACAAGTTTAAATATTTCACTTATGTATGCAAGCTCTTTGGGCCAGACCTGGTATAAAAGTCATTGCACGTGGACGGCTCTGAAGCACCACCAGAAGAATACTATATTAGGTCAGAAGGTGGCCTTACTTCGGAAGATCTTGCAACTGAACTTAAAGGTAAGAGACAACTAGACATCTGTTTGATTCTGAAGTGGAAATGAAGGAGTCTATAGTTGCATTGACATTATAGAGTCTTCCGAAGACGTTTAACCCTATTGAACATAGTTAATTTTTAACAGATACGTGAAATTTCCCCTCGTTTAATTGCAAGCCAGAGCAAATGTAAGCAACGAAATTGTTTGCAATCCTTCATACAACAGACACACTACCAAAATGTCATGTATATTTTAGTCCCCTGAGACCGACACATGCAAGCGTCCTTTTGCACATAAGAATGAGTTGAAAGAGATGAGAAAATAAATTCAATCAAAAACATCTTTCGTCGAACTGCGTATGTGTCAGTTTCAGGATACTTAATTTCACACGAAATCGTTCTTTACGTTCCCCGACTTTTTACAAACATGAGTTACGTCTCGTGTAATATTCATAATATCTTAGTGTGGACCTTATTTCAGCGATATCTGGCTTGAAATTACGTGAGTTTATGCCAAATCCAGCATTCCGTTTTTGTTCATTAATTAACACAGCAAATCAATTGATTCTTTCATTCTGTGTAGGCCTAGGTCAGGTTGGGGCGTGGTTTGGAGTAAAGGTCAAGTATTAGGATTTTTGACGTTTAATCACCCTCTCCTTTATAGCACATGGAGAAGAATGATTGTTTGTTTTCCTCCAAAAGATTTTCCTTCTTGCTTGCACTCCGTTGTTTTAAATGGCGCTGTAGTGTGCGTGCGTTCAACGTCACTAAGCCTAATTTTGAATTCGGTAGATTTGAGTGCACTGAGAAGGAAATCCGTTCAGACCGAGATCTGATCTAACCTTCAGCAAAGATATTCAAAAGGTCAAGGGCTTCCCGATGGTGGAGAGTTTTGTTCGGATTTCACAACCTGGCGCTAGTGGGCATGGAAGAGAGTTCATTTCGGAATGAACTTATATCGTAATTCTGACCACCAAGAAAGTTCGAATCTTCTGCAATGCAATTCAGTATTACTGCAATACTATAACAATGCTTTATCAAGGTTAATTTACTAAATAGCATTATAAGTGCTACTTCACAACAAGTCTGATGCTCATAAAATGCTTGTATCATCTGAAATATAGGTAAGGGTTGATTTATTGCACATGATAATGTTTATTTATAACCTTTTAAGTTCGTTCTACTCCCTCGTAGCTTTTACACTCTTTGAACGAACTTTTCCCTGCTCTCAATGTTTTAGATCAAGTATTCTAAAAACACTTTCACAGTTATTTATTTATCGATGGGAATTGCATAAACGCTGCGCCTATCAACTGAGCTAGGGGAGGTTTTAACTTCAATATTAAATCATTCAAAAACGACTCACATCATATTTGTATGATTTCAAAATTTCAGAGTTCCATAATTTTTTACAAGTTATTTACACTTTTTAGGTTTGACTTACCTACTTACTTAAATAGTTAAAGAGTTAATACTTAAAATAGTCTCCGAGGTCTCTACGTTAGAGATGACGAGAAAAAAAAACTTGAGTGGTCATCAGACGTTGCGAATAAAAACAAACCCAAAAGTAGAGGGTTTCTCTCCCATGTACGCAAAAAAACAGAGTGCATACAATCTACCGCTAGAAATGAACAAAAAGCTATCAGTGGTACAGCGCGATCTAACACGTGTCTTTTGCCTGTTGAGGTGGCGGATTCGTCCATGACTCGACCTACCCCGCAGTGGGAAGTTAGGCAAAGGTAACGTCCTTGGTTCGAGTACTACTTTACCCATGCGTTTTCGCTCAGTTTTCAATAGTTCTATTCTATTTCCAACCTTCTGTACACTGACAGAACCTTCAAAACTTTCTCTTCATATCTTTTATTCTAGCAAACATTACTGTCCACTCTTGGTGCCTCATGGTGATGAGCGAACATCTCCTTCTACATTAAAATAGTTACTTTAAGTGATTTAAAGCATCTCAGGGTCGATAGCAACTTTTAAAATGGGGTGTAATGGATATTTCTAAGCGTTTCCGGTCAATGTAAGTGACACCAAATGAATTCATGTACTTTTTTGGGTGCAACATTACCTAAAGGGCGAGTCGATAATTATTGCAACACCTTTTATCAATTGGCAAGTCGGTAATTGTAATCGAAATGCAACATTTTTTTTATGGTAACTCGGTTTTTTTTTGCTGATTTTTGTCCATCTCGATCGGAATCTTACTGACAACTTTTGTGAGTTTCAAAATGCAAGTATGAAAGTATCGTAGTAATTATTGACTCACACTTTATTTAAAGAATCGTTATCAGCCGCATGAGTAAGGTGCTATCTCTGCTCTCTCTAGTAATAATCTTCGGATTTAAAATTGTGGATTTGTTTTTAAAAATATTAATAATAAATAAAACTAAGTTTTTATTTATTATTAATATAAGACAGAGTTTTTGAATTCGTGTATGATTAGATAGCCTATATACATGTTAGAGTGGCTCACTGTTAGCATGCAAAAAGATGAGCTTCACCACTTCAAGCTTTTTTCATCCATTTGGATCCCCAAACAATTTTCGCAAAACACCCACCATTATAACCTTACGAAACACAGCAAACAGTTTCATAGATTTATATTTGAATAAAACATCAGTAGGCGCTGCGAAATAACTCTACGTCAAGTTAGTCGCAAACAAACCAAAACGTTCATCCACCTTCGGAACAAGTAGCGCTCACAATTGAATGTTCAACAATCTTTCTACTGCATTTCCCGCTCTCGCCAATCGTCGTTGATCTTCCCCGAAATCCCACTTATTTGCTTCGGCAGTCGCTATCAGCATGTGATTATTAATTATTAATTTACCATCTCTCCATTATTGTAAACACACTCAATCACACAAAACCCTCGAGGAGCCTGCAACCGTCGTGGTCGTCGTCGTCGCAATTCGAGTGAACCAACCCGATGAATGAACCCACCACCGATGAATGAGCAGTTGGAAGTCTGAACTGCGCGCTGTAATTGTAAGCCGGCTGGACGTCGTCGAAAGAGGTCTCCATTGCGACTCCCCAGCGGTCAGCCAGTAGTTGTTCTTTGTCTCCGGTACGGGTTAGATCGGTTTTTTATTTGCTCGCAATCGCGGTTCCGCGCTGCGCCTTCACTCGACTGTAACAAAACACATTCACGGGGTGCGCGCATCGTCGTCGTCATCGCGTGTCTTTATCGCACAAGAAATCAATCGTTGCCGTTCGTTGTCTTCTGATAGCGCGCAAATATATGTACCTACCTACTGAGTTGAAACTGTGTGTACAATTGAACTGCCAGGCCAACGAAGGGATGGACAGAGTGGGAGAGAGTGAACGCGACTGGTGCTAATCTTCGTTCAGAACTGACGGCGGAAACCGTCTTCATTAGTTCACTGGACGGCGGTCAGAGTGGACGACTTTTCCTTCGGTGCTGTGATCAGGTCTTTCCGGGTTCGCCGCGTTGGTTCTAGGCTTCGGAAGAAAAGTGAACCGGGTGTACTTGACTGGTTTTGTGTGTTAATTTTTCGGTCGAAAGATGGAATAAAGTGGCTTTGTGTGATTTGTGTGACTCAGTTGGAAATACGACGGCGTGTTATCCGAGAAGAAACTCGACTCTTGTTGACAACAGGGGGAAAGAAAGAGTGACAGTAAAAGCCAAAGTACAAAGTTCAAGCAAGAGTGTACGTGACAAAAGCGAACGGGCCAGGTGTTGATCGGCAGTTATGGATATTCTACAGCAGGAGGTGCGGGGTGGCATAGCTCTGTCTACCCTCAGCACGGATCAGCATGCGCCGGTTTACAACTCGACGACGGTTTCCTTGAACCGGAAGGATTCAAGGCACTTGGATCAGGTGTTGAATAATACCGGCCATGGCAATCACAACAATAACAACAGCAGCCACTTCCAGTCGCACAATGACATCGAGGCGCACCAGATTAGGCCGTTCCAGAATCTGCCGGCCCGCGAACCGGTGGATATTCAGTTCAAGGATGTCTCGTACTGCGTCAGTATGGGATTTAGGAAAGGTTAGTTGGGGATGTGGGGAGATGTTTGGGGTGGGAATACGCGTTTCGTGGAAACGCTTGGTCGTTGATTGAAGGACAGTAGCATAGTGAAGTGTGATTTTAAAGTCCCCATAAATGTAAACTGAACTTTGGGTGAAAGCACTGATTTTTTTTTGCAATATTGAAGAAAGCTTCGGTTTCAGGGCATGTTCAGGTGAAAAATAAATATATCCAAAAACGTGATTTCACCATGCTCAAATGTTTTAGATTTTCAAGTGGGTATGAGCTCCGCATTATATTTCGTCGAAATAGCAAAGAGAATATCACCACCGCATGATATCTTTTGAGACACTAGTAAATTTCGACTTTCTCTAAATACGTTATACACTGAAAGTTAATTTTAGTTTATATTACAAAATCGAAAGTAATACTCACTAATCCATTCATTGTTTTCAGCAACGAAACTGATTTGTTCTGTTTATGAAGATACATTTTGTTGCTTTTGTTGACACAGAAAGAACATTCGTACATTGTACGGAAACAATGCAAAGAGCTACGAATATTTTGTCACAAATTAAAAAGAAACGTCTCTCTGCTGGTTGCATGATGGACTGACAGATCTACTTTATCGACTCGAAATGTAATTGACAAAAAAGCGCAAGCACGTGGAATTTCCCAGCGTTTTTTTATTGTTTCAGACATAGGGTTCGAACCTGAATATTTGGAAAGTTCCGATTCTAAATCCGTGGTTGATCTCACTAGGCCACGCTGACTCGTGAGAACAATCTTGCTTAATGAGCATGAAGTTATAGCTCACGACAGAGCTTTGATTTTTATTTTGCAATAGATACATTATTTCCGCCCATACCAGCAGAAACATCATCGTGCATGAGTGCGGTATAAAAGAGAATCAGCGATTGGCTAGTCATCACGAATTTCATTTCGTGCATTTTACAAAAAGGTGTAATGATAGCATTTCACCGGATAAAAAACATTATGAATGTTTCATACAATATACGAGACATTTGTTCTATGTACAAAATCCATGTTTACGAAACGCGTGAAAGCTATTTTACGAAAATAAATGTTCAGTGTAGTCACTTCCAAAAAAATCTTCGTTTTCTACGTTTTCATCCCAGCTGGTGTTAGTTGCTAGAATAATCGGAACGGATGGTGTGTGTGTGTGTGTGTGTGTGTGTGTGTGTGTGTGTGTGTGTGTGTGTGTGTGTGTGTGTGCGTGTGTGTGCGTGCGTGTGTGTGTGTGTGTCATCCTCTATCCCTCACCCAACCGGGGGCGTTGGGGCGAGTAGAACTGCGAATAATTTGATCAATCATATGCTCTGCAATGGTGCCCTTTTTGTTATGGAGGCCAATACAATAAAAAGGAGAGCTTTTGAGGCAACACAAGTTATTCTCAAAGCTTTTGGGGAAATGGGAGGTACTGGGAGTCCACAACAGGTACAGCAAAGCATTACATAGACGCCCTTATTCACACTTACAACTCAGGAATAGAAGGTCAAGAAGAGCCACCGTCACCAACTAAAGCTTGAAACGGGTACCTGGGAATCCCTCAATACCCGCGGCAATAGCCAGCGGACGATGCCCTGGTCGTATTTAGTAAAAAATGGCATTTTGCTTATGGAATGATCTCACCTTCTTGTTTTACTTTTCTTTGAAAAGAAAAAAAACTGTTCATCCAGAACCACCGTTGCCAACTAAAGTTTGAACCAGGTATTTAATAAATCAATTATACCTACCACCTTAGCCAGCAAACAATGTTCTGTACGTATTTAGTGTATTAAGGGAGCTAAAACTGATTTTACAAAATACAAAAAGTAAAAAGTACTTAGCTGAATTCCATTTCATTACGTGTCCTATCCAAAAAGCCCGATCAGGCAACTAGCATCGAGCAATGCCCATAACCTCCAGCTGAAGTTTGAAGACACAGGTATAGTTTAATCGTACAACTAGAATAATCGGAACGGATGGTCATAATTAATTTTTATGAATGTCCTTCAATTTGGCTCTGCATTCATTCGATAAAAATCTTGGTAGTGTATCAAAATTTCAATTGAACTCTGATTTTACGAACAAATTCCTTAGAATGCTTAAGTTTTTGAACCATGACTACTCTTTAAGGTTATGGTTGGCTTTTGTCCAGTTGATTAAAAAGATTAATATTCCATTCTAAAAGCCTGTGAAGAGTGTCGTCATCTAATGAGAACATTTCTTCAGAAGGGTGCGCCCCCTTCATTGAAAATTCACGCGGGCTGTAGGGGGCCTCCGAAGTGTGTTGAAGTCGTTGTGTGCGCTCATTGGTTAGAGACGCTCAATGTGACTTACCTACCCGGTGCTATTTTACAGCAAACATTAAAACGGCTCGTTTACAATTGGTGCTTAAAAATAGATGCACTATAACATTTTCCTTTAAATCTGGAAACATCTATTGATTCATTCCGAAAATTTCAACAATGTACCTCTCCGTACTCATCGATTCTTGAAGACTCTCTCTTTTCACATCATACATCTTTTTGAACACTTTCGTCAAAATTTACACTTTCGTGAATTTAAAAAAAATATCTTATTGGAGATTGAGGTTATGTTTTCGAAACTCGGCTTTCAGTATTTTAGTAAACAAATGTCCGTTCTACCACTGACGTTTCGGTCACATATATTACCATAATCGCACGTGTAGATTTATGAATTACCCAAGTACCATTAAGCACTAAAACGTGGCATTAAATCAGCATTATATTAGCTTATACAGTAGCACTCAAACGTCACGAAGCGTTTTATTCAGATATAATGCTAATATAATGCTATAAAAGGCAAAACAACTGCCAATTTCATTCCAGCAGACAGCTCGTAAATAGCATTAGTAATGCTTTGATAAAGCACTTATACACACTATCTATTTCCGCTTTATTTTTAGAACTATTTCTTCTTTTGTTTCTTCTTACTGATGGTCTTAGCGAAAAAGGGGGAAAAATTCATGTTACAATGGGCAATAAACAAATCGCTTAGTGTAAATTTATATTATTTGTTTTGAACGTGTGTATTAGTGTGAGTAAAGTAATATTTTGTAAAGTTAGTATACTGCGAAAATTGTCTATACTGCGTCTCGATCCAATGTACCATCAATGTATCATCAGGCATGATTGGACCGCTGCTTTTGATGCCTGTGCTAGGATATTATTGAACCCTATAAAATATCCCATTGATCTCTCAGCATATGAATTGTATGTTATTTAGGTCAACATGACAGAGTTGCCAGTGGTGAGTAAAGAATGATGACTTTGCGTCTATAATTTCCATTTTGCAAAGTTTTTTTTCCCAATTATTCACGTTCATACTGGTTATTGTTGTTACTTAACACTAAATTGCTTTTCAATGCTTGTGTAAAAAAATTATAATAATTATATAAATGCCTTATATCAGCTCTAAATGCAGGTATAAAACATGTATGCTGTGAACATGATAAATGATTTTATGCATGCGCTATTACCGCCTTATATAAGTATATAATGCTGGCGATAATGCTTAATTTGGGTTATAGCTTGAGTACAATGTTTATGCTAATATGAAGTTTGCATCCATACCATATGCTAACATAGAACTTTAAGCAACAATAATGCTGCTATAGTGCTGTTATCAGTCTAAAGCTCAATGCCTATGGTTACTTGAGTAGTTGTGTTGGTAAAGCACAAACTGGCGATTACCAGTGAGTATTCAATGTATCACCCACCAAAGCCAAGCCATTATGAAAAAACTCTGTTTGTAACAATCGTTTAAATGACTGTTGAAATCAGCTTTAATCTGGGAGCTAGAATGTAACAGCGCTACTGCAGATCCAGTAACCCATTTCAGAAAGTCTGAAGAGTCACGTCCATCCCGAGGGTACTTTGACATACAATAAGCCCCGCATTTAAACATTACCGACATCATTTGGATCCAGGTCGCTGTTGGGCGATCCAGAACGCGTATATTATTATTTGAAAATAAGATCAGATCGATGTCATGTACTCCCGACAAAATATGCAAAAGTTAACGTACCTAAATCGCTTATGAGATATACATATAGCAAATGATCAAAATTCCCCGCTGTTGGGCGACTCTGAATTGAATTTCCAAACTGCTAACAATCATCGTTTTACCAACAATCAATATGCAACTATCGATTTGAAATGGGTTCACTGTTGTAGAACCCCTTGGTCCAAATAACACCTTGAAGCCAGCACCTTGTTATACATATTTGCGCCTTTTTTTGATTTGCTGTGTTATTTTGACAGAATATTTGAGAGTGTGTTCATGTGAGTTCATTATTAGGGGCGCATTATTAAGCTTGGGACCGAGCTTGGGACCGATGTTCTAGTACTGACTGAGCCAAGAAAAAAATCGTTTTTGTATGGGACCTACTGGTCTTAGAGTTAGTCTATGGTTTTACTCGCAAAAAAACGAAAAAAAAAACACTTTTTTACTATTTATGTCTAGATGGCACAATATTATGGTTCCAGTTGAAAACCGAATTTATCCGCTAGCGACAATCGATTTTACTTTCGTTCTATACGTTAATGTCAGAAGTAGTGCGCTGTGCGGCGCATCTGATGCGCTATACAACGTGCTACTTCCGGAATTAGGTACAACGTATGAATCAACAAAAAAATCGATTGTCGCTTGTGGATCAACTTGGTTTTCAACTGAAACGATAATATTAGCACTTAAAAACAAAATTAAGCTGATAAAACTCTTCCGTCGTGTGCACTAAAAAAGAAAGAAAAAACGGGGAAATACTAACGATCATTACTTATTTCAGGAGAAAATGAATTGCATTCACTATATCTTACAAAACATCATACAATTGTTTTATGATTTCACTGTATGCTTGAGTTCAATCTATTCTTCGAGAATACCACAATATGACACATCGGTCAATAAATCCCGGGCCTTAGTAAGAAAACAACTTTTTTTTTCCAAAATTCATTTTTATTCATCAATATAACCTCCTTTTCAAGAGATACAATCATTCCAACGTTTCTCTAGCTTTTCGATACCACTGGTGAAGAACGATTTATCCAGACCTTCAAAATATGCTTCAGTTTCAGCTAATCTCTTTCATAGGGGCATCTTTTTGAGTTCTTCGAAGAGCGAATATGGAGAACACGGTGGGTGCGGTAGCAATTCGAAACCCAATTCGACCATTTTTATTGACTGGTGACATGGTGCATTGACTTGGTGAAGGAGTACCTTTTTCTTCTTCAAATGAGGCAATTTCTGGGCGATTCAAACTGGCCTTCAAACGATCCAACAAACCGATGCAATAGTCGCTGTTGATTGTTTTTCCATGTTCCAAGTAGTCAATGAATAAAATTCCATGCTCATCCCAAAATACAGAGACCATTCCCAGACCATCGCATCCGATGTTTGAGTCTTTGGACGCTTTGGACGGCTTTCTTCATCTCCACGCCACCCAGCAGACTACCGAGTTGATTCCGGAGTGGAGTCCTGAATCCATGTTTCATTCATTGTGATGTATCGACGGAAAAACTTCTTCTTATTTCGAGTGAACATATCTAAACAGCTCTTTGAATCATCGACTCGTTGTTGTTTTTGCTCTGGTGTGAGGCACCCATTTAGAAAACAGCTTTTTTATACTCAAATGTTTGTGTATGACGGTGTAAACACAACCTTTTGATACCTTCAGAGTGTCAGCTATCTCTTGCAACTTCACTTTGCGATTGCCCATGATGATTTTCAGGGTTTTTTCATTATTTTCCAGAATGACTGCCTCATATTGGTTCAGCATCATCGGTGTCCGTATGACCACGTTTGAAATTAGCAAACCATCGTTTGATGGTCGTTTTCGATGAGGCAGAGTCCGGATAACATTTTTCAAGCAAAACTTGGGCTTGAATGGTGTTTTGTCCCATGAAAAAGCATAATATATATACACACGAAATTGCTTTGAATACATCGTTTTTAAGACACACAAAAGTAGCGTCACTTAAATCACTGTAACTCGATAAATAATAAACCAAACGTCATGAATTTTGACAGTAATCTTTTGAAGGTTGGTACTTTAAAAAAAATCATATGTAGCGCCATCTGATAGTTAGGCATGGGACTTTGTCACCGTTGTGTTATGTGACCAAACGTACGGTGCAGAACGGATATTCGACACAAACCGGCAAATCAAAACATCCATCTGATGTTCCATCATCAATGTGTTTGTCCTCTCCAACCCGATTTTGAAAAGCGCACTTCAAGCTAAAACTCAACCAGTTCCAGACGCGTCATTTCGCAGGAAACCCCCTTTTCCATGGTGGAGTCAGCAATGCAACGAGGTTTACCTTAAGAAGTCCGACGCGCCTTAAGTTTTATTTAGAAAAGTACACGGAACTCGAACCAGAATTCAAGAGCCTCATCATGGCCAAGAAACGCGGATCATCGCGCGAACGACGATTAGTACTCTCTGGAATATGGCGTAAAGATTGCATAACCCAGTGATGCTCAACATGCAGCACGCCAGATGTTTTTTTGCGACCCCTGGGGTACTTCTGAAAATGGTGATATTAGCTTTGGTAAATAAATTTGGAAATTTTGAATCATATGACAGAAAGGATAAATATCAAGCAACATACTGTAGATAACACATATTGTTGCCTGCTTAAGGGGGGATATACAGTTAGAATGACCAAAAATTTCAATTTTTTTTTTGCATAAAAGTTTGTAAATTTCCCGTAAACCCCGTTTTTGCAAACGCTCCTAAAACACTTTTTTCGAAATTCGAACTCCAAGTGTTTTTTTTTCATCTCTTTTCAAAAACGCCTACTTCGCGCGCAGACCGATAATTAAAACTTTCAACGCGTTTTTCTCAAAACAGCATTTTCGGAGTTTATGCCGGTGATAGCTCGAAAACTAATAATTCGATTAAGATGAAACTTATAGGATTTCTTTACTTTAGTATTACCTTCTATATGAATTGAAAATTTTCGATATATTTTATTATTAAATACAGAAAAATGTGATAAAATGGCGGAAAAAATGTGGATTTTTTCAAAAAAGTTACGCCAAAAGTGCAAATTTTTTCTTTCTGTTTTTTAAATTCATCTACTAACTGTAAATGTATTTAATGTAATTTTTTTGGGTTAGCAGGTTTAAGATCGAAACTGCGACCAGGAGAGCCGGCACAAGCAAAATGCAACGACTATTTCAACATACTCTAACCGCCGCCACTTAGTTGAAAAATATTTGAAAAAATATTTTTGTATACAACATGGATACACTTATAATTGTAAAAAAGTTTCAATTGATTTGAGTTAAAACTTCTCCTTGGAATTTTTTTTTCAAAAATGAGCTTTTTTCTCGTTATAACTGTATATTACCCCTTAAACATGTTTCCGTTAATGAGAATGCTCAGTCAGTTAAAACTTCGCGCGAGCTCAACATACGCTGCTTTGCATGTTTTCATGCAGTCAAAGGCGGTTCTCACGTCTGCCATTAAAAAGCATATTTATTAATGGCACATTAGTTAATACTCATTTTGTCGCAGCCAGTATGTGAAAAAATTGACAACCTGAAATGAGTGCGAAAAACAACATTATTCAATTCTTTGGTCTTTGCTGAACACACGAATTACTAATTAAGAGAAGAGGCACTGAACGAACGAAAACAAGCATTGTCCACCTCAGAAAAAAGTGACTCGCACCGATTGCCTTCATTCACACAGGATGCTCCCGACACATTTTTCTATCTAGTTCTCTGACTTAATCAGTCAAAACAAAAAGAGGAGAGCAACACAAAACACAATAATCGCAAACATTCTGACGGAGTGACAGAATTTGATTCTTGCTAGCACCGAATTTTGGCTCTTCTGAACATTCAGTTTGGCACTGAATCGATGAATGACGAGATGGATGTTGGATAAATTCACGGGATACTGCTAATTGAATTTGAATTTTCGGCACACTGGTCGCCGCTCTCTCTTTATTCACAAAACCATTTCATTTTCTTACCGAAATTTGAAACCTTTTTCGGACGGTGATTTTGTAAAATATTGTTTGAAGGCAGTGGTAAACGTGGTATGTCCAACCCAAAGTCGAGTTTATTCGGTGATTTCTCTGTCGCGATTATTTTAGTCTGTCTGCGACGATTACTCGTAGAGTTGAAGAAATTGCAGACGATATGCAAAATTCTAATTCGATTCTAAGCCAATTCGGCCCGGATTTGAAGAAACTGGCGAGTGCAATCACCGACAGTGCCTCAACTATGATTGGTAAGTGTATTTTTTGCGTTTCATGGAGCACAAGCAACATTTTTTGTTCCACATGAAAGCATGAAGGTGCCATTGCTCATCTCCGTCGACGAGATAGTGTTAGCGAGCGATTCCTGCAGTACCACTGCATTATACACCAGGAAAATCTGTATGCTAAAAATGTATGGTTCAAGAACGTTATGAAGGATGTCATTAAGGTCGTTAAGTGTATTCGATCAAATGCTCTCAATCATCGAGAATTCCAAGCTTTTTTGTCGGAGCTAGACGCAGAATATGGAGACATACCTTTCTATACTGAAGTTCGTTGGCTCACCAGGGGAAACGTTTTTAAGCGTGTTTACGATCTCAAGACGGAAATCACAGAGATTATTAAACAAAAAGGAAAGGCAGTTCAACGAGTTCTACTTGCCTTAAAACCTCCCAGACGTCGCTCAGAGGCGCATGTTGAACTTGTTTAAACAGTTTCAGGAACTAAACAATGTACCGAATGAATGAAGACGGGTGAGAGTTATTGCTATTCAAAAGGCCTGGTAAACTCTTATCTTGTATTCGAAAGTTGTCGGAGAAAATGATCCTTTTCCGCCTGGACAAATGGGTTTAGACGAATAACTTGCTTTCAGATACTCAATATGGACGACTGAACGACTGTCTCGCGTTGCTTTCCACAGATATTCAGTTAGCTTTTGCTAAATGAGGGAACGTCCATTGATTATGTCACGCAAAAAAAGGGACTTTTTATAACAACCAGCCCCCTCCCCCCCACCAACCCCCCTGTCACGTTTTTTGTATGAATCTTCAAAAGTATAGATATAGTATAAGTATATAGATTGTCGGATTCCCCCCTTACTGCGTGACTTAATTAATGGACCTTCCCTAAGAAGAAATGGCTTCAGTACTCTTGGATATCAAGGGTGCTTTTGACACAGTATCTTCATAGGTTTTTTCAGATAAACTACACGATTGTGACTTTCCTCCATTAATGAATAATTTTGTATACAATTTTCGGTCAGAAAAACTTATGAGCTTTTGGAACTCTATTCATTTATGTGCTTTTGACAAACATAGGCCTTTCCGCTCAAACACTATGATACCGGAAACGGTACGGCAAACGGAAAGTTTGACAGTTGTTGCAAATTACTTCGATATGTCCAATAAGAATCGACTTGGATGTAACCTGTTTTCTTTTCACAAAGCAGGTTTACTCAGATCGGGCTTTGCCGTTGCCGTTCAGGTTCCATTATCATTGTGTTTGGGCCATTGGATTGTAGTAAGTTTAACATGAATGTTAAGTTTAATTTTTTTTTTCATTAAAGGGTGTTTCGATCAAAATTTGGTAGACTTAAACTCCGCGCATTTCCTTTCATCGTGCATTGAAAAATGCACTCATTTTGAAGATGTGTGCGTGAAGCATCGTGCCTCTATTTTGATTTTAAGATTAGCACTTCAGTTATCAAAATGGCGTCGAAGGAAGAGAAGCGACGCATCAAAATTGTGCACGTGCATGGTGAAAATCCAAACTACTCTCACGCCAAGTTTGCGAAATTGTTCAATGTGGTAAAGCAACTGTTACCAACGTATTAAAAGTATTTGGTGAAAGATTGTCGACAGCCAGGAAAGCTGAATCGGGGAGGAAGCGACGATAAAAAGAGTTGCCCCACTGAAAGTTAATTTTAGTTTATATTACAAAATCGAAAGTAATACTCACTAATCCATTCGTTGTTTTCAGCAACGAAACTGATTTGTTCTTTTTATGAAGATACATTCGTAATTAATTGCACGTGCAACTGTCAAAAGCACGAAGCTTTTGTTGACACAGAAAGAACATTCGTGCATTGTACGAAAACAATACAAAGAGCTACGAATATTTTGTCACAAATTAAAAAGACACGTCTCTCTGGTTGTTGCATGAAGGACTGACAGATCTACTTTATCGACTCAAAATATAATTGACAAAAAAAAGCGCAACTACGTGGAATTGTCCAGCGTTTTTTTTTTTATCGTTTCAGACATGGGGTTCGAACCTGAATATTTGGAAAGTGCTGATTCTTAATCCGTGGTTGATCTCACTAGGCCACGCTGACTCGTGAGAACAATTTTGGTTAATGAGCATGAAGATATAGCTCACGACAGCGCTTTGATTTTTATTTTAGGTTAGATAAATTATTTCCGCCCATTCCAGCAGCAACACCATCATGCATGAGTACGATATAAAAGAGCAACAGCGATTGGCTGGTCATCACGAAGTTCATTTCGTGCATTTTACACAAAGGTGTAATGATAGCATTTCACCAGATAAAAAGCATTATGAATGTTTTATATAATATACGAGACATTTGTTCTATCTACAAAATCCATGTTTACGAAACGCGTGAAAGCTTCTTTACGAAAATAATTTTTTAGTATGGACCTTTCTAATTTTCCAGAAAACATCCCTTTCATCTGTCTGTCATTATTGGCTAGACTAACAAACGATTGCGACAAATACATATCATTAGAATTCAATCAACTGCAAATTAACATGACATCTCTGCATCCATTACAGCTAGTCCGGTAGTCAGTCGTTCCTGCACTTACTATGCAGAGCGCTAGAAAGGCTAGAAACGCTCGAATGGCCATTTAATAATTATTCCAACAGTGTAAACGATCAGCACTATAGATACTCAAGTAATAGACCGGACAACGTGAGTCTGGCACAGTTGATGTATCCAAAACAACTGTCAAATCGTATGGGAAATGCGAGGAAATGTTCGTTTTGGATACAACATGGCGGCACATTGTCCGGTCTATTACTAGAGTGTCTATAATCAGCACATATTGTCACTACAGTTGAGAACAGGAAAGTTCCACTAGAGAAAAAACATACATAAAATGAAGCTCGCTAGGGAGGTCGCCCCGGGTTTCAAATGCAACGGCAATGCGACGATGATGAAGTGTGTGATTCGAAAATGTAATGTGCGTTCAATTGATTGAAACGGATTGTGCCGCGCCATCGCCATCATGTTTATCAGCTGTTTCACACGTCGATTATCAGCAGCCTTCTGGGCACGATCGCAGCTGATGATTTCACGTTTCGTTCGGCAGCAGCAAGTTGGTTTACTTTCTTTGTTCTCTGCTCGGGGCGATTTGCTTTCGAAAATGATTGTTCGTCGCCCATCGGTGATTGCGATTGCGGATGGGACATTTCAGCCAAGGTCACTGCAGCGCCGTTCCTGACTCGTCAGTGTTCCGCTGTACTCTGTAGACTTATTAGCGATTCCGAACCCGAACGTTTGTTCAAGCGGTTTACCGCCGGAGCTGGTGCGGAATGGATAAGAGATCAAATGCTGCGGGGAAGTGGATTTCGGGGATTTGACGAGGCTCTCTTTGTTTGATGTTATGGATTACTTTTCCGCTGATGAACAAGAAACAGGTTTTCGTCATTAGCTGTGATGAATTCTCAATTATTTGCTGGCGTACGTCAGGTATGGTAATTGTCAGAATTAATTTCAAGATTTACATACTGGATACCGACGATATTTTCCGTATTAGAAAAGTGCTGGATGGTGAGATTTCCACTGCGTTCTTAATCAGTTGCAGTGCAGCAAACCGCTGCTACATCGGTGCAATCGAATTTCTCTGACTCAGCTGCAGATACACTTGGCTGGGAGGCGAAAAAGCAAACAGAACAGCACGATCGGGTTCCCTTCTTGCCGTCGCGTTGCGGCCATTGCAAAACTGTGCCTTGTTTGTACTTCAGTTTGCTGATTTCACTCGAGTGCAAAGTCATTCACCTCGGAACTCACACTGCCGAACGTGATGCCGCCTTCACAAAATGATCAACTGGTGCAGCTGGATCGTCTACAAACGATGATCGATCCTAACCACTGATAATGGGGATCGTTGTGCACTTAAGATGATGATGGTCGACGACTTCTGACGACGGGCATGTGAAATACAAAGAAATTGCAAACTGCAGTGGCTATTAATAGCCCCTTGAAGTAGGACAAAACCAGGAAACATTCATTCCTCGAAGGCCGAGATTTACTGCATCCCCGGTTAGAACCCGAAGCCTTGAAAATTTTCCACTGCATCCCGACTGGTTCCATTAGGTACGCCGTTTATACATTTATCGTGACTTTACGCTCGTTATATAATTGATTCATAGAATTGCACGTCAATCGCGACATTCTTCCGAAGAGACAGCCTAGCCTGGAGGCAACATGATGAACCGGGCAATTTACGATCAACTGCGCAACGTCTTCCATCCGACATCGACTCGACTGGTTTTCCATTTGCTTACCTTCGATGCAACACGAGCCTCATTCATGCAGCGATCGAACGTCTGACTGACCCTGACTGATTGACTGAGAACGAGAATGCTTCGAAAGCGAAAAGAAGGCGTGAATTATGCCGGTCCGTAAATGGCGAAAACGAGCCCGTACTGTACTGTACTGGGGTTGTAGCTTGTACTTAGTGCGGAAGGAAGTAGGAACAGAACTCGACAGAGTCGAAACCGGTTGACCGTGATTTATGTTGCGTTGGGCTATCGGACCAGAGTGGGTCTTAGTATGGCAGTTAATCAAATTTAAGAGAATTGATAAATATGGATGAAATATATGCATTCTGAACGAGTGACATCACCGATGGTTGTTTACGGAATGACGCAGCATTCTTACTCTTAAATTGCAAAGTTAAATCTGATAACCTCACCACGCTTTAAGACATCGTTGGGCTATTCGTCATTATTATTAAATCACGCCACCACGGTGAATTATCACTTTTGCAACAGCTTTTCAGCCGCAGCATCTATTTATATTGGGGCATAGCATAACCTGATGAAACGGCGGACTTTGCACATACCACACCGATATGGCATGATTCGAGTAATTTGGCGAGTGTATTATTGTTTTGATTTCAATATTTTTTGGCAAGCCCCTCCTAAAGGCCATTTAACGCCATCATTCTTGATAAGAGGTTGCACATTTTGAATCAAGTAGTGGACAAAATTAGTTAATGAAATAGAATAAAATGAGGTCATTGGCAGCATTATCAACTGTGCGATTTGCCACGAGATAATTCTTCCATTGGTGAGTTTGAATTTCATGGGATTTTATGAGGCAAACATACTAACAGTTTCTAGTGTTCAGATCTACAGTTGTAACAGTAGCTTCTGAGGCTACATAAGATTATGATATGTGTTCAAACATATTGAATGAACCTTTTGGAAGGTCAATGGTCATTTTTTGATAAATTTGCGATGATTGATTAATCTTTATTAGGGTGACTTTCAAACTTTGTTAAAAATTTACGATGTTCTAGGGCGACAGAACTGTCCTTCAGTTCAGAACTTAAGGTCTACAGTAGTAACTATAGCTTTTTGGGCTATACAAAGAAACGCTGCGTATTCAACCATATTCAGAAAATATTTTATAACGTAAATAAACATTAACAGATAAACTGGGATGATCGGGGTCATCCAAACTGTCCTTGAGTTTAGAACATAGATCTACAGTTGTAACAGATGGTTTGTTGAATGTGCAAAGGAACAATATTTGAATATTAAACAATATTCATTGATTAGTGTAGAAGGTCAATAGACATAATGCATAATATTGGGATATTCTAAGTCACTCAAACTGTCCTTGAGTTCAAAACATAAGATCTACTGTTGAAACAGTAACGTTTTGAGCTATTTAAGATGACTATATGTTTACAAACATATTCAATGAATCTTTTGGAAGGTCAACAGTCAGTATTTTAAAACTTTCTAACTCTCTAGGTCATCCAAACTGTCCTGGCGTTCAGAGCTTAAGATTTGCAGTTGTAACAGTAATTGTAAGGTAATATATAGTTACAATAAATATTAAAACAATATTCAATTAATATTCTTAGAGGTCAACAAACCTTACTAAGCAATATAACATGTTATGAATCATCCAAACTATCCTTGAGATCAGGAAGTTTGACCTACAGTTGCAACAAAATCTTTCTGGACCATGCAAAGCTACGCTGGGTATTGAAACATATTCATTGAATATCTTGGAAGATCAACAGACATTATGAGATGATCTATTAAGTTATTCAAACGATCCTGGAATTTCTATATCAAACAAAGTAACAATATGTATTTGACCAATTAAAGTGTTTCCTCTGGAAGGTAAACAGATAGAATGACTTTGATTGTTGTTTTTTTGTGTTCTCCCAATGGGCGGAGTAACGATCTGTGTAAAATTTGTCAGAAGCAGATAACTTCCCATCTACATGAGAGGCTCTAGGAGTGGACAGTAATTTATTGCTAGAACAAATAGAAATGAAAAGAAAGTATTGATATTTCCGTATAGGGTAACGGCAGGCTTTGAAATTGAAAAATACACGTAAAAAATGAGTGGAGGGCTTTATCGGTAGTATCCGATCGGGCACATAATTTTTTACTAAGCAACCTTGCCTACCTAACTGAATCTCACCTGGTTCTATCCATAACAGCCGAATAAAACAACCGACTTGACACTTCATCAGTACTCCACATATCTTTGTAATTCAGCTTGCAATTGCAATTCTTCCCAGCTGCTATAAGAATTACAAACCAAGCCCTCAGTTTGTCTTCCGTAAAATCTTGGAAATCACGGTCGGAATGCCTCTTGGCGTTTGCGAAACAAGAAATGCTGCTAGCAAACGAACCGTCGAAGAACTCACTTAACGCATCAACATTGAATTGTGGACCAAACTTTCTCGGATCTGCTTCGGAATTCGGTTTGGGTGGACGTTGAGACCAGTTCAACTCAACGCATTTGGACACAAATATGTTTGAGTCATCATCTTCGAAATCGTCTCCTAAAAGTGACTCCTCGAACTCACAGAATATTTCATCCTCCAATCCAACAGTGTCTGGATCCAAGATGTTGGGCAGATCAAAATTATCATCCTCGCTTATATAAACCATACTTAAATTACCTCAAACATTTTTCGTTTCAAACTCATTCACGTTATTCTGTTTTCACAAAATTTAACTTACTTTTCTTTCGTCAAAATGCCTTTCTTTGCACCATTGATTTCAAATACTTCAATTACTTTCACTTCAATAACGCATATTCACGAAGGATTTGAAACTAAAAGTAGTAAAATTTACTTCCGGAAAGAAGAACGCTTCAGGTTTACTCATCTTTTACTTAGTAAAACAAACCTGTCAGTATTCTGTATGAGAAACAGAGAGAGAGAAATAATGCAAAGAGAAGGGGGAGAAACATGCGGAAGCAGACCGAAAATCATGTAAATTTATCATGAAGAGTTTTGCATACAGAATATGCATGAAGTTCGCTGAACGGAAGACAAAGAGATGTTCAGAAATCTATATTGCATGTCTTTTCCGCTCACAGGATGTTTACATATTGAATCTGGTTTCGTTACTTGAATGAAATCACTTTCCTTTCATGTTGTTTGACACAGCCAGCTGGCATGCGGCCATGTTTTTGAAGCTATCATATGTTCTTGTCTCTCTGCTTCTAACAAGAATACTATGGTGTAGAAGGAGATGTTCGCTCATCACCATGAGGCACCAAGAGTGGAGAGTAATCTTTGCTAGAATAAAAGATATGAAGAGAAAGTGTTGAAAGGAGTAGGTCGAGGCACGGACGGTGACGTTTGGAAAGCGCTCATGCAAGGGGTTTCCAACAAGCTTTCAAGTGACAAGTAACCAGGTATTAGTTTTATTTCCATACACGGTCGTTTTCAAAAACCCATTAATGGGTGAAAAAACACCCATTTTCGCTAGAAGCGTCTCTCCCCATTGAATGGGTAAACCATTAATGGGTAAAAGGATTCTCGGTTACAAAATGGGTGTTTATTCACCCATTGCAAAGAAGCCAAAAATGGGTAAAAAATTACCCATTTTTGCATATAGATTATTCAGCAATTTAGTAGATTTTATTTTCATGATATTCATGGTACCTAATCAATAAATGCAACAAAATAAAAACTAAAACACTTTTTCTTGTTTTTATTCATGCCTCTTCTAGTAAAGCTATGAAAACGACGAATGTATCCGTGCACATAAAGCGATTGTTATCGCAAGTAATAACAATCGATGATCTGGAAGCATTATTTTGAAGCAAAAGGTTACTTGTTTACAAAAAATATCATTTGTCTTACTTGATGTTCAGCGAGTGTATATTTCCAAATATTATTTTAGGTTTTTTAAAGTTAAAAAAAGTGAAACAAGCGGCGCTTTCCACCAACGATGCACCGGATACGCTTAGTTTTAGAACTTTTTTTCACCCATTAATGTGTAAAAATATACCCGTTTTTTTATTGTATGAGGTTTCCTCCAATGGGTGTTTTTTTTACCCATTGCATGATTGAAAATTCCCCCATTTTGTGACAGACGGGAATGCTATTTGAAAATGGGTGTTTTTTTTACCCATTAATGGGTTTTCGCAAACAAACGTGTTATCATTTTGTTGATTATCGCTTTATTAATGACATCTTTGGTACATAGGTCGAATGAAGGAGCTAGGCTAACATAACATCCCCTTACCCTATATATTAAAATAAAATTTAATTGCTAATTTTTAGAATTAACTAATCGTGTTTTTCGTTGTCACATGAAACACGTAATCAATTATAATGTTTTAAATTGAAAATATCTTTCTTATCAAAATGCAACCCTTGCGATGTGTCGGCGGTATTTGGGCGGCATTTGAGCACGATCAAGCACGTACATATTTTTGCCAATCAAGGTTCCTGCCTTGACCTACCCCGCATGGGGATGTGTGGCAAAAGTGTGTGTGACTTGTGCTCCCTTCATGATATTTTCAGATAAATGACTTTCAAGTAAATGTTACATTCGGATAATCGTTTTTCGGGTAAATGTCATTAGGGCAATTGTTCTCGGGTACAAGCCATAGATTTCTTTTGGACAATTCGGACGATTGGTCCATTCGGGCGAATGTTATAGAATCACAAAATTCTTGATTTTGTCATACATGTTCGGAACAAAAAAAAATACAAGAACATCTTTAACTATGGTTCATGAACCTTAACTGTAATGGTAATGTTTGTCAGTAAAGTCAATATATCGTTATGTATTATCGATCAACCTTACGTGGAATATATCGCGAATAGGTAATCGATGTTTTGAACCCTACCAATTCGAGATATATTCCACACTAAGTTTAGTCAGAACATTCTTCTTACCCTTCTTCTATCAGAACATTCTTCTTACCCAGACAATACACAGTTTGTGTTTTACTTAGGGTATGTGTCCCTTGACTCAGCCTATTATGCAACCATCGATTACATGTTTGATTATTTCCACTTGAAATTGTACCGATAACAACCTTTTTACTACGTTATTGATAAAACAGGCCATATTTGGGAACATACAAAAAAATATGTCCCCAACATTGGGTCTACGATTTTCTTGTAAAATAATGGTTGTTTTAGCTATAAGAACAGTTCGTTTGTAAAATGTAACTATTTTCTGTACATTCAGACTGCATCATTTGCTTTATCGATTCAATTAGGCCAAATTTAGATCACTTGAAGATCGTGTAGATCATCTGTTCAGCTTAACCAGTGAAATCATGATGCCCCAAAAGTACGAGAAATCGAAAACTACGCGGAAGTGAAAAACTATTAGTTGATTAATATCATCTCAATTGCTTCGGATTACATCGGTTATCTTAATAGCAACATGGTTTTGTTGATTATTGCTAAATTAATGACACATTTGGTACATAGGGCGAATGAAGGAGCTACGCTAAAACTACACCCCCGCACCCTATCCGGATAATTCTCATGTTTGGTTGAAATTTGTGTTTGGAATCTCAATAGAAACATTTCTTGCATTTAAAAAACCCCACTCGCCAATTTTGGTTCCATTTGCTTGATTAGTTATACAGAAATTTGTGTTTCATTTTTATGAGAGCTCTATCCCCTTCCACAAGAGGGAAGGGTCTCAAACAACCATAAAAACCTTCCCCAGCCCCAAAAACCCCTGCAAACACGTTTTCACGCCGATCGGTAAGACAGACAGATTTAAATATGTATAAAAACCACATGACAAATGTGGTTTCATTTGCATGAATAGTTCTCAATTTATACATAAATTTGTTATGCATTTGCATAAAAGCCCCAACCCTCCACTTCAACAGGGGAACTACCATAGAAAAATTTCTTGCCTCCAAAAAACCTCCACATTCCAAATTTTGTTCAATTTGCTTGATTAGTTTCCGAATAATGCAGAAGTTTGTGTTTCATTTGTATGGAAGCCCCTCTTCCTCCCTTCCAGAAGGTGGAGGAGTCCACACCACCTTAGAATCATTTATCTTCTTCAGAAACCTCCACATGCCAAATTTGGTTCCATTTGCTTTATTAGTTCTCGAGTTATGCAGAAGTTTGTGTTTTATTTGTTTGAGAGTCCTCCCCCCCCTTTCTCATATGGTGCAAGGGCCTCAAATCACCATAGAAACATTTCTCTCCTTCAAAAACTTCCACATGCCGAATTTGGTTCCATTTCCCTGATTAGTTCTCGAGTTATGCAAGGATTTGCGTTTCATTTTTATGGGATTCCCCCCTTTCAGACAGGGGAGGGGTCTCAAATCAACATAGAACTATTAGTTATCTACAAAAACCACCACATACTAGATTTGGTTCCATTTGCTTGATTAGTTTTCGAGTCATGCAGAAAATTTTATTTCATTTGTATAGGAGCCCTCCTCCTATTTAGGATGGGGAGGGGTCTTAAACCATCATAGAAACCTTTATTGCCTTAAAAACCTCACACATGCTAAATTAGGTTTCTTTTGCTTGATTAGTTCTCGAGCTATGTAGAAATGAGTGCTTCATTTGTATGGGAGCGCCCCTTTTCAGAGAAGGGAGGGGTCTTCAACTATCATAAGAACCTTCCTGCATACAACATTTCACGATATTTTAATTTTAATTTTTAGATTCAACAACAATCAATTATGCAAATGCTAAAGATGCCCACACCATGGCTGCTTGAACCAATAATTAAAGTTCATCAACGGAAGTCCCTAGTAGCACACATGTTGTCGATAAGTTGAAAAAACATGAATGTGCTTTTGTTAGTCATAATCAAGTTGCTGCATCTAATTATGATCGTGTTGTGCTACTAGAGTTCTGGTGGAATTGTTTCTTGGATGTCAAGTCCAATGATTTCTATAAAACGTGATTTTATCCGAGGGGCAAATCACTCATGCATTTTCGATTCAGCCTCACGTATTGAGAAGTGCATTGAGGCATTTTTCGAACAGTTTTCAACGCATTGACGCACTTTAGTACGCATTCATTGCACATTTTTGAGCGCATTTGATTTATTCGTACATTTTTTAGCGCATTGAATGCGCTGGTGTACTTTTCAACGTATTTTTCCCAAATTTCTACACATTTTCGATTCAGTTATGTATGTAATGATTTGCCCCTCGATTTTATCCATAGAACTTCCGTAGCTCCGTTCTCGTCGACCTCACAAAGAATTTCATTTTGGCGTTGCTACAGAATCTTGAGAGACCTTATTTAGAGGATGCTTTTACGTTGATCTGCGTTCACTTTTGTCGCAAAATGCAGTCCACAATAGAAGTATATGCGGCTATTTTTGTTTTCACTTCGGATATCAACTTCTTTGAAAGTTTTCCAACGCAAGTTGACGTCTTCCCAGACCTCTTATTGTATTTTCTACTTTGTCTCACATGCGCTAAAACCCTCTGCTAAATGTTTTTCAAATCGGAGCAAGTTAACCATCAAGTATCATCTCATTCACGAATAAATAAAAATACTCAATGCCCTAGTAGCACACTTGTTGCAAATAAATCAATGTAACTGCAATGTGACTCAATTAAGTCACTATCAAGTTTCTGCAACCAATTATGACAGAGATGTGTTGCTTGGGTGGTTGACATCTTACTATTGAGTTGGTACCATGCATTCGATCTATCGATTTTGTTAAAAACGAATAGAGAAACACAACCAACACGCTCAAATTACTGTCTCTTGTTATCCCTTTTTCCTATCGAAAAGATAATTAGAGACAGTAATTTTAGCGTGTAGCATTAAACCCCGTTCACATTGCTACCTACATTACGATCTTGATATCAAATGCCACGCAAATTATTGTTGGTGAAATCTAAAGCCTGTCAACGTTTATTTCGGACAATTTTATTTCTGTGTAGATTTTGAATTATTTCACGGATCGCTTAAACGTTTCACTCATGTGACAGCTGAAACTCTCCACTTTATTTCGTGGTACAACATGTTTACATTCTTGTTTCGTTCAGTAAAATGGTGTCGAACCAAGTGGACACGCATTTTTTACGAACGGCAGCGAAATGCGAACTTATCAGTACGCGATCCCGCCAAGAAACTAAAATTCCCAAAAGTAACGTGTTATGTGTTTGCAAATCATTTGGTCAGCACTTGACGGTAGATCGGAAGGTTGAAAGTGTATGAAATCGAAAAGTATGCTCCCGATAAATGGACAAGAAGGTTATAGCCATTATTGAGAATAATCCCAATCTTTCTGTGCGAAATGTGGCGGGGAAGTCAACGTACAAAAAATGAAGCAGGGACAAGGACTGAAGGCGTACAATGTGAAAAAGGAGCCCAACTGTGATGACATGCAAAAAGTCGTGCTACAACATTTTCTTGTATCCAAATTGACGACGAAACATACGTACTCGAAGACCTTAAACAGCTTTAGTGTCTGGCTTTTTATACCGCAATGCAAAGGAACGCCGTTGCCAAGTATTTCCGGACAAAGAAGGTGTCCAAATTCTCGAAGAAGTATTTCATTTGGCAGGCGATATGTAGTTGTGGTCGAAAATCTAAAAGTTTCGTCTCTACCGACATTATCAGTAAGGATGTGTACAAGAAAGAATGTCTGCAAAAGCGGTTGCTAACGTTTATCAGAAGCCGTGGCTTTTCAGCTCTCTTTTGTCCTGATTTGGCCTCTTGTCACTATGCGAAATCCGTCCTGGAATGGTATAAGGTACAAGAGTTCAAATACCTGCCAAAAACAGCCAATCCACCAAACTGTCCAGAACTTCGCCCAATAGAAAAATACTGGGCTCTAGTTAAGCGGAAACTCTTCCAAACTAAAAAGAAAGGAAATGGTACCGATGATTTCAAGAGAAGATAGAGAATCGTCAAGGCGAGCGTATCTAAGGATACCGTACGGAACTTTATGGCGTGTGTACCACAGAACGTTCAAGAATTTTACAGAAAGACTGATCAACATCTTAATCAACTGTTTCTCATGTAGATATAACTCTATTATTGTGAAATAAACAATTGTTTTTTTATGTTTTGCTTCTATTATTTTGGTGTCCAAAATTTAATGTGGACAGGCTTTAATTTGTTTTTTTTTCTCGTTTCGGTTGTTGAGTTTTTTTAGAGCTAAATAGAATCCCGTCGGGTTGCTTAAGCGAACGTTTTGTTAACTTTATAGTTTGCTTTGCAAGTTGGTAGGCAAGTTTAACCATGGAATACGAAATGATAAGTTCGCCTAATTACTTAAAAAGTAAGTTGCATAAGATTCTTTTCACTATCCCTTGATCAGCTGATTGGTTGATGGCTAGAAAGTTACCCGTTAATATACGAAGAAGATCTGTAATCGTAAGGTACATTCCAAACGCCTGCTGACCGTATGATTGACAACTTATCAGACACATGCTGCATCGCACCACTCTGTAGCAGCGCGAGTGACGTCCGATTGGGAAATCAATCACTGCTCAACCTGGTTCGATTGCAGGAATTTCCGACCAAAGCTCGACGCAATGGGTCACGCAAGAAACCCTCCATCGCTTCGCTCGAAAACTTCATCCGCCTACGACGACTTCTGCGATAAGATGCCACAAATCAACCTTTGGTACCGCAACACGTCATTCCGTAAGCTATTGACCGAACGATCCAACGAAACGATAAGAAGGTACTTACCTAATCTTGATAGATTTCCTCGGAGGAACTTGGTCGAAGAGAGGTGTAAAGCTCCGGCGCAATTGTTTGATAAGATTGGGATTGATTTGTCGATAAGAGGGTTATTTTTTCGACAAAGGCGTGCACGATTCATTGACTGTTTAATAACGCCTCAAGGCCCTACGGGTGCTTGATTTGGTTGTTGCCCTTGTTGCAAAATACGTTTGAAGCCTGACAAATATTTACTGTGGATTTGAATACGACCAAAACAGATTTTTTTTCCTAGAATCTAAACAGTTCTGAGGCTTATCATCAAGTAGCAAACCCCCCCTCGCAGGCAAGTGCTAATGTGGTACGGCTCAACGCAAACATACTTGAACTCACTATCGGGGTCTGATAGTTCTATTTTGTAAGAATTATTCACGATGGAAACCTTTGCTCAAAGTCCACTTCGGGAGTGATTGCGAATTGGAGGCCGCTGAAAAGGGCCGGTCCCGGATGCAAGCGCAGTTCTCACTATTTACAACCGTTCTTATCGCGTTAAGAAATTTGTAAACTATTTCTCAATAAACCATTCGTGTTGACCGATAGAAGCGACCTTTGAAGTAGCTGCGAATTGAATGTAAAATGCAATTTCATTCGGTTGCAGTCGAATTACGATAAGATACGGTTGACGAAATTGATTGCTCGTATGATTTTAACATCCATCTTCATTTATTTTTCGAATCTTTGCAGGTCAGAAAGAGATCCTCCACAAAATCAATGGAAAATTTCCGGGATCGCAGCTTATTGCCATCATGGGACCATCCGGTGCGGGAAAGTCCACCCTGTTGGACGTGCTTTCCGGCTACAGGCGGACCGGTGTCGAGGGAGCGGTTTACGTCAATGGGCGCATCAGGAATTTGAACAGCTTCCGACGGATGACCTGTTACATAACGCAAGACGATCGCCTACAGACGCTGTTGACTGTGCTGGAGAATATGCGGATAGCGGCGGACTTGAAACTGGGACCGGAGGTCTCCAGACATGAGAAGGAATCCATTGTAAGCAGTTGATTGACAGATTGGTTCCGTCGTTGTTTCAATCAATAACACCCTGTTCTTATCGCAGATCGAGGACATCCTGACGGTTCTGGGCTTGTACGAGCACCAGTACACAATCACTAGTCGGTTATCGGGTGGTCAAAGGAAACGACTGTCGATCGCGCTGGAGCTGATCAACAACCCGACCATCATGTTCTTGGACGAACCCACCACGTAAGGATTTAGCTTGAACTTTCACAGCTACGATCAAATGTAATTCAAACGCCGTATCATTTTCAGTGGCCTCGATAGCTTTTCCTGCAACCAGGTGGTGGACCTGCTGAAACAACTAGCCAAACAGGGCCGCACAATTATCTGCACCATTCATCAACCATCGGCCAAACTGTTCCAGGAGTTCGACCAGGTCTATGTCCTATCCAACGGCGAGTGCATGTATCAAGGTTGCACCACAAACCTGGTGCCGTTCCTTCAATCGGTGGACATGCCCTGTCCAGTGTATCACAACCCCGCTGATTACGGTAAGTTCTTCGAAAACCACCCAACTGGCTCAATTCTCAATCCCGTTCGGCATTTTACAGCAATCGAACTGGCCTGCGGAGAACATGGACAGGAGAAAGTCCAAACCATGGTGATGGAAATGGGCAACGGCGAAAGTACGGACTGGTTCAGCGACAAGCGGAAAGTGCTCAAGCTGGAACAGCTCCGGAAGAAGTACCCACTGAAGAAGGTGATCGAGCAGCACCAGGACCTGCATGCAACGTCCCAGTGGCACCAGCTGGAGGTGCTAATCAAGCGAGGGATAATCAAAGCCAAACGTGATGCGACACTGACGCATTTGCGCATCGGAGTCAACATCAGTATCGCTTTAATGCTTGGGTTTTTGTTCGTCGATGCCGGTAACGAGGGCTCTCGGGTGCTGGATAACTATAACTTGCTGTTCTCGATCCTGATGCACCACATGATGGCGACGATGATGTTGACGGTATTAACCTGTAAGTGTCTGGGTCATTGAAATTTTCAGTTAGAATTTGACGAGTCATCCCTTTTAACAGTCCCCACCGAGATGGGAGTCATTCTGAAGGAGCATTTCAATCGATGGTACTCACTGAAGAGCTACTTCTTGTCTGTGAATATAATTGACCTGCCTCTGTCGGTGAGTTGCATCTTTGGTTTCGCTGGCCGTGATTAGCTAATCAAATTCCGACTGTCCAACAGTTCGTCTGCTGCATGCTGTTCACCTGTATCATATACTTCATGAGTGGCCAACCGATGGAGTGGTTCCGGTTCGGAATGTTCTTCACCATTAGTTTCCTCATCGTGCTGATAGCGCAAAGTATCGGACTGACAATCGGTGCCTGGTTCAATGTCGTGGTAAGTAGGGGTTTTCCAACAACGGACGCATACTGAACAAGATTGAACAACTGTGGGTGAAACTAAATAGTTACTGGCCGACAAGTTTAACCCATGCAACAGATAATCCCATTTGAGTTGTTTGACTGACACTAAATCAATCAATGCTTCCAATTAGCACTCAGTTGGCAATAACCGTTAGCTGTTCAATCATGGGAAATCATAGTTCATACCACATTATCAACGCTCCAGCAATTCGCACCAGTTGCACTTTCTGTTTTATAATAATTTGTTGTTTTCTCAATCCCGTTTTTTCGCTATGTCAGAACGGCACCTTCCTCGGCCCCGTGCTGTCCATCCCGATGATGATGTTCGCTGGCTTCGGTGTCACGTTGCGAGATTTGCCCAGCTACCTCAAGTGGGGATCGCACATCTCCTATCTACGGTACGGCCTGGAAGGATACGTGAATGCAATCTACGGCGAAAACCGAGCGACGATGGACTGCGAACTGAAACCGTACTGCCACTATAGGTGCGATCTTTCGGCCCCTGGAAATTTAGGTTATCTCTAATCGGAAAATAAACCTCGTATTTTAGGTACCCCGCAAAGTTCCTCTCCGAGATCGCAATGGAGGGCGATCAGTTCTGGAAGGACGTCGCTGCCCTGTCGGGAACGTTGGTGCTCGTTCGAATGCTGTGCTACTTTGCTCTCCGGTGGAAAGTGATAGCTGTGCGATAAGGCAAACCGCAAAGTGTGATTTCGCAGCTGAAGAAAAGACTTCCATAGATGTTGATATTCGCCAAACATTCGTGAATGCATTGTTGTTGACTCGGAAAAAGGGTTGTGTATGTGTGTGCCAAAAAACAAGATTGCCAAATTTTCGATACAAAACACAGAATAGACAAAAGAAATGCACAGAGTGTGGTTCACTTGTATTGTGTATATAGATAACAATTCTTATTCCAAATAGTGCTAGTGATATTTATTTGTGTAAGGAAAACTACCATTGTTCATTTTTTTTTTCGAATTTCTGTTCAATATTTTGAATCATGAAATAAATGCTTGAAAGTTATTTGTTCGTCGGTTGTTTTATTCTTTGGCTGTAGGGTGAAAACAACCTCCGAGCATCTTGACAGATATGCTTAGTTTCACGTACCCATCTACAAATAGTAAATGTCTCTGCCAGAGATACTGTATTCATACAGTCATTTGATCATGCATACAGACATCATACAGATTACAGACATTTGTAAATTGGTGACCGCCGATAACGACACCAGCAGAGAAATAAAAAGGCGCATTATGGCTGGCAATCGTGCCTACTTTGAACTCCGAAGGACGCTAAGATCGAACAAAGTTCGCCGAACCACAAAGTTGACCATCTACAAGACATTAATTAGACCGGTAGTTCTCTACGGCCACGAAACATGGACATTGCTAGTGGAGGACCAACGCGCCCTTGGAGTCTTTGAACGGAAGGTGCTGCGTATCATCTACGGCGGAGTGCAGATGGAAGACGGAACGTGGAGGAGGCGAATGAACCATGAATTGCACCAGTTGCTGGGAGAACCTCCCATCGTACACTTCGCAAAAATCGGTAGACTACGATGGGCTGGGCATGTCGTAAGAATGGCGGACGACAGCCCGGTGAAAATGGTTCTCGAAAACGAACCGACAGGCACAAGAAGAAGAGGCGCGCAACGAGCAAGGTGGATCAATCAAGTAGAAGGCGACCTGCGGACCCTCCGCAGACAGCCATGGACTGAATAGAATGGAGACAACTTCTGTGTACAGCAGAGGCCACGCCGGCCTTAGTCTGATTAGTAATAGTACATAATAGTGATGGAAAATGTTACAGATATATACCCAAGTAACCACGAGGCTGAAATACCATGCATAGGGCATATGCATTACGTCTAGTGCATTATTGATGTTGGATTAAAGCTGAAAAGGACCGCACTAAGATCGAACTAATGCTATATCTTTTGTAATGCCATAAGACATTGCCAAAGTAGCATTACTGCCCATAATTCAAGAAATGGCTAATATGCCATTTTAGTCAAAATAGGAAAAAAGTGTTGCATGATTGTTGACACCCTTATTAAGGTATCCACTGTATAAAATTTTCAAAATAATGATTTATAGGGGTAAACGGGTTGAAAATCTAAATGGCTAATGTATAATATAATTGATAAATTGTCTAATGTGCATGATGATACCGAGTGCAGCATCCAATGTGATTTTAATTGAGATTTTTATGGCTATCCATAGTGATGGTCAAGTGGATACAAGCACCAGTTTGTTAATCCAAAGATTCTGATTTCCATACATTGTTTTATATTATTTATGAATAGCTTAGCGTACTGGAACTTTTAACCAATGTTTTTTATTGTACAAGATAGTATTGATTCAGATATTTCTCGGCAACAGCATAGCTAATTACTGCCCATTGTATCCACTGGGTAATTACTGCCCATTGTTTTGCATTCGCTGGTGCTACCGAATTGTTGTAGATAATTTAAAGCCATTTGTGTCACAAACTCACAACGCGATAAAAGACAACGTATGCACGTTAGACAAAACAAATTTCGGATTGTCAAATTTCTCTTGCTTAGTAAATGGAAAATTGGCTACTACGATTATAAATCATAATTTGAGAAAATTGGCTACTTCTTTTCTCGTTTCAATTCAACGGCATGATTTTGGAATCGACAACAACTATAATGAGTGGTTTAAAAGTTATTAAAATCTAATAGAACTTGTTTTAATAACAAAAACACTTTGCTTGCATTTTTCTCGAATTCGTATTGAAGGCACATTAGCCATTTTTTGAATTATGGGCAGATTATTGCATTGCATCACTACATTCTTAAGCTAAACTAACGCTTCATTACTTTACAACTGTTGAATTGATGCATTACCGATTGTACGAACCTGGTCCTTTCCTCCAATGTTTCGATAGCGGGATGCAGTGGGTCCTCAGGTTCGACATCGACCGATGTTGGTTGGAGGGGGGAGGAAATCCAATAGGAGGCCCTTTCCAGATCTACGGATTATCACAGTTTCGCCTGCACTTTCTTCGATGGATAATTGAATTAACGCGCGGTTTACTAAACGAACACTTATAAAACGAAATTTATTTACTAAACACAACATATATTTGCTTAAAACTAATGACAAATTAAAATGCCCGTGGCCTTGGAACCAAGTTCTCCGTTTGGCAACCGAAATGCGACTCACTTAAAGATCATTCGTCAGCCTGGTTGATACCGATGTCCAGTGAAGATTCTCATAGCCGAGATGTACGTGAGCATGGAACTCACTCTCCTGTTGCCGTTAGCAGTCCGACAATGATCTGTCCAGTGCACGATGACTATTGTTGTGCTGGTGATAACAGTGGCTATTGTCTCTCGATCGTGCTTTGTATCCATATAGCTTGGAGATGAACCTCTGTTGGATAATATTGCAGACGGTGATGATGAGCAGGGATGAAGTCTGGGGGGTTGCCGATCACAAACACCGATGTTGATTTTGGGTTGAATAATTGCAATAATATAATGCTTGTGGTAACTTGGGTATAGACATTCATTCCGGAGAACTTCCAGTTAAAAAGAACATGGAAAATCATACGTGACAGTCACAAATGAATGACAGTCTGAAGTTGGACCAGTTGTTAGCTAACATAAAGTCAGGTGAGGGAAGTAGAAGTACAAGTCGACACAAAATTTTCATTAGGGCCTAACTGACAAACGTAAACAATGGCTTCTTCCGTAAATTTCTCGTGGCACATAAACTACCCATGTAAGCCTCCAGTTCTATCGGATAGGTGAACACTTCCTCTTCGAAATGCTCATGGTGGATTGATTAGGCGAGTTTTCAATAACGAGAAATTTACGGAAGAAGCCATTGTTTACGTTTGTCTGTTAGGCCCTAATAAAAAAATTGTGTCGATGTATGTGCCTGGCTGTTTTTACTGATCCGATCCTTGTCAAAGACGTAGTACTGAACCGAACTATAAATACGGCCATCGTAATGAATGTTCTTGGCACCAAGAATTGGTTTCAAAATGTGTGTGTGTGTGTATATATACAATCCGACGCCCACCGTCCGGCAGTGATTTTATGGAAGAAAAATGTCTACAGTTAAACGAACTGTTGTCGACTCGACAAATATTTTTAGCCCGGGAGTTGTAAGGTGATTGCTCTGTTGGGTTCCAGTGACCCATTTCAGAATGCCTGGTTACTCACGTCCATTCCGAGGTCACTTTCACTTACAACAAGCCCCGCATAAACATCAAATGGATATAGGTACTGTACATACACTTCCATCATCAAATCTTTTTGTATTGAGGATGGCACGTATTTAGCAGTATCGTTCAAATTCCGATAGATCTCACCGGATATTGTTGTTGATGTTCAGTCTTAATTTGGACGGCTTCCCTGTGATGCTAAAGGATGAATTTATGTCTCTACAGAAGTAGCACCCCGCTATTCGGCAAATATTTTCACATCATCCTTTTCGAATGGAACAGCCCGAACACAATTAGTACTTCGCGCACAAATGCAATACAATAAAAATCACAAGCAAAAAAAAAACACTTCCGAGAAGAAATTTAACTTGAAAAGTCACA
This sequence comes from Aedes japonicus, assembly GCA_034211315.2. Lineage (NCBI taxonomy): Eukaryota > Metazoa > Arthropoda > Insecta > Diptera > Culicidae > Aedes > Aedes japonicus. The sequence continues at coordinate 46,729 of JASCZW010003150.1, read as the reverse complement.
ATCATTGTGCAACAAAAGAAAAAATAACTTCACAGCTCTCCATCTGTACACCACGTGGTGAGTGCAGCTGAAATTATATGTCAGCCACTCACACGGGCAAGCGTGTTAGCTTCGTTCTTTGCTTCTGACCAGCAAATGGCCATTTTCTACATTGCACTGGTTTTCTTTTTTCTCTCTCCACGCACTGCTTATAATCATCAAATCACTCGCGACAAAGCGGAAAAACTTTAATTTACTCATTTATGTCTGTGTGGCACAATACTAACAGCATTAACAAAGACAACTAAGCTGACATTAACTCTCCCTCCGGGTGCAGGGGCGAAACACAAATAACAAAAAAAAAACGGGGAAAAACTACCGACCATCACAAATTTTTGGAAGGATTCGATTAAATTCACTACATCTTACACAAAACACGTGGAAATATCATGATTTCACTGTTTTTTTTAGGTTGAATTACAAATATATTTTTGATTTTGATGGCGAAACGGACGCAGCAAAGACAAAACACGTCAGTTTCCAAGCACGGCTTGCTGCGATCCAAGAATTGGTGTCGAATTAATGCTAAAAATTGGTGGTGGTCCAAACCATTTAATTTTATAATCTACTAGCTGAACCCGGTGCGTGCGCTGCTACGCTTGCAACTAAATGAAGGAAAATTTAATGTAACAGGCACTTTTATGGTTTTTTTTCGGAATGAGTTTTTTTTTCTTGACTAAGCAGGGGCTCAAACTTTTATCAAAACATGCTTCTTACCCGAGAAATACACGTTTTGTGTTGAAGTATCCTGGATAATTCTCATTTTTGGTAGCAATTTGTGTTTCATTTGTATGGGAGCCCTCCCTTCCAGAGGGGGTGGTTTCTCAAACCACCATACAATGATTGCCTTCAAAACCCCCCACATGCCAAATTGGATTAGATTTGCTTGATTAGTTCTCGAGTTATGAAGAAATTTTGTCTCATATGTATCAAAGCCCCCCTTCCTGAGAGAGTAGGGGTCTCAAACAATCATAAGAACCTTCCCCAGCCCCAAAAACCCCTTCATATAAATTTTCACGTAGGTCGGTTCAGAAATTTCCGAGTCTATAAGGGTCTGACAGACAGACAGACAGACAGACAGAAATTCATTTTTATGTACATAGAAATCTACCCTCCAAAAACCTCCACATGCCAAATTTGGTTCCATTTGCTTGATTTGTTCTCGAGTTATGCTGAAATTCGTGTTTTATTTGTATGGAAACCCCCCTCCCGCCCCTTTCCAGATGGCGGAGCAGTCTCAAACTTCCATAGAAACATTTATCTCCTCCAAAAACCTCCACATGCCAAATTGGGTTCCATTTGCATGATTAGTTCTCGAGTTATGCACAAATTTGTGTTTCATTTGTATGAGAGCCCTCCTCTTACAGAGGGCGAAGGGGTCTCGATTTACCTTAGAAACATTTCTTGCCTTCAAAAACCTCTACCTGCCCAATTTGGCTCCATTTACTTGATTAGCTCTCGAGTTGTGTAGAAGCATTTGTTTAATTTGTATGGGAGCACCGCCCCCTACCTAACAGAGAGAGAGGAGGAGTCTCGAACTATCGTAGAAACATTTATTGCCTTTAAAATCCCCGCATGCCAAATTTGGTTCCATTTGCTTTATTAGCTCTAGAGTTATGAAGAAATTACAGTTTCATTTGTATGACAGCACCCCTTTTAAGAGCGGGGAGGGGTCTCAAACCACCATAAAAACATTTTTCTCCTACAGAAAACCCCACATGCCAAATTTGGGTTCCTTTGCTTGATCAGTTCTCGAGTTATGCAGAAATTTGTGCTGCACTTGTATGGGAGCCCCCCTTTCTAGAGAAGAGAGGGGTACCAAACCATCATAAGAACCTTTCGGTGTCCAAGACGAATCCAACACAGCAAAAATCTTGCCAAACGGTCGTTCCGCTCGCGAGTTAAATCGTGACAAAGGAAACCCCAACTCATTTTTATTTATATAGAAGATATTTGATCGAACTCATGTGAGACATCCCTTGGTGAAAAGTAACCTCCTTGACCGCCAAAATACGATGCTAAATTATTTTTCGTTCCCATCTATAATTTTTGTCAAAAAAATCTTGTTTATCTGTTTTTAACTGCAGAAAATCTTGGCAAATCTTAGTTTCAAATGTTGTACTTTGAAAGTAGAAAGGAAACTTTTACAGGAGCCTGGATGATTATGCACTTCTTTGCTCTAATTGCTATTGACTTGAATGCAAAATAAAACAGATATATACTCATCAGAATACATTTGTTGTGACTAGCCGATGCAAAGCGGTCCTTTCAATAAGGTTTAAGTGTTTTCCTACATCACATCACAGAAAAACGGATATTCTTTCTAAAGGAAATTCGAAGTGCAGCGATTAATAGAAAGTTCGCAATTAACATTCTTAGCTAAAGAAAAGCATGCTTCCCATCTACTCGTTTGAAACAAAGCAGTTTTCTCCAACAAGTTTACAAGTCATCCGATTCTTCCACCTTGATGTCCTTGCAAATGATTGCCGTCCTCAGCTCCCGAATCTCATTTTCAATGGCCTGTTACTCACCGCTTTCAAAAAAGATCTGATATAGCTTTATAATCGAGTAGAACTCCTTCAAAGTGTAGAGCATTTCGGGGTCGCTTGATGCAGTAGTCAGAACTGGATTCGTTCAGATTAAACGTACTTAATGATCTATTTAATCGGCTCGGTATAGGAAGCACAACAGGTCGAGTAGAAAGTCTCCTTTGAAGTCTTGGAAGTCTTCATTGAGAGTTCCGGATCATTTCTCTTTCTGCAACCCCGATATATATTTTCGACTTCTTACGAAGATAGGTGTAATAGGTGTCTTAAGCCTGGGACAGACATACAACGTACAGCGTTGTAGGAACTGTCAAATACTTTAATCCAGTACAGAAAAACACGTACTAGAATAAAGGAGTACCAGGTATTAGGTATTCATTCTCACAAATATTTGCAAGAAGAACTATTAGTGAGACTACAGCTGATAGCACATGTTCAAGAACTCCGGAACTTCTGACTGGTAGATACGGTTCACATCGCATCGCATCGCTTTGTGAACCTAGCTCAATAAGGTATCTCAAATTTTCCAGCTTTGGCCTGGTACGAATATATCTTGTTTATAAATACCCAATCCGGAAAATTTAATAAAAAAAACCGTTGACATGATTTACATTATTACATGGAATATCAATCAATGACGTTACGTTTTACAAAAGAATAAAATCTGCTCTACACAAAGAACTTTAAATTACTGGTTTGGCAAACAATCTAATAAACGCTTTTGCCTCCAATACGTTATTTTGCTCTCAGGAATATTCAAACGGATAACAAATACTTCGGTCAACAAGCAAACAAATATTCAGGTTTAAACGATCCATTGAAACTTTTGCGCAACTGATGACTGACCGCTCTCCTTAGGAAACGCTAATCGAGCACCTATTCCCCTTTAAAAAACGTTTTATTTGAAGTAATTCTAAATTTTGTACCGGTTGACAATCGTTTCCCTCCCTTTAGTGCGTGACGTAATTTATGTACGACACACTTTTATGTTTTCACTGATTCCGTGTTCATTTCAAGCGCAACTTGCAACATACAGCACATTAACATTTATTATCGCATGTAATATCCGCATTTTTAGAAGATACGATAGATTTTTTCCAGTTTGACACATTTGCCAGTACCACCGGACCTAATTTTTGAGTTTCATTGACAATATACTACACTGAAGCCAAACATCCACCTTTTACCGAACGAATCCTCCGTCGGTTGATATCGATACAATGAAATCGCATATTCGAATGTTTTTTTTTTGGAAAAACGTGACGATCCATATAAAAAAAAATGAAGTTCCATACAAAAAACGTGACAAGGGGGGGAGGGGTTTTTATAAAAAGTATTTTTTTACGTGACGTAATTAATGGACGTTCCTTAAAAATTAGAAGAAAAATTAGTATTTTCCATTTAATTCCAACTACCTTTGCTTATCTTGACAGGTACGTGTATTTCGTCTACAATGTGCAGACTTCTTCAGTGGCTCGTACTAATAACTCGACTTATTAGTACAAGACACTGAAGAAGTCTGTACATTGTAGACGAAATACGCGTATCTGTCAAGATAAGCAAAGGTAGTTGGAATTAAATGGAAAACACTAATTTTTCTTCTTATTTATAGTTACAAACATCCCGCATAAACAATAACCATAAGAAGTGCCTAACCGCCAATTCGGAGTATCGTCCCAACTGTAAGTGGTATGGTCACACCATCTATAATATCGTTCCTGTATGGTACATGTTTATTAGGGATCATATTAAATTTGGTTGATTTTCAGACAAAACATGGATGATCATCATACGGATGTAACCATAAGGCAGTCAACCGATTTCCGTAATGCTTTTCGTTAACGGGCGCAATCGAATTACTTTTCAGACAATCTTGGGATGATGTTTGGGTTCAGTGTAGAAGCACAGACTAACTCTAAGACCAGTAGGTCCCGAACAAATACGATTTTTTTCTTGGCTCAGTCAGTACTAGCACATCGGTCCAAGCTTAATGGTTCGCCCCCAATAATAAACTCACACGAACACACTCTCAAATATTCTGTCAAAATAACACAGCAAATCAAGCAAAACAATGCATTAGGTCCTAAGTAACATTGAGAGACTCTCTTTGTCGACTTTCTCTTTGAGTTCCTACGGCTATGTAAAAACATGTTCAAATTTTTTAAACATACAGTTCGGTAGTATAAAGTGTGATTAAGGATCCAATGCGTTGAAAACATCAGCAAATCGTTTAAAAGACAAGCTATTAACCAAAGAGAAAGTCGACGAAGAGAATCTCTCAATGTTACTTAGGACCTAATGCATTGTTCAGCTTGAAATCATAAGGCGCAAAATTGTATAGCGAGGTGCTGGATTGAAGGAGAACTTCGGACCAAGGGGTTCTACAACAGTAAACCATTATCAAATCGCTAGTTATATATTGATTGTTGGTAGAAGTGTCAAGTTCTTCCCGGATAGGACAAATCATACACCTTTTGTTGACATTCCAGTAGACCCCAGGAAGAACTATGAGTAGGGAATGTACAGATGTGGAGTTAGTGGGTCAATAAAATTGATGCTGCTTTGATATAATTAACAATAATTGTATACCTCACACATACGGTAGCACCAAAAGCATGCTGAAGCTCGTTATGGGTTCAAAAACAGCCAACTTGATTGATCCATTATAGATTACCCTGAGGATACTGAGCAACTTTGAAAGTCCACTTCTAATGTCTAGTACAAACACATTTGATCGACACTGTTAAAAATAATCTGCGACACCTATACCTGAACAAATTAAACTATTGGATGTTACGCGCGTTAGGAACAAAAGCTTTTGTGCAATAAGCTCTCTGTAAAAGTTTACCTTTGCCATTCCATCGCAGTAACGCGTATAACTTCTGCGTTGCGTGGGAATATCTTAAGATTTTCAGTGCTATGGCCATAATGAATTAGAGATTACTTAACTGCAAGGAACAATGAAGAGTTCTGGTGAAAAAAATTCGTATTTATCGATTTCGATAACTGGTAAGTGCATTTTTTTATGGAGTCACGGAAAAAAGACAAACGCTTTGCGATACAGTTGTCTCACTAACTAAATATTTCGTCGAGCGACGTTTGTTTGATTTAGATTAAGATAACAATAGAACTGAAGTACAAAGGGATGAAACAATATTTAAGTTATTATTATTGACAGCAAAATAAATTTACGATAAGCGCAGGATTGCAAGCCACGTGGAAATTTGAAAAGAAGCATCACTTTATTAAGAATCAGTTTGATGAATGAAAGAGAATACCAATCATTTTTTAAAGAATTCATCAGCATTCCTACCGATGTCATTCCAGAAATATTTGATATTTGTGATCATTTTTTTTTTTTCTAATTTTTGTCAGAGCTACAGAATTTTGTTTTAGATAGCGCGTGGACTTTCCAAGATTTATTATATTGTGATTGCTCCTCAGATGAATAGGAGTACTGTTGGCTTCAGCAATGATGACTATTCTCTTCAACCGCTTTTCAAACTACTAATTCTATTAATTGTAACTCAGAGCACTTAACTAAATATATTGATATAGAGGGATTCCATCCAGAATGTGCCGGAAATCCCAAAAATCATACCCGATCATCATTGATTTGGATGAAACTTGGCACATGAGTTCGGTACGTTGGAAAAAAAAAAAATTCCACTGGTGTTAAGATAATTTGGGTTCAAGAGTAACTTTTGAGATGGGCGTATGTGTTTTTTCCAACATTTTACTTGAAAAATCGTAGTTCAAAAACCATTACATTTAGAGAAAAACTTTATATAAGGGAATTGTAGGGAACTAAAAAGCCTTTCTTAAAAAAATATACACAGAAAAAAATTTTTTTTTTCATCAAGAAAAATCAAAAATAATTACTAAAAATATAATATCTAAAAAACTTATTTTTAATATTTTTTTAATTTGTTGTATGGAAATTTGAGGAAAAAAGACACGTTTTAAAAAAAACTCTAGGATGGACGCTCTTATAATAAAAAAGTTTTTAAAATAGCGAACTTTAGTGTGTATTTCAAATTTTGGTTATTCATTCTTATAAATAAATTTTGATGTTACAATATGGTTTTGGAGATCATTACAAACAATAATGATGATAATGATAAACCACGTAAACGCAACCGTTTTCAAGATATTTCTGATTTTCTTTCAATAAAATTTCAAAACCTCAAAAAATACGCCCTTTTCATAAATTACTCATGATATTAAAACAACAATAGCTAACGATTGTTTCTCTTGTGTTTTTAGCCTTTTTAAAACACCTCTTACTCTTACTTACTCTTAACAGCTCGTCGATTGAAAAAGCTTCACTTAAAGTTATAAGACAAAAATAATGAATTATGGTTGGATTTATATTTATGTATACCATTTATTAGTCTCGGTCATTGATAATATTACATAAACATTTTATAAACTATTGATTGCTTTTATATATATTATGAATCCTGCCTTCTTCGTCATTCGAAAACAGTTTTACAAAAACTTCGTTTTCTGAAATTGGAACGAATGAGTGGTACTTTTGTGTACCTGCAATCGTTTTAGTCTGTCGGTAAATTTCATTCCATTCTGCTACCCCCTGTTCATACTCTTCATGTGATACATAACAAAACGACATTTTTGTTAAACAATCATCACTTTTTTGGTTCGCCCATTCGAATAACTCTAATGCACTTTTTATAGGGTGTTCATGTTGTACAGCAAGGCTTGCATATCTTGCCATTCGTTTTAATGTACCACCAATTGCATCGCAAGGTCCCTTACCGTGGGATGTTGCGAAAAATGCCATTCAGCATCAATATTGTATTTCTTTTTAAACTTACAAAGGCTTGCAAAGTTCTTCCTATTTTTATATTGGGATGCTGCCCCGTCAGACATAAACGTAGCTTTCTTTACTTTAATTTTTGTTTGCAAAAAGCTTATTAGTTTTGAAATAAACACCTGCACCGCAATCGTATCATGTTTCAACACTTCTGAGATAACAATGAAACTGATATTTTTAAGTATTCCAGATTCCGTGTAATAAATGACAAAAGGGTGAATAGTGGCTTGCTCATTACTCCAATAACTACTTTGAACAGCATCTTGAAAAACAAATGAATAATTTTCAGAAAAATCACAAATTATTATTACTTCGCCGTCTTTAAGACAACTTTTATAATCTCTCAAGAAACTAGACTGCTGAGATTTGACAAAATCGTGGGATACTAATTGTTCCAACTTTTCACAAAAATAAGCAATAAATTCATCAATTGGTTTAACAAGTGTCTCTAAACTACATCTATCAGTTGAAATCCATTGCTCAAAAGATATTTCAACTAAACCACGTTTTTCTAATTTGTCTGTTAAACTACTCTCAAAATCTGAAAAGTCTGGACATCGTTCGCATTCACGGAGGTAACATTTTTTAGTTCTAGTTGATGAGTTACATAATATTTCTTCAAAACACAATTTATAATCATTCTCGAATGAATATTTTCTAAGACCATGAAGCATCAAGTTAATGTTCTCATGAATGGTGCAAACACAAATGTTATGAGAACCTGTGCTGCCAAGTAATTTGCAATGCTTTGGTCTTAGTGCTGCAAAAGAGCTAAACCCAACAGCATTTTGATGCATCTCTTGAAATTTAATGAAAGCTTCTCTTAATGAACAAACTAAAAGGCGCTTTTGAATATGAACCCTCTTACCTTCACTCCTCACTGAAACGTAGTCGTTCATACCAGGGGTTGCTCGTGTAATCTCATCACTGTCGTAAAATTGCAAAATTTGGTTTTTTATTTCCGGGTTCAGACCGTGTCCCAGCTTTTCGTTAGGGGCAGCTAAAACACCTTCGTGCTTTGCAAGGAATTTCGCTTGTGATACGATGTACTTGTTTGTTATTCCAAATTCTGCCATTACTCTTTGATTTGTCCAAGATTGTGGTAAAACCGAAAGTATCCTTACTTGATCGTCCCTCGAAGTTTCTGGATCAGCATACCGGTCCTTTAGCTGCGCGATTATTTCGTCATATTCGGCTGCTTTCACTTTCAATTGTTTCAGGTCATCCTCCTCCGCTTGATCCCCAAATATGTGTGTCGAATGCCGTTTGAAACATCTTTGAACTTTTTGCGGGCATAATTTACGTTCAGGAACTTTTTAGCCGATATTGGCGAAACGTTGATTCCAGCTACGCCCTTGTTAAATAGCTCAATATTATGGCGCCTTGAATAATCTTGCACACTGCTATCAGATGGCACTGACATTAATGATATTGCCGATGGCGTTTCCTCGAGACCATACAAGTCTACTTGCCGTGATGTAGATGGTTGTGGATCCATAATGTTAGTAATTGATGGTTTCTCACTAGGCTCCGAAATTGCAGCATGGGATTGTTCCGTTCTATTTAAATGCAAACGACAATTATCACAAATCATCAAAGAAGTGTCCAAATGTGTTTTGCCCATAAACTTGAGTTTTTGACATTTTGTTCGGTTAATTTACGAAGGTTTTTTGAGCACCGTTTAGTGGGAAACGGCATACAACACTTCTTTATGTTAAACTCCATTTTCAGTTCACTCAGATAGATTTTACTGATGAATGCGACTATGTATGAGCATATATATTGGCTGTGGTACCTTTGGAAATGCAGGTATAAAACATCTCTGGTAGTTTACAGGCAGCGAACATTAGCTGTTTTTTTATGAGAAGATATACCTGACATACGTTATAGCTGCTATTTGTCTACCTACCTTAAACAATATGTGTTACTTTCATCGCTACATCACCGAACTGTTCGGAGTGTAGTTTTCACACACTACACCCGACCTCTAACATCGTTGGAGCTTGGCAAAATAGTCAGCAGTTCGATTAATATGCTTCTTCTATATGACCCTCCGCATAATTTCATCATCTGTCCATTTCACACTTGTCGCCCCTGCGACATCTATCTCGCTGTTACTTTCATCGCTTTAGCAAATTCGCTCCCTTCATTCTCTGAGCGGCCCGACCGATACAGCCATAAAACAATTATAAATATATTGATTGCAATATTAAAACAATAGTGCTATTTATCTTGTTCTTTTCAAATGAGTCTTCTTATCATCCTGATATCAAAAGAAAAGAGGACATTAGAGTAATGTGAACGTTATAATATGAAGATCTTGGAAAATTTATCATTTCTGGTGGAAATCTCGATTAACTTAAGAAAAGAGCGAATTTTTTGAGGTTTTTTCATTCTATTGAAATAAAATCCGAAAAATCTCGAAAACGGTAGGTGATTTATCATTATTATCATTATTGTTTTTAATGATCTCCAAAATCATATTGTATAATTAATTTTCATTTATAATAATGAATAACCAAAATTTGAAATATGCACCAAAGTTCGCTCTTCGGAAAACTTTTTTATTATAAGAGCGTCCATCCTAGAGTTTTTTTTCAAAACGTGTCTTTTTTCCTCAAATTTCCACAAAACAAATTTGAAAAATATTAAAAATATGTTTTTTTTATATTTGATTTTTAGTATTTATTTTCGATTTTTCTTTATGAAAAAAAATTTTTTTTTTCAGTGTACATTTTTTTTACAAAGCCTTTTTAGTTCTCTACAACTCCCCCATATAAAGTTTTTCTCTAAATGTAATGGTTTATGAACTACGATTTTTCAAGTAAAATGTTGGAAAAAAAACATACACCCATCTCAAAAGTTACTCTTGAATCCAAATAATCTTAACACCAGTGGATTTTTTTTTTCAACATACCGAAGACGTGTACCAAGTTTCATCAAAATCGAAGATAGTTGAGTTTGGTGACCGACCGATTTGGCGTGGAATCAGTCATAATAACTTGAAATTTAAGCTTAAATTTGTTTACCTTGCAAATAGTTGGCCAGTTTTTGAAACCATATTTTTCTACAAATATGCCACATGCTCTTAAAACTGTTTAGTTTGGCATTTTCCAATACCAATGCCCTTTTGTATGTGCACACAGATTCCGCAAACATTGAGTGACTTTTAAAAGATATGCTGCAAGCCATACGTTACAGGTTACAGGTTTCAATAAGAAAAATACACACCGAATCAGATCTAAAAGTTAACCGCACAAATATACGTCATTAGGGCCTGTTCATAAACCACGTAGACTCATTTTTGAAAATCTCAGACCCCACCCCCTACCCCCTCGTAGACTTTTCTCAATACATTTTTTTAAATTTTTGTGTGGAGCGTAGACTTTTGTCAACCCCCCCTCCCCCCCTTCCCCCTAGAAAAGTCTACGTGGTTTATGAATGGCCCCTAAATAAAATGCTCTTGTATGCATATCTTAATCGGAAATGACAACCAGCCAGATGTACTTTATCAATGCATGCATGCAGTGAGTTTGTGATAAGATAAGAAAATCAATATGCACCCAAGTTCTCTCATTAAATCCGTTTTCTGTGAGAGAAAGCAGGTCAAAGCATATCCATCGTTGAAACAACATCATTTCACAGTCCATTTTATTAAACTGTCACGTGTCAATGCAATCGCAATGAAGCACCTCTTTTGCCAATGTAGAATTGACAAGATCCAAGTTGGCTTCTGTCTGTGGTTGTCTGACACACTTCAGCCGCTGACATTTGAGAGCAGATTGTCGCAACATTTCGTCTGACAAAACGATCGATGGCAGAAGGGCCAGCTCAGGTTCTAAATTGTTGCAACACTACTTGCATAACTAGCGAATGCACTAGTTCTCGGAAACCGCATCGAACGACCGCAGGTGTTTTCATTATTAATCACTCTGTGGCAAGGCAGCGGGCGGCGGTGGTGGCGGCGGCGGCGACGGTTGATTCAATTGTGAAACACCGATCTCATCGCGGCTGTGGGGTTTGATGGGGTGTGAACGCTCCTACTAATCTCTATCGAACCTAGACGATTTGAGTTCTAATGAGTCTTTTACACAAGCTAGATTTGATGATGATGATGATGACTGTGATGCCATACGATAATGACCGTGTTTTATCAATTATTAGCCGCATATCGAAGCGACCGTGAGGGATGATTAAGATGCTACCAGTTCCGGGGCTATCATTTGGAGTAATTTGTTTGAGGTTTTAGTATCACTTCTAGGGTTGTATGATTTGTTGGTTTAAGAAACGATGGAAATGTCAGCTTTCGTGATTGACGGAATGTGATTGTTTGTCTGATTGCGACGTTTGCCGAGTCGGTGCAATCAGTGTCAATCGGTGATCGAAGTAATTAAATAATTATTAGCATTGGTTAGCGTTGTGTCAACTTGAATGTAATGGTGATGTCTTTTTTTTTTTTTTTCTTAGGTGGATGGGTTCGAGTCTTTACGAGGGTTTTTTCGAATAGAAAAATTTAGCATAGAGCATGATTGAGTTTGGCTCATAATAATACTAATGCAAAGCGGGACAAGTATTGAAAGCTCTCATTTAATAACTGTGGAAGCGCGTCTTCCAAAACGCTTCTTCAGGTAAGAACGACTCCGTTATTTGCCCAGCAAGAATCGATTCCAGTCACTGATTGTACGCCTGCTTTGTTTCACGAGCTACTGGCTTATTATCAGAATGTTCGTGGTCTCTGAACAAAAATAGACGACTTTTTCTTAGCTGCCGTCGAGTCCAACTTCGACGTGATAGTTCTAACCGAAACCTGGCTCAATGATCAAATTCATTCCGCTCAACTATTTGGAGATTTTTGAGAGTTTTTCGGAATGATCGTAATCGCATAAATAGCAAAAAATCTCGTGGTGATGGCGTCTTGATAGCAGTTTCCAAAAGACTTCACTGTTGCCTGGATCCTACTTCTATTTACCCTTAGCTCGAACAGTTTTGGGTCCAGATAAAAACTCCACACAGGAAGTTAAGTATCGGCGCATGTACTTACCTCCCGATAGGAAATCTGATTTAAGCACCAATCGAACTGATTGAGAACCTTATCAGTTCGATTGGCGCTGTGTTATCCCGTTTAGATCACTACGACTACGCTTTACTATTTGGCGATTACAACCAGTCTATTCCAATGATTGGTCATCCCACAATTGTCGTTCTTCGTTCGCATATGCCACCCGTAGGCTGTGCTTTGATCGATGGATTTAGCCTTCATAATTTAACGCAAACAAATTCAACGTTAAATCGTAACTCGAGACTGCTTGATCTTGTGCTGGCAAATGAAGCTTGCCTAATGGAATGTGCTGTTGTCGAAGCCTCCGTTACCTTTAATTAACCTCGACGCCGATCATCCTGCGCTGGACATTACTATAACTCTATCAGTGCCTATTACCTTCGATAACAACGTCGATCCACATGGCCTGAAATTCCGTAGAACTGCTTTAAGCCAAACTTTGTCCCAAGTCAATTGGAAGTTCCTTGACTCATGATCCACTATCAATGACCCGGTAAACTTTTTTGACAAGGTTGTGTCCCGGACTATACCAGATTTTGTTTCGCTGAGAAGATCCGCTCGTAAACCTCCTTGGTCTAATGGTCATTTAAGGTACCTGAAAACGTGTGAGGTCAAAGGCTCTTCGTAAGTACTGCAAAACTCGAAATCAATTCACCAAGTGAATTTTCTCTACAGTACCCAATACCGAGTGTACAATCGTCTTCTCTACAACAATTATTCAAAACGAATCCAATCTAACCTTCGGCACAACCCGAAGTTGTTCTGGTCATTTGTAAACACAAAAAGGAATGCTAATGTGATGTGATTTCCTTTCTGAGCACTTCTCAAAAGTGTATTGAATGACACCATGCCAGCATTGGAGCAAGTCAGCGAAGCACTCAGAGATACTCCCAGAGACGCGTTCGACTTCAATATTCCTGCGATTTTTTTTTCCTCTGTTCGGGACATAAACCACTGCGGCCAGTAATTTGGTCTATTGTAGTATATCCCGTATCCTTTGTTTAGTGCATGTCGAGTTACTTCATCACTATTGAGAAATGATGAAGTATTCGGTGTTGTTACAGTTGTCATTGATTGTTTTTGGCAATGAATTAAGTTCTATTGAAAGTTTCCGCAATTAATTCCCGCGAATTCATTGCAAACAAAACAAACAATGACTCCGATATTGACCATCCATCAGAACCCTAGTCCTAACCAATTCATAGAACTATAGAACATCAAACAGAAAATGAGAATTCACAGATATGAAGACTAAGTATGTTTTCCTTATTCCATGCTCATCCTCGGTGGACAAATCCGAGTATGGTCGCTATTCACAAGACATAAAATGTAATAAGGACTATTATACGTTCCTTTGACTATAAAAAAATAAATATGTTCCCTAGTTTGAATTAATTTAGACTAGGGTTCGGTGGTAGATCTGATACCCCGTAACGCACCACGAAAAGGTGATCTACCACCGTTACGGGTCATTCCTGCGATTACATTGGACCTCGTTTAATCCGCAGTCCAGATGCTAAAACTTCATGTGTACTAAAGGGTTGCTCTGCAGTTTTTTTTACGATTCCTCTTTTGAAGCTTTTCAATATCTCGTTACGCCAGGGAAAGTATCCAACACGTTGGAAATCTTGATTCGTGTTCCCGATTTTCAAGAAAGGAGATGAACAAAATGTCAAAAATTATCGAGGAATCACATCGCTCTGTGCCTGCTTAAAAGTTTTCGAGATCATCGTCAACGACTTGTTGTTTGCTAGTTGCAGACACTACATCTCTCCTGAACAACATGGATTTCACTCCAGAAGATCGATTTCAACCAACCTTGCACCTTTCGTTTCCTCGTGTCTCCGGAAAATGGAAGCTGGATCTCAGGTCGACGTTGTTTAAGTGGATCTCATTGTTGTTTAAGTGGATCTCGTTGTTCAAGTGGATCGTTGTTTAAGTGGATTTCGACCGGGTTGACCATGCTATACTTTTTGCAAAGTTAAACAATCTTGGCTTGTCAAATTACTTTGTTCGTTGGTTTAAATCTTACCTAATGGACAGGATACTCTGCGTGAAGATCGGCTCAGATCAATTGAGCTACTTTACTGATATGTCGGGCGTACCTCAAGGCAGAAACTTGGGACCACTGCTGTTCTCAATTTTAATCAAGGAGGTTGGACTGATTCTTCCACCTAACTGTTTAAAGTCACTGTTTACATTTGTAACTTTCGACCTTTTGATGATTTTGTCTAGATTTATCGACGTTTCGCCCGCTAGGCCGCCCACACATTTCCACCATTAACCGCGTGTTTTAACCTTGATGAGGTTCTTAAGTTTGTGTTCGAACGCCGTCGAACGTGCTTAAAACGAACAATCTAGCTGTTTCTTTAGAAGTGACAAATTGAATTGGATCAACAGGAATGGAAAGAGCTCACCTGAATTATAGATCCCTGCCACTTAAAAGTAACGAAAGACGTAGCAAGCATCTTTTATTCCTTCCAACAAATATTTTTGGGTTCCAGATGGACGCCACAATGTCAGATCTCCTGGAACACCAGCGTCGTAATTGATTTAGCTTCCAATGCAGTTATCCCAGCACAGCTTCTCGAACGGTAGCCTGGGGCCGTAGTGCCACATAATCTAAACAAAAAAGAGAAACAATCCACACATATTTATTGGCAACACCTATGTAAAATTCCACATCATAATGATGTGTTTACACAAAAACGGAACCCTTTGTAAAATACACATGAAGTTTATGTGGCAAATGGAAAGTATGAGAGGCAACACATAGTCGTTATATGACACATACAGTACTGCACAAAATAAAGTACGTATCTTCCATATTTTCAAAATTTGTCATATTATCCAGCAACTATGAGAGATAAGATTTCGATATCTTTGGACGAAAATTACAATTACATTGAGGGTTTAAATTCATCCAGACCTTCTCCAGAGCTTCGAATAATTTGTCACGCTTGGTCACGTCTATCAACGTTTTGATTAAGAATAGAAAATTTTCGATATGATTCAAGTCCGGGCTTTGAGGTGGCCATTCCAATAGTTGGATACGTGAAGTACGGAAGTAGGCAGTTTTTTGTGGGCGGTGTGCTTGGGGTTGTTATCTTGTCGAAAAGTAAACTTATTTTGCAATCCACCTTTACATGCCTTCTCATTCAGGTTTCCTTTTAGAATGCTGATGTAAGAGTCGGCAGTTATTATTCCACATCATGATATTGCCACCTCCGTGCTTCATTGTCTATTTGAACATTTTTATCTGCAAGTCTCTCTCCAGGTTTTGTCCAGACTCGTGCCCTTTGTTTACGACCAAAGAGCTCGAACTTGCACTCATCACTCGAGATAACTGGTTTCCAGAAGTCTAAGGACTTGTCGACGTACTTTTGGGCAAAGTTGAGACGTTTGAGTCCTGTAGGAGTCATTACTAGTCTTAAATAAATGCTAACAGCAAAACAAACAAACCTGTTAACTTTGCGAATCAAAGGTCGGCGTTAGAAAAAGCTGTTCTTAATACCTTTTTCAAGTAGTCTTCTGCACACAGTTCGATCGGATATGTTCAAATTAACGTTTTCCTAGATTACACACCTGGTGATCGATGGGTTTTTAGTCACTTAGCCGAATTGACCGATCATCATTGATTGTTGTCTTCCATTTCCTTCCTCTAGTTGCTCTGTCTGCCACACTTTCGAGATCCTCGTACTTTTTGCATATTTTTCGCACTTCTGCCGCACTCAATTCATATTTCCGAGCGATTTCTCTGAAAGGCCCTCTCGGCGGTTTTTAACGATGAGTTTGCGGATATCTAAAGAAATTGGGTTTTTTTCCCATCTTATCGATACATTAACAAAAATAATTTTTTTTGACGTGGTAATGCGGTTCGAAGGGTTTTAAAGCATACACACGCTGTAGTGCGTACTTTATTTCGGCCAGCTTAAAAACGACTCATTTTGGAATTTTATCAAACTATTAAACATATATGCAATATAAAGATGTAATGATGTGGTATAAATTTTATGAATTATAAATACTCCATTCCATCCATATAAACTGTATTGAAATATCGAATGCCGAAAAAGTTGTAGCGGTTTGAATTTAATTACATCAGGTGCGTACTTTTTTTTGTCCAGTACTGTAGGAATTATATGTGGGGGGTTACAAAAAGCTATTATGTGTTGATCACATGGCAAACATTTATGTGTCGGATACATATATATTATAATAATTATATTATAAATTCTTTGTCCATCAAAACCAAGTACAGGGCTCGATATCTGCGTTCATTCTGTGAATCAGGGCGAGTTTTTAAAATAATTCCCAAGAATCTCGGAAAATATTGATTTGAAATTTTAACCAAATAAATTCTAAAACAATCCATATGAGAATAACTCAAAATCACAACTAAACCTACAAAATCCAGTACTCGACATTGAAGAAGTCTGCAATGCCTTGTTCAGACTACAGAGTTACAATACGTTACAACGGTTGTCAAATAATTTCAACAAGAAATTCGTCATCAAGATAGGCTTATTACACGTTATAAGTGCTCTGTCTGGTCAGTACTAAAGTTCCAAAATCGTCCAAAAAGAGGTCCAAGGCGTTTTCAATTAGTATGTATTTTTTGCTGTCATTGTTACACATAGAAATATTTATTAATGCCTTATCTCTGCCAGACTGAGCATGAGCATGATTGACCTACTACGGATACTACTTCGTTATTGTTAAATCAGCTGTTTTACACAAAAAAACAACAGATGGTGTTTGGGACTAACATGCATCCTCAATGTGGGAAGCGTAGGAAGCCGATGAAATCCTCCCCCTTCCGCGAGAAATCACTGGGATGTAGGATATCCGAGCAGGAACGAATAACTTGATAGCTGGCATTTGTTATTTAAGAGCACTGTATAAGAGATAAAATACCTGAGGATAATACCATAAAAGTGTTCCCAAAATGTTATGCGAATACCAAATTGATGTAAGAAAATACCAAAATGTTTCTTTTACTAATCGAGTATCCAGCTATCCAGTATCCAGACCCGCTATGACAGATTATGCACGAATTTGGATTTCCGGAAAAACTGACGCTGTTGGTCAAAGCTACGATGAATCGAGTGATGTGTGTCGTCCGTCGTCAGGGACACTCTTGAGTCCATCCGAATCTCGGAGAGGGTTACAACAAGGTGATGATTTGTCTTGTTTGTTGTGCAACATTGCATTGTAGGGTGTGATTCGAAGAGCTGTGTTGGACACGAGTGGCACGATCTTCAGGAAGTCTGTCCAACTATTTGGCCAAAAGCAGCAACCAACTGTTATTCCCACAACCGATTATTCAGTTCATTATTTTTTCTTGTGATTATCTCGTGTGCGGTTGTTTGTCTACAATAAGGATCTTCACAAAAGAAAACCAGAAATTCGGTTTGCGTACTGTCTCTTTTAAAAGCATTGTCGCTTCGACCGATGGACGCACATGTCGCGTGGCATGAGGTAAAACGGTCGCCAAGATCCATAATTATAAGCTTGAAAATCCAATCATCACGTAATCCCAGAGTATGTGCAAATCTGAGATTATCATCGAAGCCGGTACATGTGAGGACAGAAGTAATCGGCCGGATTTTAAACCAAATCGAGAGTACAGACCTAACCTAGAGTACGGGAGAAATTTGTGGAAATGAACAGCTTAATAATTTGCTTAAAGTTATGCAGTTGACTAGCATCACAGGAAAGGTTGGATCTTCTTCGGATTAAAAAAACCGTTTACCAGTAAGTATTTTTGGCTAAAAATCTATATATATAAAACAGAGTGGCATACGTAAGACCGCGCATAACTCGAGAACGGATCGTCCGATTTAAGTTGCTTTTTTTTTGTTCTGTTCGGCTACGCCCAAGGAACATTTATAGAAAGAGAAAGTTGGACAAATTCATGGGGGAAATGAAAACATCGAAATGATAGATTTTCAAAACATTATGTATGGTATTTTTTCGTTTTGTTCGAGTTATCCTTGACATGCAGCGGAGTTAAGAGGTGTCCTTATTATTCTGCTTTTGGTTCGAGTAGTTAAGGACTGTCGGTGATCCACAATGTGCGGCATATCGAGAGACCTGTCAGCGGTTGCAATTGTTAGAAAACGACACACATTGGGATACAACACATGCCAATGCCATTGTTACTGTACCTGCAATCAAATTCGTACCCTGTTTGCGATCATCATCTCGGCATGTTTTCCATCAAATGTAGTCGAATTGTGGAACAAATACAAGGATGGCATGGTTGATGATATTTTACATCGAGCTCGCACAACCACTGTGAATTACGAGCTGGAAATTAACAATGAGATACGCAACGAGGCGCTGATTTTGGTCGAATACATGTGTTTGCTCATGTGCGACAGTCACTCCTCAGCAAGAGGACGTATACGACACTTTGATGAAAGCGATTGACGACTGAAATAGAGCCGTGTTCTTCATCAATGTACCTGGCGGAACTTGCAAAAAGAACCTTATTTCATTATTATTGGCTTGGGTTCGCCCATGATCAGATATTGCGATGGCGGTTGCCTCTTCAAGGATTGCAGTCACATTGTTGGAAGCGGTCGAACGGCTCAATCTGCGTTGAAGCTGCCGTTGAATCTCCAACTGACAGACGAATCGACATGCAACATTTCGAGGAATTCGACAAGGGCGAAGGTTTTGCAGTGTTGTAAGATCACCATCTGGGATGAATGCACAATAGCACACAAACGAGCATTGGAGGCACTCGATCGGACTATGCAAGATCTGCGCAGTAACTCGAGACTTATTGGAGGCGCAATGATTTTGTTGCCAGGTGATTTTAGACAAACACTACCTGCCATTTCACAAGCCTTAAGCTTTCGTCTTTAGGGCGATACATAAAGAAGCTACAGTTGACGAGAAATATCTGAGTTACCTTGCAAAACTATCCGTGTGCCGAGATTTTTTCGAATTAATTGTTGGCGGATGGCACAAGGGGCAAGACGGCTTTTTTGTGAGTTACTTGTTTCTTCAAAGTTGCTCAGGATTCATCAAATTTGCACACTCTCTGATGTTCTTCTCCCACCAAGATATAAAATGGTAGGAATGCCAAAAAATGTGTGCGAAAACGAAAAAAACAACTCCACTCATATCTGATCATAAAACTCACATTTGCTCAGAACGCATCAGCTTCCATCAACGTGTATAATTTATAACTCAATTTAATGTATTCTGGCAGCACTGGCTTGAATCTTTCGGTGGCGATGCTGGCAACCATGGCAACCAATGACAGCAGTATGTTTACTGTCTGAGAAATTAATTTAGTATCGTATCGTAAGACTGTGAGACTGTGAGGAGTAATTGGCCCCGATTACGGTAAGTAGTTTGATTAATATTGTTTTATTGTTTCTTTTAGGAAGACGAAAAACAAATGCAATATGTGGAAATAATTGACTGCCAAAAGAATCACCTCCTAAAAGAGACCAAGCCGGTTCGACCAACCGTAAATATTGAAAATTCCAGGGGCCATATTTTGGGTCTCGAAACGAAGAACTTTTTCGCACAAGCGTTCGTACAAAAAGTCGATCGTTTCGAGATACAAAATACGGCTCCAGTTTTGCGATAGGTCAATCCGGCTTGGTTTCTTTTTGGAAGTGATCTGTTCGGCAGTTAATAAATGCCACATATTCCCATTGTGCGGATTAATTGACCCAACCCATTCGACGTTGGCTTCGACTGTGGGAAGCATTATATCGGATAGAGTCGTTCGGCCTCATAGATGGTATAGATGTGCAATACTCAAGTGCATTTACAGTGTTTTTATCAGTAGTCTTCAGTATCTATTACACTGTTCTACTTTTAGGTGCAGGCAAAAAAAAAGGAAAACAAACTTAATTAATAATAAAAACAAATTTGATTACACAAATTTTGGATGATATATCTTAACTAAGATCAAAGACTTATATATAATCAGTGGAGTAAAGGAGAAAAATCATTAAACAGTGTAATATAAAAACTAATTCTGCTGAAACCGTTTCACTCTATCCGCAGATAACCTGTGCCTGTCTTCGGTTAGCATCCACAGCAGTGTAGACTTTTTTATAATTTTAATCTGGCCGCTAGAATCCGAAATCTTGAAAGTGTGTTTTAGTCCAGATGTAGAACTTTTCAATTTTATTTCATCGCAATTGCTGAAAAGTTCGGCAGCGTTGTACACTGTCGAGGAGCCATCAGTAACATATTGATCCCACCGAGCATTACCCTGGTCATCATAGATATCATGTTTAAAATACTCCTCATCAGAACTGTCCTCTACATCAACAGCTACGAACTCCGTTCTTTGAAAATTTTCATGATTTAATACGGAATCACTCATGTCAATCAATGACGGCTCCATGCCGAGACCCAGTAACGTCTTTTGAGCGTTTGTTTTGCATTTTACGACCGAAGCCTTAATATCATCATTAGATGGTAGAATCAGACAAGACTGGTTCTGTCGTTTGGTGTTGATGTAGGGGAAATTGATCTGATCGTGGTGTTTATACATGATGCATCTTTTCATATATACTCTCCGTAGCTTCTCCGTAAGCTCTTTGATGGAGAAATTTACGACCGTTTGATTCGTTGAAGACATCGATCTTAATTCACGAAACAGTTCTTCGCAGGGTTGACTTGAGAGATATCCCATAATGCATTGCTCAGGGACATTGTTGTCGCGGCAAATACAAATGAATAGAATTAGCGCATGTGCATTTACTTCAAGGCAATGGTATGCGTTTGTTGTAATACATTCCGTTAGATTTTTGTATTTTTTCTTACAATAATTTCTCCATCCGCGCACTGTAAATACTGTTGTCCTAAAAAAAATGAATTTGTTTAAAAATAAACACTAATGGAAGCGAAAGTTTATTGTTAACTTACCAAATGTCCTCAACACGTTCGAGGAAAGGAATGTTTGTTTCCACGTATGACCGATACATACGGTGCATAAGATTTAAAAATAACGCAGTGCCCTTGCTGTCGGGAACGTTTTTTTCAAGAAACGCTATTAATTCAGGATTAATTAGCTTTAACGTCGGGCCAAATTTCATTTTGTCTTTTAAATCGATATCCGAAATACATAACCCATGCTTGTCTTTACTGTGTGTATTGATGAGTTGTTTCAAATGCTCTTTCCTTATAATGTATTTTCCTTGAATGAAAACGTGGAATGATTTGAATATGATTGTTTTTTCCAATTTAAAAATCTGTATTTTTTAGGTGCTATTTGGATAGATAACATGAATTTGGTGTAAAGAAAAAAATGAACATTGAGATCTCTTTTTGCTGCCAAAGTTTTCAAAAGTCAATTTTTTTGTGTTGTCGTGTAGTTTAAAATGTACTAGAAGTGTACTAGAGTGTTATTAATCATTTAACCATTTGAGCAACAAAAAATGCTTTAGTGATACTACACCAACAGATTATTGTTTAAAATAAAGATTTACCAATGATCATATCTCCTTTCAGCATTCGATTTCGAAATTTGTTTATGGTATGAATCATATCCTGCACATTGATAGGAGTTTTACTGAAGCAGTCTACTCGAAACCAGGGGCCCCATGTTGATGGCAAACATGGTCTATCAAATCCTGCCCTGATCCTCATGGCTTTCATTAGCCGCGAGTCACCATCTGATGCATTAGCCAAAACGGTGATCCCATGGCGTTTCAAAAGAGATTCGGTGTAAGCCCAACGCTTTAGTACATCGTTGTAGTCAAATTGGTTATTCGAGCAAGCATGATAAATTACATAGGGGGCGGCTTCTCTAGTCAAAGGAAGTGCTATCTGAACATAGGCATAACTTCCGACATGGTAGGATTTCAAGTCACTTGCGATTTTGTACGGAGTGGTTGCTTGAAACATACCTTGCTTTGGCAAACCATTCGAAGCCATCGGTGGCACAAGTCCGGTAATCGAATCAGTATTATAATCGTAACATGTAGTAGCGGTTATTTTTGTCGCATCTTCACATAGTACGACGGTCAACGGAAATGCGTTTTTAACCAAATATGTTTTTAAACCAACAACGTCTATGATACCTTCCTGTATGTGAATAGTGTTTTTGTGCATGTGCCTCTGAATAGTTTTTTTTTGACATTGTCGCCAAATTTGAATTAATAAATTCGTAATGAGCGTTTCCGGCAGTCAGATATGCGAAGGTACAAATATCCTTTTCCAAGTCATTATATCTTCGAGCATGTAGGCTAGTCTCTTTTGTTCTGTCATGTAGCTCTGTTAAAATTTTGAGAAACGCTAAATCATTCATAGCGTTTTCGTGATTACCATCTAAAATTAAATAGAATCAAATCAATATTCGTACATCAAAATGGTATATTTCATGTTAACCATTTCGAACATCCCAAGTTTCTTGACTTACTAAACCATCTGAATCACGCGCATCATTTAGGGCCTGGCTAATGCCGTCTTCCTGGTCATCAAAGCCAAAGGCAACATCACTAGCTGGTTCAATAAGAAGGTGTTTAACAATGCCTGCACTGACACCGTAGTCGTGTTGGATCTCATGGTCCTCTTGTCGGTCAACAACGATTGAGCTCGAATTGGCAAACGGTTCGATTTCGGGTTGCATTTCATCCGGACTAACTGAATCCATATCGATCTCAATCCAGTGCTCTTCGAGGCGAGCATCATCATCCGAAAGGCTTCTAAAAAAGTAAAAACTGTGTATTGTTCTCTCCGATTATATATTGATCTTTGTCAATGTTTTACACAGGAGGAAATTTGCATCGTCCACAGTAATTAAGGCAAATTAAGGCCATTTTAACCTAGGGTACATGCACAAATAACGTAACATTTTAGGAGAAGGAGGAGAAGGATGATGATGAGGAGGAGGAATAGGAGGAGGAGGGGTAGAGGGGGGAGGCGGGGGAGAGAGGAGGAGGAAGTATCAGAAGCAATGAACAATTATGTAAGGTATAAGGTATAAGGCTGCAGCTTCGAAAATAGGATTGAACTTCTCTAGTGTTTCCAGTATACGATTGCGTATGGCAACATACCCCGAGTCGGTGAGCGAAGAATCGGTCGCTCTGGAAATGGGATTTAAAATAAAACAATTAACATTTTATCGATTCTATTGCAGACTTCTCTCCAGGTTGAAGTAAAAAGTGAAACGACCTATTGAACATGTATATATTGGTCAATGGAGTACTTCTTGCCGCTTGAAGTTCCCTTTCTGTCTTATGGAAACCTCATACTTATATTAGAAAGGGAATGTCATCCGACCATTAGTAATCAATTTTATTTTTAGTTGGTAGTACAGCCAACTTAAGTGCCCGGTACTTACGCTTTATTGAGGCAAAATCGGAGTCGAGTCCTGATAGCCTCCGCCTCCTGCTCACGAGAACGATCAAAATCGATTTCCTGCCCAATATTTATTTGCCCCAGCCTTTGCCCGAAGTTGCATTTTTGAAGAAGTAAACTTTTGATGCCATACTGTTTAACAGCTTCAACAATAGTTTGGAATATTCTGACATCACCCACAGAGAACCTAAACTCCGTGGGTTCATCAGAATAGCTCCCAAAATAGTCTTGCAATGTTTTACCATTGCAAGAGATTAGTCGTCTGATACGAGGAACGGCGTTCCTCATCTGCGCTTCGATTTCGAAAATGTCATCGTTATTCAAATTTCCAAGTGCTTTGGTAGCAGCAAGGTCTTGAAAATTTATTATATTTTTTATATGCATCGGTACATTACCAACCTCTTCCTCCACTCTCTGCCAAAACGTATCCTGTAAGTGTA
Organism: Aedes japonicus; assembly: GCA_034211315.2. Taxonomy (NCBI): domain Eukaryota; kingdom Metazoa; phylum Arthropoda; class Insecta; order Diptera; family Culicidae; genus Aedes; species Aedes japonicus. The sequence continues at coordinate 22,465 of JASCZW010003150.1, read as the reverse complement.
TATTTTTTCAGTAATTTCACCAAACACACATCATCAAAAAATACTTACCAAACGTTCTAGGCCAGTAGGAATCGCTGAGGTGTTTGCATTAGACATTATTACAACCAAGAACTGTAAATTTACGATTAGCGGGAGACAAAAACAACAAAGTTGATATGGTTACTTTGACGAAAAAACTTTCTTGTTTTTATTATGCAATTTCTCTGTCAAAACCAAGCTTTACAAAAGGTAGGAATGTTCAATATGACAATATGAATCCAGTGAATAAGAGATACTCATATTTGCTCAGAGTTACTCAGGATTGATCAGTGTCTTGCCCCTAGGGATGGCAATGGATTGATTTCGATCCCGCCAAATGTCTGGCGAATGTCATCCAGAATTATGAGAACCACGATTGGTTAGTGCACGTGCAAAAAATAAGGACGCAGGGGATTTGAATTTCGTAATTCAAAATGAAATTTTGGACAATAACATTCATTCAACATAATTTGTTGTGTGACTAATCCGGGCGAAGCAACCAATTATCCAACAAAATTTCTGAGTTCATTCGATTTACCAGGATTAACACAATATAATGTACGACTGAAGATTGGATCTGTTATCATCATGCTACAGAATCCCAATCAACCGAAAATGTGTAATGGAACAAGATTGGTCGTAAAGCAACTCAAGAATAATGTCATTCAAGCAATGATACTCAAAGGCGAATTCAAGGGCGAGGATGTGCCCAAAAATTCCACGTATTCCAACGATTTACCTGTTGAGTTCAAACGAATGCAATTTCCAGTTCGCCTTTAATTTGCCATGACAATCAATAAATCACAAAGTCAATCTTTGGAAGTGTGCGGGATTAATCTCGAATGCCCATGCTTCGGGCACTGTTGTTTATTAATCTTGGTTTATTTACACGCCGGATAATGGAACAAAAATGAAGTCTACCACAAAACACTGAATTGAACTGGCGCAAGATTCTGTCAACCTCTACAATCATGTAAATAAAGTATGTAAATTCAAACAAATTCGAAAAGTGTTTCATTCAATCAATATCTGAAATCCAAGTTTCGTAATCTGTTATCGATCACGAATGAACGATAAAAAAAACTGAGGAGACAAGCAAGCCAAGTCTGGCTTAAAGTAACTTAAAAATAAAATTAAATCATGAATGTTCGGAATTATTTGATTCCTAAAATCGGTTGATGCGGAACAAAGTTCGCCGGGTCAGCTAGTAACTCATAATTCAACAATGTTGAAGACAACATCGCAGCGAATAAATACTAGCGCATCAATTCCACGCCAACAATCAGCCCTCTCAGCCAGAACTAATGTAAACCGGGCATTAAGACTACGCTAATTGTTCACACCAGCAAACAAATTCCGTGAGCATCGATCAAACCGCTTGCTCACCTTCACCGCGATCGTATTCTCTCACGACTCACACTTTCCTTCGCTTCAACAGCCCGCGATCTGTTTCGCTCACGATGACTTATTAACTCGCTATGTTTACCACATTAACAAACTGCCGTATCGTTGGACGTCCGATTAAAATGTGCATAACAACCGCTACAGCAACCGCATGGGTTCCCTCGATGCCGATTCGATGCATGGCAAAGAATGACAGCGCTGTGTGGGATTCGTGATAAACATAACATAGAACATCTCATCCACTATCGAATCAAAGGCAACCCTTTCGGCAGGCAGGCGTTAACAACTTTTCGATGAATTGGTTCGCTTCGCTCCGGTTTGCTTCCTCAGCTGTAGCAGCAGCAGCAGCAGCAGCAGCAGCGACTTGTTGCGGCGGCTCGTCGTCCGGTCGATGGTGTAGCATTAGTTTATTCGTTCAGTCGTACATTCGCCGCGCTCGCTGTTGGACGCGAATTTCCCTAATCGTTTCAGCGATTGTTGTGTGTTTACATTTTTTTTTCTGTTGTTTATTTTCGCGCTCGTGATATGGATTCCGTGCCTTCAGTTCAATTTGTTTAGTAATTGATGATACATATTAGCGAGTGTGAAGTGCTGTGGTTTGTTTTTGATCGTGTATTAAGAGTGGCTCACATTGGCTCCGTTGATCGCATGTTAGTAACGGTGGTCGTGTATTTTGCTCGATGTGTGGCTTGAGTTTCGAGAATCATTCTGCACTCTGACTGACGGGGTTTTATTCAGTTCCGATTCGGTATATAGAACATTATTTCTATTTCTAACTTAATTACTCACCATTTTTGGAAGCCACGAATAGCTTAGTGAATAATCCATTCGCTTGTTTTCAGTTTGCGGAAGTAGAAGATAAAAGTGACAGATACATGTTAGGAACGGCAGTGTCATCAACGGAAAATATCGCAAAATTGACAGCCAAACTCGAAATTGGTTAAGTGAATCAATTGAAACAGTTGACCCCCGCTGTGAACCCGTGCGAAACGCCTCCTTCTTCGGGCAAAGTCTGGTGCAATAGAGTCGTCCGGCTGTTCGGTATTTTTGTTTTTGCGAATTAGCCAAAGTGATATTGGTGAAGCGTATCGCTGCAAAAATTCTCCCGGAAAAGTGTGGCTTTCAGTGATACCGAGTATCGATTTTGTTTGTCTATCGGCAAATGAATTGAACCAAGTGGAACAAACTGCAGCACCAGTGGAGTGGTGCCATCGCAGTTACATACTTGTGTGCTAAGTACGATTCGTGACGACAACGGAGGCGACACGTGTGTTTGTTGGCAGCAGTTAGAAGAAAATTGTAAGTAAATGTAAAACAGTTGTATGACGACTTGACTATGTTTCATCACACTGTGATTAGTTGTAGCTGTTTTTTTTGCCTCTCCGGACTTGGTGCATAACTGAGCTGACTGTAGTAATCAAATCATATGCACTTCTAGCTATTTACTACTGGCGGCATGCGCTTGGCGAATGTGGTGCGTTCGAAGGCTTAGGGAAAGGTTATTCGGTTTCTGGTTTTGACATGCACAGCTGGCGATAATCAAATCGAACACGAGTGGGCTGTCGATTTCAACGGAGTTAACGATCTCGAGGATCTTAGTCTTAGTTTACGTGGAGAACAATCTGATATGTTTATCACCGATCTCTAGGATATTTTTTGAAATTTTAATGAATACTTTTAATGAAATACAAAATGAATAGTTAGAAAAATGTATTGGTATATTTTTTAAATTGTGGAACAGTTAAAACTAACTTCAGAAAATTTGAACAACTGAAGGAAATGAATGATCAATGTTTTTTTCCTGATAAGTAACGTCATCTCTACAGAGGAAATTAATTTTCAATATTACTTTGTTTATTGAAACTATTTCTTATCATTGCATTTGTTATATGCACAGTGAAAAATGTTATAGAGCAACAAAATTAATATGTGATAAAAAAACCAGTACGATTAATGTTTAGGCAAAGCGTGTCGTGAAAATAATCGAAGTCGAGAAGTTATTCTCCACAGGCAAAAAGTAGTTTTTTTTAAGTTTGAAAAAATTGTTCCTGCTGAAATTGTATGTCAAATAAGTTTAAATTTTATAATTAAATCAACTGATTCCTATTTGATATATCCAATCGTTGAACACAATTTTTCTTGTTTTAAATTTTAAACTGGCTGTTTTTATTTAAAAAAAATCCTCTCTTGGATATGTGGTAGTGGATTAATTTCTAACCAGTGGTGTTAAACGTCCATTCCCCGCAAAACATTCGCCTGCTGCGAAATGTTATGGAACACACATTAACAGTTACGTACAGTTCAAGCGAACGCAAATGAAAGACGACAGGAAGAGCAACTTTACGCCCTCTTTTTGCAGACATTTTCAAACAGAAACAAATTTTTTTTGTCACTGTGTTTGAATCTATTGTTATACGTTGTTAGTATTTATTTTTTAAATTGGTTGCATATAATAAACATCACATGTATGCAGTTATAAGCCAGTAATCAATAAAATTCTGAGCGACATAAATCTATGTTGAGACTGTTTTATAACCGTTGGCTGGAGGCTGCAGAAATGTCTCGTCGCCTGTCGATAACAGTTCAAAAATGTCATGACAATTGCTGCCATGCGAGTTTACTTATGATGTGTTTTTGATCGTAATGGAAAATATAAAATGTTATGGAATAATGTTAAAATACTGTACACACTCAGATTTTTTTACAGAAACCTGATAAATGTTCGCCATTAGATTTGTTCACAGAAATCAGTAAAATTTTAGTGAATTTTCAACAGCTGAACGTTCGGTAATCCGATTTAACAAATTTCGGTAATTTTTTACAGAAAACTGTAAAATTTCACCGAAATCCGTTGAATCGGATTACCGAGCGTTCAGTTTTTTGAAAATTCGATAAAATTTTACAGATTTCTGTAAAAACTCTAAGAGTGTACATTTACCAGCACAGGATTTTTTAAATTTTTGTACAGGTTTGGGCCTAAGGATCTTAGATTGTTACGAAACTTTGTCCACGCGTAGGGTTCATGGATATATGAACCTAAAATATTATTTAAAAATTCAGGGTTGCCAGTTTTCCTACAAATTTTTCACAATGAAGGGAAATTTCTTGGAAAAGTCGTCTTCTTGTTTGCTCGTACGTTTCTCAGATGGTTGCTCGGTTTGTTTCCCATTCGATTGGTGGCCGCTAGGTAGTTCGCTTTTAAAATTAGTTCGAATTTTAAGGCTCAACTGCAAATCCTTAAGGAGCCGATGGTTAATTAATTGGTTTTTTTTAACAATAGCCAACGGCGTATTATTGCTTTTACGTGCTTGATTATCATTTCGAAACAAATGATGTGGAACTACAAGTGGTTCTTTTCATCGTTTTTCGAAGACGCCTTTTTTGTGCGCAGTGTGTTGCTCAAAACAGCATTTTCGGAGTTTATGCCGGTGATAACTCGAAAACTAATTATTCGATTAAGCTGAAACTTATAAGATTTCTATAACATCATTTATAGATGAATCCTAGAGCTTGAGCTGTTTAGTGGAATACCTGTAACTAGAAATGAGAAGAAAAATGGAAAACACAAATTTTTCTTTTCATTTCTATTTATTAATGGTTGTACTGCAAACCCTCCCCATTTTTTAAGACCGTCTACTTTAATTAACATCGGGATTCACAAGAAGGTAGACGAAAATAGCTCCAACCTAACTTACGCAAACCATACAATAATACTATTTCTGCACTGACTCAATACGGTCTTTACTAAGCTGCAGTACTCAAGAAGAGGCCTAACATCCGGAGCAGGAGAAAATAACAAAAGAATACCTAATTTTGCACTTGATAACTGCCCGAGCAGGACTGATTAACTTGATAATTGGCCTTGGTATTTAGGAGCTCAGATTAAGAGGTAAAATACCTTTGGATAATACATAAAATTGTTCCCACAATGTTATGCGAATACCAAATTGAGGTAAGACAATACCGAAATAGTACCTCTTAGGTATTCCCAGGTATCCAAAATAACAAGTTTTGTTATTCCAGAGATATCTTGCTTGCAATTCTTAGTTATTTTGCTTAGGTATTTTACCTCTTAATGCGACCTTGGCCTTAAGAGTACAGCATAAGAAGTAAAATACCTAACCAAAATATCTTAGAATTGCAAGAAAAATATCTTTCCAAAAGCAAAACTTGTTATTTTGGATACTTGAAAGGAGTAATTCTTTGTAAAACCAGGCCGGCATTGACATGCGGCCTCTTGAAATTGAATTCGTTGAATAAAAATGAGAATGACACATTCAGTTTTTGAGCAATTCTGTACCTGCCTAAAACGACATATATTTAATTTGCTTTAAAACCTCTTGTAAACAGCTGTTTCTAGAAAGAAAAAAAAGTGGGGCTTGAATTTACCGTAAAAAAATCGAGCCATGTATGGATTTGGTCGCCATTTTAAATTTTATCAGAAAAACGTATTTTTTTATTATGTTCACTACTTAATTTTGTTACCATCATCGGAAAGCTGAGAAACAATGGAATCAGATACATTTATAAAATTAGGTTCGCTTTGGACTTAGCCTACTATTATAGCTAATGTTCTGTAGGGAGTTTTGCAATTTGCGCAAAATCAATGAAACCAAAATCAGAAGCTGAGCACACGCAACAGGCGTGTGATGAATATATACTAACGATACTAATGATGCGATTGAATTTCGTTTGCATAATTCTGTTGTAGTTCTCAACAAAATATGCGTAAACAATAGCTTCTTTCGGCATAAGATTTGATTTCACGTTAATCTTTAGCAAGCATTTTGTTTACCAAATATGAAATGAATGAAAAACATTTGTATGGTTATAATCTGTTCAACATCCCTCTCTTCGGATATGTGATCTGGCCGCGATGGGTGTAAATGTCTACTCCATCAGTACTTAGATGGCATTCAAGGACATATCCTGACGTGGTGGTATCAGATGTTGACTTTTTTTGTTTAATGTCGTGTCATATAACTGCCATTAATTCACTGGTTTTACAGATATGATCCAACAGACGTCCTGCCTTGGAGCCTTGAATGCTGTTGCAGGTTCAAAGGGGTCTTGCCTCAAACTAAGTGAGATAAAAAGATGACAATTTGTAACCCGTTTTTGAGGACCCGGAAAGGGAAAACCATAATTTCAACCTTTTCATATGCAAATTTGTAGAGGTGCAAAAGTAGGTCATTCTAAGTAAAAAAAATGAGCTACTTTTACTAATAGTATAGTGAAATTAAAATTCAAGAATATTGTTAGTTTTTCTGATCAAATGGTGTATGAATGAAATTATTTTTTTCTGTTGAATGAGTGTTATTATTGAACGCTAATAACCCTTGCAACCTTGCACTCAATAAATTTGTGGTAGTAGAACGTCTTTTGATTGGATTATAAATGCATTCTGCAAAAACGTTAGCAATAAGCACAAGCCAGCTAGTGCCGAACGTCTGAAAGCTAGTTCAAAGTCAGTTCAATTTAAAGTGGATAGAATATTCACAGCATTCTTTAATTTCTGCTCTCACATCTTTTAATCGACTTCCGCAGCTGTTCAGGAAACAGCAACAATAATCAATCGATATCTTCCCAGTTGATAATTTCGTAGTGCCACCGTTTGCGAATCCGCTAGTTGAAATAATTGATCACTTTCTGCTGGTGTATCGGATATTGAATCTGCGATAAGAGCCAGCTATTTTAGAGTGTAACCCGCTGTGTTCATGAATTCGTGAGATTTGCCTTATGAGTTTGAAGGTTTTAAGGAATTCCATACAAGTTCATTCAAATTTCATAAGATTAAATATTAGTCTAAATTTTTTTCTATGTTTCATACGGTTCAACTTATGATTATCCTAAGCTAGTTTGGTTGAGTGCTCAATTCCAAGAATCATTTGCTGATATAATTTACGGAAAACTACAATAAAATGTACGTAGCAATGCACTCTCTGTTGCACGTAAATGCATTAAGACTCATTTAATATGACAAGATTAATATGACTCAGTTGTATGTTCTATCTAATGTATTGTTAAACCCTAATTTAAAACCCAAAATAATAAATACTGACACACATAAAAAAATACGTTCCGGATACCAAATTTACAACAGCTTCTAGAATATATTTGGTTACCTCAAATCTAATTCCGTAAAACATTAAGAAAAATAGCCACTTGACTGAGTACTGCGATTTGAAAGTCATAAATTTACGCGATCCTTGCCCCTAGTGTTGTAACAATTCTTTTTAACGCAGTCAGTTCCAAGCGAAAACACAAATTAAAAGTTCAAATTCGTTGTCTCTCGTAATGGATTACAAAAAGATTACTCATAGGAGCATTTCAAGCCAGAAACGCTAAAATAAAATTATTGATTTTGCTCCGACAGTTTCCGGTTTTAATGAAATTTTGCCCATGTGTAAGTTTCTACCCAAGATGACATTTTTCATTAGAAAGTCCTAAAATTTCCTGAAATAATACGCTATAAAGGCTTATGTGAAATATGAATTTTATTTTTTCAAAAAATCATAACATTCTTCCATTATTTTGATCAAAATGTCGTTTGAGAAGAAGTTGTAGGTCATTAAGTGTCTCAGGCTAGAAAAACATAAAACAGTAATATTTTTCGGAGACCCTCCAACATTTTTTTGAAAAAGCTTGTGATTGTATTCTAAAATATGGTGAAGAGTTAAGGACGGTCACTTCTTTAATTTCTAAAAAAATGTGTCTAAATTTTTATGGATTTTTTTCAATTTTGTGAAATTTTCTCGTAAGCCCAGCTGTTCTGAAGTTATTGCGAATTTTATTTAAAAGAAATTTCGCTGAACAATATTTTCAGCCATTTTTAAATGTTAGTCGCGATATCTACAAAAAAATGTATCTTCCTCAGACATGGAGGCTGTCACCCTTACTCGTTTCTGTTTAGACGCAACGAAAGCGATACAAACTGAGGCTATCTGAAGTAAATGATCAAACTCAAAAGTTCTTGTTTTTTTTGCGAAAACGGTTAATGTATCGGGATTTTTTAAGTCTCTCTTTTTTTAAGTATCTTTTAAGTCTGACTGCCACCGTGTCTGGGAAATAATCTATTTAAAAAAATGAGTTTTGTTGTGGACATCACGACATCAAAAAGGGCCACAGCAATTGCAAAAACATTAATTGCTATTGATAAATTTCGCAATAACTTGCTAGGCTAGGCTAGGTAAGGCTAGCTAAGCTTACAATAAAAGTTTCTTTATGCTTTTTAATTCAAAATAGTGCATAAAATCTGTTTTCGGTACATTTTAATAAAAAAAATCCATTTTCAACATTTTCCAACATATATTAAATTATATTAAGAAACAAAAAAACATAATAAAGAAGTGACCATCTTGAACTTTTCATAAGCTTAAAGGACATAAATTCAGCTTTAAAAATAAAAAAAAAATCGGAGGATCGAAATGGGGGTCCTTTGAGAAAATCATCGTTTTATGTTTTTAAGCATGACATTTTTTTTAGTTTCAGTGTATTTTTTTTTCTTGAAGAACTTTTCATTACCTACAACTTTTTCAAAGACGACATTTGATGAGTCGTCTGCGAAAAAAACACACATTTTAGAAAATTAGTCCAGGATAATTTTGGGTTTTTGAATGGAAAACGTAATTTTGGGTAGAAACCAACATATCGACAACATTTCATTCAGATCGGAGAAAGTAGGGTCCAACCGGCTTGCTATTCTGGCTGGAAATGCTCATATTGTATACACTCAAAACAATCGACACATTGTTTTCACGTCAAATTTTACGAAACTTCCACCTGAACACGTAACCAAATTTTCTTCAGTAAAATCAGGTAAACATTACGGGCCAGGGAATTGTAAGAGAAAAATCACGTTACATTTATGTGATTTTTACGTAGAATGTGAATTTACGTGGAAATCACGTAGCTCTTACATGAATTCAGCGTGTTTGTAACAGGTTTTGGTAGTGGACGAAAATTACGTGCGTTCACGTGGATGTAACGTGTCAATTTTTTTGAGTGATTATGCTCAACAGGTCGAACTTCCTTACTCGTAAAAGTGATGCTCGAAAATTAAAAGTGCAGTCTTGAAGAAGTAAAAATTAAGGTATACAAAATGTTTTCAAATTCAACTACTTTAGTGATACACGTTTACACAGCATAATACACGAAGTTCATTTGCTAATAATGTTCATTAATCTGAACATGGTGACAACTTTTAGCATTCTTAAAATCGCCAACGACCGGGTTTTGAACTATTTCATTTTAAATATTCTCAAGCATTTGAAGGTGAAGGAACTAATTGATCCCTGCACAGAAAAACTAATGAATTTCAACAGGCACGTAAAATTTCCCCTCGTTTAATTCCAAGCTGAAGGAATCGTAAACAACAAAATTGTTTGCAATCTTTCATGCGCCATACAACAATGTTTGCAATCTTTCATACAACAGACTAATGTCGTTATCTTGCTTAAATTTTCATGGAATTTCCGATTATTTTATGTCACATTTAACATTCCCTCTATGTAGATAACACGGAAAATTAAGTGTTTCTTTTTATTTGTATACAGGATCAGATTGAGCTAATCTTCCCAACTACAATCCATGACCTTGACGAACATTTGTTTGAACTTAATTTGATTACTGCACCTTGATTTTTTTTTAGAGTTACTATAACTAGGTATGGGCCACAAGATGCATTTGTGTTTGCATTACCTGTAGCAGCACTTGGAAAATATCATCTTGTGTTCCTCAACTGCTTGTTACGTCACGTCACGTGAGCTATTATTTCGAGTTTTTATGGTCATATGCAATAGTTTTTATGAACATATGCAATTCTCTTCTACAACGGCCGCTCCTTTTATGTGCATCCAAGTAGTCTCAAATGTACATGATATTGTCTAAGAGTGTACCCACTACCGAAATGTCATCTAAATTTCTGTCCCCCGACACCGACACATGCAAGCGTCCCTTAGCACATAAGAATGAGTTGAAAGAAAGGGGAAAATAAATTCAATCAAAAACATCTTTCGTCTAATTGCGTATGTGTCAGTTTCAGAAGACATATTTTTACACGAAATCTTTCTCTACGTTCTCCGACGTTTTACGAACATGAATTACGTCTCGTGTAAAATTTATAATTTCTATGTGTGTAGATTGTATCCGATAGTGGTTCACTTAGAGAAGAAGTGTTCTTAACCTGTTAAATAACCCTTCCGAGTAAATTCCTTCAGAATGTAAAAGAGACAAAATCCCAAAAACTCGTCGAAACTTCGTTTAACCTACTCTGCTTTCCCTTGTAAAAATGTCCAAAAAACCTGTTGCAGAAAAGGGCTGGCATGGAGAGCGCCGGCACTGACCGTTGTATTTTTTTTCAGTTTTGTTTTGTTCCCTTTTTGTTTGTGTTTTGAACGCCATAAGCAAGGAACGAAAACGGAATGCAGACTGCCTTGATCTTCCGTAGGAAAGACTCGCGAGCAAGAGTGGCGACATGGGCTGAGTATATAATTGAGGCTTGTAGGAGGCTTTTAGGTTCATTGACCTAATGATGTAAATCACTGTGATTTGATATTCTGATCGATTGTGGGATGAAAGCATTGTAATGCAGTTAAGGTTCTCATGTATTGAAATTATCTACGATGATGGCTCATAATCGTTTCATTTTTTGTCCCTCTTGGCATTCTCAGGCTTATTGCTCATCACTGTTGCCATTCCTCAACCTACACACTACTATGTAATGTAAATTCAAGAAACTACCAAAATGTGATCTAAATGCATTCACATGCAAGCGTCCTTCAGAACATAAGAATGTATTGAAAGAGGCGAGTGGATAAATTCAATCAAACACAAAGATGAATTATGTCGCATGTAAAATTAAATGCCCAAGTAGCTATTTTCGTTTTATAAGGGTGAAAATAATAATTTTGACTTGCTTTAAAACCCTGAAAATACTTGCAATGGTGCACTTCCTCAGTTTGTTAAATTTTCGGTTTTTTCTCATGGAACACACTTTAAAAAAGTCAAGTAAATTTAGAAGCACTGAGCGTCCGCAAGAAGAGGCCGTTAGAATAAGAGGAGAGAGACGAGCAGGGACCTGACGGTCAGCCATTATCCCCGTTAGCCATGAGTAAGACCATTAGGTGTGCTTATTTATTCAGAACTTTATTCTTAAATTGCCTGTTAAACCAGTTTGCTTCTAACGAAACGAGCTTTGGAATAAGCATATCATCAATTTTCAAATTTCAAGCGATTCCGATGAGAGAGATCCGTCAGAGTTCAGTGATTACCTCATTTATTTATGCCACACCTGCTTGTGTATACTTTTGGAAAGACGTGTAACTTCAGAGTAAAAACTTTAAACTTCTATGATATTATAGATCTTAGTAACATTGGTTTCCACGAAAGCTGTACAATTTACAATTCAAATCCAACTTGATTGATAATTGAGTGTCTCACTCTGATCGCGTCTCAAAACATCGAAATATTCAATCAGACGTGTTTGGGAATGACTCGGTAGAAGTTGTTCTCCTGGTGGAAAGAAAACATAGATGACTAGCCGAAAGTAATCGGTTTTGTTGTCTTTATGCTGATTCCATGTAGGTATTTCATTTTGCACCTCAACAGATGCTGTGGCAAACGACCGCGAAGAATGGATCGCGGTTTTTTGGTTTCGTTAGAACAAAGAGAATAAACCACGTCCATCTTCATTTTCTTCTTTCCGGTCAACGCAAGCCTTCGTGAGCGTTGTGCAGGCTCTGATTTTTGTTTTGAAAGTTGCTAATTTTAGCGTATAGATTTTTTTAGACATTCGTTGTCAAAGGAAAGCGAACCATTTAACGAAAAAAATTCCGGCATCGAAATTCGAACTCAGCCTCTTCGAATATGGTCTTCAGTAACTTATGTAACCAAAGAAGGAGATATTCCAAGAATAAATTCTCGAAAAGCAATCTCAAAATCTGCATAACATCTACTCGGTTAAATGAATGATAGCTGTGAACTCACACTGTTCGAGTGGTTCCTGAAAGTTGTAGAAATAAGCCTCACAAATTCCGCACTTTTTTGTTTGCTTTGCGTGCTATGATTCGTCATTCATCCATATCTTGTCGCGGTTTCAACAAATCAATTCATTTCGATGATTCTAGCCGGCATTCTAGATTCTGAGTAAACAACCAACCCGATTCACACCTATCCCGCACTCTTCGGCTGCTAATTGTCCAGTAAGCAATTCCAGGCTAATTAGCGAACACAGAGTATGATTTTGACTCGACCTCTTCTGATTTGTTCGGAAGTATATAACTGATTTTTGTGACGATTGACATCATTTATACTAAAATTATCTTCGAATATTTTTATACAACAAATTAGTTCAATTGTTTTAAAACTGATTGTTGCACGAATGTATCTCCTCTGTTCGAATTGATTCAGGTGATAAAGAGTCATAGAGAACAGACATTTCAAGCAAAACAATGCATTAGGTCCTAAGTAACACTGAGAGACTCTCTTTGTCGACTTTCTCTTTTGGTTCCTACGGCTATGTAAAAACATGTTCAACTATTTTCAACATACAGTATGGTAGTTTAAAGTGTGATTAGTGATCCAATACGTTGAAAACACCAGCAAATCGTTTAATAGCCAAGCTATTAACCAAAGAAAAAGTCGACGAAGAGAATCTCTCAATGTTACTTAGGACCTAATGCATTGTTTTGCTTGATTTGTCTTCGTTCTGTCGCTTGTGAAACCATTTTAAATCTTTATTTCAAATATCGCATCATGCTTCTCTAGATGTCACTTCAGTTGTTCGCAATCTGACATATTGTTTGACACATGTTAATTATAACAAAGTCATTATCATAACATGACACGATGACCTTGATATATGAGCCAAAATCAAATATTATTTTTGCAATTTTTCCTGCTAAAAACCAAAGTAGTATTTGAAAAAACGGAGAATATACCTACAGTTGGAATGTTAAACAAGCAAACTGTAATTTATTTATGACAATGAAATAAAAGGTTCGTATTTAGGACTAAGAAAACTGTGGTTGTTTGCATGTATTCTCCATCTTCAGCAATCTGGTACCAGAAAAAGAGATCTCAACGTCAGAATGCTTCGGCGGAATGCCACTCATTATGATATCAACCAACGTTCCAACTTAAATTACTAATGTCTAGTTTATCTTTTGGGCCCTAGCAATTTTGAACCTTATCCTATCCTCTAATACTAGTTTTAAATAATCTACTATTCACAATTTGAGTTACTTACGTAAATTTGTGCATAATGTGTCAATGTAGGGCTCATATGTATACTACAGCCAATCTATCACTCTCTCCTCTCACGTCTTCAAATCACTCTGGGTTGAAGTTGAAAAAAAATCCTTTTTTGCGGCGTGGAACTCTAGGATACGGCGTTATTTTAGTCATAATAAGTCCTCAGTGACAAAGCGGTCTCACTGCGATTGGGGTTCTATTATAATATGAAACCACGTGGACCAAATAAGGGGACAGGTTAGCTACTGGCACGGATTAGGGCAAGATTTGGAGAGTGGTAATAATTACCTAGACAAGACTCCATTCATAATACGTGTTATTCACTTCAGAGATTTAGGTAGTCGCGATTAGCTTCCTCGGTTATCTTGGCAACACGGACTTCGAGATTATCTAAACAAATAATTGAAATTATGGGCAAATTTAGTATCGTAATTTATTGTTACTCGTAACTGCTGCTTATATGAAAATTAAACTAGTTTTGAACCAATCACATGATTTTAACATTGATATTATCTTCTATTATACTGTTGGAACCCAAATTGTCGGTATATGCTCACACTCATTTTCCACGTTGAGTTTGTATCATCTAATAGATTAATATCGGTTTGTTACTTACGGACTTTTTGAAGTATCTTCTTTGTTACCTGGGAATGCACAAAATCTTAATACAATTGATTTTTTGTACATTAATTGTTATGTTATGTATTCTCCGTGCGAGGAGTAACGATTATGATGTAGAAGGAGATGTTCGCTCATCACCATGAGGCACCAAGAGTGAACATTAATGTTTTTGGCTAGAATGAAAGATGTGAAGAGAAAGTGTTGAAAGTTCCGTCAGAGTGCGGCAGGTAGGAAATCTAACAGATGTTTTGAAAATTGAGTGAAAGGGCATGTATCCAATGGTACTCGAACCATGGACGTCAATCTTTGCCTAACATCCCACTGCGCTACAACCTACCCCGAAGTGGGATGTTAGGCAAAGATTGACGTCCATGGTTCGAGTACCATTGGATATATGCCCTTTCGCTCAATTTTCAAAACATCTGTTAGATTTCCTAACTGTCGCACTCTGACGGAACTTTCAACACTTTCTCTTCACATCATTCATTCTAGCTAAAAACATTAAGGGCAAAGTCAGTCGAGGATCTGAGAATAACAACCGATTTGAAAATAATTGAATGAACTGCTCTATACAATGAACTAATCACCAACACATCTACACTATGGTACATAATGAACATTTTATAATTCTTTTTGTTGATATATTTTGCCGAAGAAGTATTGTTATCATAAAAAAACTAAGAATGATGAAAGAAGATTCGCAGAAGAGATCTTCTTTAAAATATTCCCAGTTGTTCTCCGGTACTTTACAAATCTTATTCTCATATTGGCAAATACAATCACCTCTGACATTCGTCTATTGCTACGCTCACATGAATCTTGTTCATAAATAGTCAAATATTTCCAGAATATTCATTATATTCTGATCAAGGTACAACAAGATTCCTAATATTGTTAAATAATTTTGTTCAAGTACGTGAATCCAGCAGTTTTTATTTCATAGGGGAATGGATATGAAGATAAATTTAAGTATATGAACATAAATCACATTTTCATAGACTCAATAGAATAAAATTATTTTTATATTCTCCATTCATAGCGAGCAAAATAATAGCTGAATAATATTTAACACATAAGCAACACTCAAACGGCATAATGGCACAGACCCACTCTGAACATCGAAGTGAACTCAACTCTGTTCCTGCATTCATCGCTTGGCATCCGTTTGAATGTAGAAGTACGGATGAAAAACATGTTTCTTTCACACCGGGATTACTCGAAATTCATATGCAAAACTATATTATATTTTTACATCAAAAGATTGCTAATTAAATTTGCAATCTTATGGTACCAACAAAAGTACATAAAACAAAATTTCATAGCATACTTTTTGAATTTGCAAAACCACCTAAAACGTTCCACGCTATGGGAGCTGCGAACCGTGGGAGGTGGAGGACGACAAAATAATAATTACCAACAGCACAAACCGTCTGTTCATTTCCAGTTTTAGTATATGTCCAGCCGTAGCTAGGATAGGATGTACGTTTCATTTAGGAAGAATTGGACATCGAAGAGGATTATTTTGAAACGCCGACAACGTGGCATCAGTATTTTTCAGAATGAGGAAGTGCAGGAAGATGTTTGTTCAATTGATACAATTTTTATTCCTCTTTTTCAAATGATTAGTCTAACGGCTTACAAAATACCTGAATATATCCAAACTGGCTAACAGTCAGGTAAAATCGTTTGCACTTTATGCATCGTTCTATATTCCATAAACAACGAGTCACTTGTTGAATTCAAATGGATATTGCATATGTTGAATTAAAACAAATCTTTGTTTTTTTTTTCCTGTGACCAAAACTTGTATTGTATTGGCCAGATGATACATACATTTTAGGAAAATTTGCAGACTATGTTCATCGACCACCTAATTAACTAACTTGAAGATAATTAATCCATATCAGAACCGTTTCGCCAATATTTGAAAGGAAAAAAAAATGTAGGCATATTATACATCAGAATGTTCAAGTGTTTTACGGAAAGTTGTATAAGTAATAAGAATATTTTGAGAAAATTGAAACCAATCATCTGACGATATGTATATGTGCCAGCAGATTTCCCAAAATAATAAATCAATTAAGTTTGGTAATTTAGGTAAGTATATTGTGAGGAATAAATATTTTAAAGCCATGGTGTAGTGCCTTTAGATACTTTGAAAGACGTAAATAAACGTTTAATAATTTTGAAAATAGCTGCATTAGTTCTTTATTAGTCAAAACATTGAAGTATTTAAATGAATAATATTCTGAGATAATTTATCAAATTATCTTACGACATATTGATTTTCGGAATAAATCGATACATTTAAGAACAACGTACATAGTTTTAAAGTAAATTTTTTTCAATATTTTTATGAATTCAAGTATTCAATCATTCAAGTATTTTATTATATTTTGAGATGATTTTTTCAAATAATTCGAAGGTAAATTGATGAACAAATGTTGTGCTAAAATACATCATGCATCCCCTAGATATATTACGCTTTGGTAAAAATACGTGCACATAACAATCAATTCGAAAAATACTTTACTAAGTCAGTTCAAGTTAATTTAATATAAGTAAATATATTAAAATATTCCTCTGAACGATTTTCTGTGATTTTGGAACGGTCTGAGAAGTTTTATTTTCAAATTATTTGACAGCACACCAACCAGGCCATTTTCTAGAACTAACATAAACTTTTGTCATAATTTGGAAAATAGCTGAGTGAGTAACATCAGAATAATTTAATGGTAAATCTATAAATATATATATATATATATATATATATATATATATATATATATATATAATATATATATATATATGTATATATATATATATATATATATATATATATATATATTTATATATATATATATATATATATATATATATATATATATGTATATATATATATATATATATATATATTTATATATATATATATATATATATATATATTTATATATTTTATATTATATATATATATATATATATATATGATATATATATATATTTATAATAATTGAATTTCTGTTCGTCTATCTCACCTCTATAGACTCGGAAACTAGTGAACCGATCGGCGTGGAAAATTGTATGCAGGAGTTTTTGGGGCTGAGGAAGATTCTTATGGTTCTTTGAGTTGTTGAGGGCGCTATCATACAATTGAAATACAAATTTCTGCGTAACTCGGGAGCCATTCATGCAAGTGGAACCAAATTTGGCATGCGGAGGATTCTAAAGGCAATGATTATATGGCTGTTTAAAAATTAAAAAAAAGGTTTAAAAATAAATGAATAAAAATTAAACATAAATATTAACTAGACGTGAGAATTATTTAAGTAGCTGAAACATAAAATGAGTACTTTTCGGGTAAGTAGCATGTTTTCGTAGAAGTTTAAATCCCATCTTATTCAATAAAAAAAACTTAATCTGAAAAACAACCCTAAGCGTGCCAGTTCTATTATAGTTTCATTCATTTTGTTGCAAGCGTAACAGCACTCGCACAGGGTTCAGCTAAGGTTCGGGTATAAAAGTAAAACTGCTCAAATCTTTTAATGGATAATTTTTAAAGAAAATCAAATGCGAAATGTTTGGCTAGAGATTTTCTTGACAAATTGGATTCGTTTATTTTTATGCTTGACCTGTACTTGTTCTTGAGTTTTTTTTTATGATTTTTATTGTACCTCAGAACACTCTGAAAAACAAAATCAAATGACAAACAAAAACAAAGAATATAAATGGTTTTGAAACCTAAGACTCTATTGTAATATGATATTTTATTCATGTATTATTGTAAGCGCTATCGTCAGTTTTTTTGTAATATCCTGAAACGATCATCCGAGGATATTGTAGTGTGCCAGTAAATTTTCCAAAATGTTATGTGCATTTCATATAATTGAAAAAATACAAAGCATAGTCAATTTACGTATATGTATTTTTTTTTTCAAGTTACTATGTTTGAAGTTAATATGAATGTTTATACAAATTATCATCATTTTCAAGTTATTTGCACATTATACAAATCGGGAAATCATTATTTCAGGAATTCTTAAGCCATATTTAAAAAACTTTGAACCATTTGCGTTACAATCATTCGAATCAATCATCATCAAACACTCGAACGTTTCGTTCAAAACTGAATTTACTTGATATGTTTTTTGTTTTTTCTTTAAATTTAACAAACATACATAAATTTGTTATAAATATAATCAGAACGTTCTAGTATCCTTAGGAATAAATTTCTAAATTTTCAGCATTTTCTACTTAAACTTTAACAAATCATCTGATGACATTTAAATATACTAGGCAAATTTATAAAACCATTAAGAAAAATGAAATTGTGAAATCAATGAAATAACCCAACATACTTATTTCAGGTAAATTAGTTTTTGGTTAAATATTTTAAGTATTAGTATGACTGATATTACATATTCTCTTAATATATGGAGAAAATATAAATAAATGATTCACTGTCATTTTGAGGTGGCTAGGGATTTAATTTAGCCCATTTTGAAAAAAAATGGAAAATATCTGACCAACTCATGTAGTAAGTAAATGTGAGGTCAAAAGTATTTCTTTAAATTAATTTATACAGAAAACATCATTTTAAATTTTGAAACCCATCAAACCTAACTATTTCAAAGGATATACGGGCTCATTGAAAACAGGTCCTCGTTTGATTTTTTTTTCTGGATATTCTAAAATATAGGAATACCGCTCATTATAATGAATAATCAGTTATACATGTTGATTCACAGATGCATTTTTTTTTCGAATGTTTCCTTTATCGTCCTTTGAATTGTTTATATATATCAGAATGTTCTAAAATACTATGAAAATCATTCAAATAATGTTTATGAACATTTTGATAACAATTATAGTTACTTGTAATAGCTAGGTTACCCCTTAGCTCAGTCAGTAAAGGCGCAGCTACACAGGCATACCATGCTGGAGGTGAGTTTAAAAAATCGTCAGATGATTTATTTAAATTTCCTCTTGTGTTGATATTCTTAGAATATTCCTTAGAATAATTAAAAAAAGTTCAATCATTCCTACGAATACTTGAACGCTATTACCCGCTGCAACAAAATAATATAAGAGTATTTTCTCCAATGCTTAAAATAATGAAAAATGTTGTAAATATACTACAGATCAGAATGTCTAAGGGTTTTTTTAATGAAAAATGGTCAAACTTTTAAGAATACTTTGAGACAAATTAAACACATCATAATGGCATTTTAAATTCAAAAATACCAGACTTACTCAAAAGCGCAACAAATGAGAATATAATATATTGCAAAGAATGAAACTTTTAAAAATGGTATTTTGAAATATTGAGAAAAACTAAAACAAATCCACTGCATTTCTGTGAGTTTGGAAATAAGCTGCCTTATTAATTTCAGGTTAATATCTTGGAAGTCAAAACAGTCAAGTATTTTTATATACAATTTTCTAAGCTCTAAGAATATCCCAAAAACGTTTAAGCAATCAACTTTTTTAGTTGAATCATCATTTTAATGAGCCTGGCAGTTTGCTTAACTAACTAATTTTTTAAATATCTTAAAAGCGCTTTCCTTTCTTCACTGTCCAATATATTCTATACAAAATTAAACTCTATTTATTTCAAATCGATACTCCAGATTTTATTTATAACTTTACCCATTATATTGCAATATAATACTGATCAGCTTCAGTATATGTTTTATAATAACACCGCCTTTAACCTTATTTACCAGCTCCAGACGTTTTTCGAAACCGTCACAGGCGGCACGCATGACTTCCCTCGGCATTTCGTCTAAATTCGTTGGATTACGTTTTGAATTGCTTCATATTAGACGCCCTGTGGTCATTTACCTTCGCCAGCATGTATGACCATACGAAATAATCCAAGGGATTCAGATCTGTTGAACTGGGAGGCCATTCATTCTTGTCCAAAGAGTCGGTCAAATTTTCTCGGCACCAGCCCTGAACGAGATGCGATGGCGCTCCGTCCTGCTGAAACACATGGTGATCATCTCCAAATACCTGTTGTACATATGGCTTGACAATTTTCTCCAAAACTTCCGTTTTATAATATACGGCATTCACTTTAACGCCTTTTTCGATGAAAAGTTGCACGACACCAATGCAAGGAAAAAGTATATGAGAATATATTGGACACGGTGTATTTCATGTTTATTATATCAGGAATAAAAGATAAGTACCTTTATAAATTAATTTCTAAGTATTTTAGTAAATTCAATAATAATTCAAGGAATCAAATTAAGGCAAAATATGGGGGTTCAGTAAGATTTTAGCCATTATAACCAAAACTTCGCTTTTGATTTTTGGAATATTTTGACAAAGTTTAAACAAATCGTTCAAAGACTTATGAACTCCATTATGTTAAATATTACTGTTTACAAAAAAAAGGCAGATTTCGTATGCATTAGGATAAAACCAAGTATTTTTCAACTGATGCATTTTTTTTGGGCAAACACGTAATCAATATGAATAATTTTCTTATTTTGAAGTCATTCTAAGACAACATCTTTTGACAAATTAAAAATATTTGACATATATTTGTTTGTTGCTGCCTTGATAATTCCAGATAATTGTATTGCAAGTCTGAAAGTTTAAGTTATTTTAATTTTCTTGTGAAATATGTAAAAATTATTTTTAAATAATCATCTTACATCATTTTGATACGCCTGATAATTTACGAAAATAAACAAATACATACGAAATACTTTGAAATTGCCTTATTTTTCTCAAGTAAATTTGTGAATACATAAGTCAAACTTATAAAGTAAAAACAGTTAAAATAAATCATCTGATCATCTGATTTGGACTTGCTTATTGATTTTTGAAAATATTCAAAAACATTATACAAATACTTTCAAATACAACATTTTATAGAAATAAATAAATGAAATAAAATAATGAGATGAATTTGACATAATTTTAAAAAAGCTATACTCGTTATTTCCTGTTGATAAATTGTTAGTTTACAGAATGATCTAAGAGAATTCAAAAAAATCAGCAGGTGACATTTTCATGGGGGTGGCGATTTTCTAAAATAATTTAGTTCATTGAACAGCTTTTTTTAAATAACTTAAGTTGTTTGGTGAATATATTGTAAATTGAAACCATCGATTTTCATAAAAGTTTTCTAAGCAGTGTGTGCAGGAATTGTTTTGAATTAATGAACCCATATTTAAATTATTTTAATGTATCGTATTTTGGTACAGTTGGTCAAATTTATTCAAGAATGATTTCATCTTGATTCATCTTATACTTGTAGAATATTAACACAAGTCATTCAAAGTGATTGAATAGTGGCTGGGGCTTATTTCAAATAATGACGGTCATTTTGAATGATTTGGAAAAGATTTAGTATAGTCATTTTAGATAAATATTTATTTTGGATATGTGTACAGTTAATTTTATTTTGATTTGGCTTCGGAATATCTGATATAATAAAGTTTTGATTTTTTTTTAAATTGTCTTATCCATTTCCAATTTGTGAGGTTTGATCAAAACGATTTAGTTTAGCGAATAATAATTTGTTTTATTATTATTCAGAGGAAATTTGCACAAAATATTCAGAATAATTTTACTGATGGGGGGAATTCGAAAAAATACGCCCTTTTTGAGGAATTTGTAAAAAATCATTCAGGACATTTCGAGAATCTAAAAATATTGCTAAAAATGATACATGAATAGAGTATCATTTTTTTCCGAAAATTTTCTTCACCATCATATGATTTGCTTTTATTTTACAGAATGATTTAGAGTACTATGAAAGTCATTCAAAAAAGAAATAGATAACTAGTTAGTGTAAAATAAATAAAAACATTTTTTATTTCTTTAGAAAATCACTAGGAACATCATAATTGAATTACATAGATGAATCATTTTCATAAGAAAATTTTTCATTAAAATATATAAACATTACAAAAGAAAATCGGCAAGTTTATGTGTCTGTTGAATGCAGTCTAATTTTTATTTGAAATTTTCTCAAAATGTTCTAAAAAGCTTCGAATATCATACACACAATTATTAAGACATTTTGACTTACATTTTATAAACTTTAAATGACTAACCCAAGTGTTTTCCAAATTGAATATTTGTGCTGCTATTTTCACCAAACTTTCATGTTCCTTGGGATTGCATAATGTATTTTAGTCCAGTTTCTATTCAT